>CAWUFW010012146.1:0-561176 GCA_963921515.1 Calotriton arnoldi
ATATCTGGTTGCTCTGGGACTGACAAAGCCCGAACAACACTGCACTAAACCCTGAAACACCACCCCCAGCAAGACCACCTACTCTGCCCGAACACCACTGCACTGCCCTAAACCCTGAAACACCACCCCCAGCACGACACCCTACACTGCCCAAACACCACTGCACAGCCCTAAACCCTGAAACACCACCCCCAGCATGACCCCTACACTGCCCGAACACCACTGCACTGCCCTAAACCCTGAAACACCACCCCCCTGCATGACCCCCTACACTGCCCGAACACCACTGCACTGCCCTAAACCCTAAAACACTACCCCCAGCATGACCCCCTACACTGCCCGAACACCACTGCACTGCCCTAAACCCTGACTCACCACCCCCTGCACGACCCCCTACACTGCCCGAACACCACTGCACTGCCCTAAACCCTGAAACACCACCCCCAGCACGACCCCCTACACTGCCCGAACACCACTGCACTGCCCTAAACCCTGAAACACCAGCCACTGCACGACCCCCTACACTGCCCGAACACCACTGCACTGCCCTAAACCCTGAAACACCACCCCCAGCATGACCCCCTACACTGCCTGAACACCACTGGCCTAATCCCTGAAACACCACCCCCAGCAAGACCCCCTACACTGCCCGAACACCACTGCACTGCCCTAAACCCTGAAACACCACCTCCAGCACAACCCCCTACACTGCCTGAACACCATTGCTCTGCCCTAAACCCTGAAACACTGCCCCCAGCAAGACACCCTACACTGCCCGAACACCACTGCACTGCCCTAAACCCTGAAACATCACCCCCAGCAAGACCCCCTACACTGCCCGAACACCACTGCCCTAAACCCTGAAACACCACCCCCAGCATGACCCCCTACACTGCCCGAACACCACTGCTCTGCCCAAAACACTGAAACACCAGCCCCAGCATGACCCCCTACACTGCCCGAACACCACTGCACTGCCCTAAACCCTGAAACACCAGCCCCAGCACAACCCCCTACACTGCCCGAACACCACTGCACTACCCTAAACCCAGAAACACCACCCCCAGCACGACCCCCTACACTGCCCGAGCACCACTGCACTGCCCTAAACCCTGAAACACCAGCCCCAGCAGGACCCCCTACACTGCCTGAACACTACTGCACTGCCCTAAACCATGAAACACCATCCCCAGCACGACCCCCTACACTGCACAAACACCACTGCACTGCCCTAAACCCTGAAAAACTACCCCCAGCAAGACCCCCTACACTGCCCGAACACCACTGCACTGCCCTAAACCCTGAAACATCACCCCCAGCAAGACCCCCTTCACTGCCCGAACACCACTGCCCTAAACCCTGAAACACCACCCCCAGCAAGACCCCCTACACTGCCCGAACACCACTGCCCTAAACCCTGAAACACCAGCCCCAGCACGACCCCTACACTGCCCGAACACCACTGCACTGCCCTAAACCCTGAAACACCACCCCGTGCACGACCCCCTACACTGCCCGAACACCACTGCACTGCCCTAAACCCTGAAACACCACCCCGTGCACAACCCTCTATATTGCCCGAACACCACTGCTCTAAACCCTGAAACACCACCCCTGCACGACCCCCTACACTGCCCAAACACTACTGCACTGCCCCAAACCCTGAAACACCACCCCCAGCCCAACCCCCTACACTGCCCGAACACCACTGCCCTAAACCCTGAAACACCACCCCCAGCAAGACCCCTACACTGCCCGAACACCACTGCACTGCCCTAAACCCTGAAACATCACCCCCAGCAAGACCCCTACACTGCCCGAACACCACTGCACTGCCCTAAACCCTGAAACACCACCCCCAGCAAGACCCCTACACTGCCCAACACCACTGCACTGCCCTAAACCCTAAAATACTCCCCCAGCACGACCCCCTACACTACCCGAACACAACTGCACTGCCCTAAACCCTCAAACACTCCCCCAGCACGACCCCCTACACTACCCAAACACCACTGCACTGCCCTAAACCGTAAAACACTCCCCCAGCACGACCCCTACACTACCCGAACACCACTGCACTGCCCTAAACCCTAAAACACTCCCCCAGCATGACACCCTACACTACCCAAACACCACTGCACTGCCCTAAACCCTGAAACACTACCCCCGCATGACCCCCTACACTACCCGAACACCACTGCCCTAAACCCTGAAACACCACCCCCAGCAAGACCCCCTACACTGCCCGAACACCACTGCACTGCCCTAAACCCTGAAACACCACCCCCAGCATGACCCCCTACACTGCCCGAACACCACTGCACTACCCTAAACCCTAAAACATGACCTCCTACACTACATAAACACCACTGCACTACCCTAAACCCTAAAACACTACCCCCAGCACAACCCCCAACACTACACAAACACCACTGCACTACCCTAAACCCTAAAACACTACCCCTACACTACGCAAACACCACTGCACTACCCTAAACCCTAAAAAATTACCCCCAGCACGAACCCCTACACTACCCAAACACCACTGCACTACCCTAAACCCTAAAACAATACCCCCAGCAGTACCCCCTACACTACCCAAACACCACTGCGCTACCCTAAACCCTAAAACACTACCCCCAGCAGTACCCCCTACACTACCCAAACACCATTGCACTACCCTAAACCCTAAATTACTACCCCAGCAGTACCCCCTACACTACCCAAACACCACTGCACTACCCTAAACCCTAAACCACTACACCCAGCACGGCCCCCTACACCACCCAAACACCACTGCACTACCCTAAACCCTAAAACACTACCCCCAGCACAACCCCCTACACTACCCAAACACCACTGCACTACCCTAAACCCTAAAACACTCCCCCAGCACGACTCCCTACACTATCCAAACACCACTGCACTACCCTAAACCCTAAATCTACCCCCAGCATGACCCCCTAGACTACACAAACACCACTGCACTACCCTAAACCCTAAAACACTACCCCCAGCACGACCCCCTTCACTACCTAAACACAACTGCACAATTTGTTACAGGCGTTGCAACGCAGGCCTGTGGTGCTTACTGGAAGTACCTGGTGGGCTAGTTGGGCCCCAGGGACCCTCAGGATTCAAGATGACCTAATCCCCCAACTTAAAACGCGCCACGGGGCGCGTTTGCACAGTGGTGAAGGGAGGGCGGGGCCTCAGGTGACATGTGCGCAAACACGCCCTGTGGTGCGTTTTAAGTTGGGGAATTAATTCCCCTTGAATCCTGAGGGACCCTGGGGGCCAACTAGCCCACCAGGTACCTTCAGTAAGCACAACAGAGTTGCGTTGCAGAGAGGTGAAAAAGGTGCGTGGCCTCGGAACGCCTCTCTGCAACTCAGCTCTGTGGTCCTAACTGTAGGTACCTGGGGGCTAGTTGGGCCCCAGGGACCCTCAGGATTCAAGGGGACTTAATCCCGCAACTTAAAACGCGCCACGGGGCGCGTTTGCACACATGTCCCCTCAGGCCCCCCTCCCTTCACCACTTTGCAAACGCGCCCTGTAGCGCGTTTTAAGAGGTAGTTTTAATCCCCCTGCCCTATTATGTACTAGGGACTTACAGAGGAGGTCATGCTAATCACAGGGGTACCCCAACGCATAGTGTTCCCTAGTGTATGTAGGTGTTTTCACTGTATTCTAAGTGTCTTTTAGCATAGCACTGACTCTGGTTAGTCAGAGTCAGTTACCACCAGTACCCGTCTGAAAAAGTTGTGGGCACAGGATGATTTTGCAACAAGGCCTCTTTCTGCTCCTCTGTTGGTTCTTTCTGCACATCTTTTGCTTCTTCCTGCACTTTTCTTCGTCTTTGTGGACTTCTGTTGCTTCTTTCTGCATTTCTTTTGCTTCTTTCTGTGCGTTTTTTCTTCTTTCTTCACATGTCCTACCTCTGTAGGCATAGTTAGAAACTAGCATTTAAAAAACCTTTGAAATTCACTTAAAAATGCATAGGTTTCAGGCACGTTATAGTTAGAAATTAGCATTTAAAAAACCTTTGAAATTCACTAAAAAAACCATAGGTTTCAGACACGTTATAGTTAGAAATTAGCATTTAAAAAACCTTTGAAATTCACTGGAAAAACCATAGGTTTTAGGGACAGTTATAGTTAGTTGGACATTTCACTCGTACAAAACCATAGAAATTCCCCCGTTATAGTTAGTTCAGCTAACTATAACTCGCGCCCCGCAATGCACTGCTGATGACGTCACATATTACATCACTCATGACATGGTCAGTGACATCACTGATGACATCACTGATGACATCTCAAATGACATCACTGATGACATCACTGATGACATCATCCATGTGATAATTTCATGCATCTTCTCACACCCTAATATAACTTTTGATACACCCACTCTAAATTACAGACTGCCATTCTCAAAACCATACACACTCCAATATCAGTAACTACATACCCACTCACTGATTCTTAGGTCTACACACACACATCTACTCACTCACCCGTACAGTCACTCATACTTACAGTCACTCAGTACAGGACTATCATATGCACTCATACACCTATATAAACACTCACACACCGCCACTCATCCATAGAGGTACTCACACACCTAGTCAGTCATGCAAAAAATTAATCACACACCCATTTACTCACCTATACAGTTATACACACACCAGCTCACTTACTCATACAAATACTAGCACATTCTTACGCTCTTATACAATAACTGATACAAGCACACACGTATCCATACAGCCACTCTCACAATCACACACTCTCACTTATAGCCATTTAAATACTCTAACACACATATATACTGCCTTTTACATATGTAGTTACTCGCACATGTACCACTGAGATATACATTCACTCACTAACACACCCATTCACACACTCACCCACCCAAGCAGTCCATCACAGATGCACTCTTGAAATCATGCACCCAGTGAATCACCCACTCACACATCTATGTACAGAGTCACACACACCCCACCCACACAAACACTCAGGCAGACATACAGATACTCAGAGAACCAATCAATAACCCATATAGACACTCATGTATCTATTCGCAAATCCATGCATCCACTTACACACCAACAAACAGACGGATACAGACATTCACACAGTTTAGTCACTAACCCATGCATTCAGTAAGATACGTTTAATCACTCACTTGTAGAGTCAGTCACGCACATACTAAATCATCCATTCAGACACTTATACACCCACTCATTCTTCAATACGCCTTTCCCTATATATATTAAACATATTTAAACTTTACAGAAACACACAGTCACTGGATGATGTCATCAGTGATGTCATCAGTGATGTCATTTGAGATGTCATCAGTGATGTCATCAGTGATGTCACTGACCATGTCATGAGTGATGTAATATGTGACGTCATCAGCAGTGCATTGCGGGGGCGCGAGTTATAGTTAGCTGAACTAACTATAACGGGGGAATTTCTATGGTTTTGTACGAGTGAAATGTCCAACTAACTATAACTGTCCCTAAAACCTATGGTTTTTTCAGTGAATTTCAAAGGTTTTTTAAATGCTAATTTCTAACTATAACGTGTCTCAAACCTATGGTTTTTTCAGTGAATTTGTAGATAATTACAAATATATTGTATAATATTTGCTAGTGTTTTTTATGTATTTATTTATATATAGAATTAAATATTAGGGGAATATATTCAATTAAAAATAATATTACATTTCTATATTAGAATATTTAACATTTACTTACTACTTTAAACTCTATACTAAGTAATCATTAGTTTTGTCCACTTTTGGATGATATGTCAACAATATGTTTTTACACTATTGTTGTATTTATCAAATCAAGTATAGGAGCACGATATTGTGGTAAACAATATTTTTGACATGAGGTTTTTGTCAATGATATTGCTTACCACAATATTAAGTCAGTGATTCGTAATAGGGGACATAGGTCTTACAATAGTGAAAAATGACTTTAGGAGTTTTTCATTGCCAGGACTTACCAAGCTTATACCCACATGTCCTACATTTTAAATACTATGCATTCTGCCTTGGAGTTGATTAGGGCCTCAGTAGGGGTGACATAAAAGTTTTTTTTAAAAGGTTTGGGCCTGGCAAAAAGGTTTATTTTGCAGGTCGAAATGGCAGTTTAAAACTGCACTACAGGCTGCAGTGGCAGGCCTGAGACATATTTTACAGTGCTACTTTAGTGGGTGGCTCAATTCGAGCGGCAGGCTCACTGGTACCATTTAATTTACAGGCCCTGGGTACAGGTAGTATCATTTACTGAGGACTTACAGGTAAATTAAATGTGGGGAATTACGTGTAGGCCAATTTTACAATGTTTGAAGGGGAAAGCACAATCACTTTAGACTGGTTGGTAGTGGTAAAGTGCACATAGTCTTAATGCCAACAAAAGTGAAGTCAGCTAAACAGGAGGCGAAAAGGCAAAATGTTTGGTGGAATAAATGCCAAGGATGTCATGTATAAAACCGCGCATGATGAAGCACAAGTGTGTGTGTGTAATCTTGGAGACCACCCTAATCAAGGAATCTATTGCAGGCTTGGGAAACACTTTCACCCTCTAGGCCCAAACATTTCTTGCTGTCAGAGGAGTAACTTTGCTATATGTGACAAAACACAGCCACTGGTGAAGGGGAAAGAACAAAGAGAAGAGAAGCTTACACACAACAGGAATGCGATTTCATTAGGAAATTTTAATAGAATGTCACTGACTTCATTTTGCTAGGCCGAGTGAGCCCTTTCCCTGCAGATTAGAAGACCCTGTTATATATTTATTACTGTAACACATAAAGCCACCCTACTCACCTGTAAGTACACCATGTCTGATTTTGAGGACCATGATGGTAAGGCACCACTTCCTCCCCTTCCTACCTCTTTCTCTGACCAGTGTAAAATGTCTAGATTGTTGCAGACTCCAACTGCAAACTGGAATATTCCTTCAGGTTTGCTCTGGAACCACTGGTGCCCTCCTGGCTTTTTGAGGTCTTATTATCTAAGGAGGTTTTGCCAGCTCTGTCAAACTCTTGGAATGCCAAACTCCAGGCATCCAAGGTACCTGCAGTGTGGCGCTCAAGAGGCCTAAGGTTGCCATGGTACTGTTACTTTCTGGTAGAGTGGTGAGGAATTATAAATTCTTGAAGTCCTTGGATCTCTTTCTTAAGCCTACTGCTTCCTCTATAAAATTATGGGCCATTTTCCAATCAAAGGATTTTAGGCATTATTCCTCATCCCAGATAGGCAAAGACCTTCCATTGCCTTCTTTGTGACAGCATCAGAAGATACTTCCAATGGCTTAGCTTTATCACCAGAAGGCAACCAGAATGCCATGACTAACTGAATCACTGCACACTAAGTCTGCCCAATTCAAAATGTAGTCTTTTTCATTGATTATTGGCTTGCCCAACATCAAAACAATAACCAAACTCCATGCTCTGTGTTGAATATTCAAGACCATCATTGAAGTAAAGCCTTGCCTAACCCTGGAAGTTGACTCCAACTTTGTCTCTTTTCTCCAGCTGTCAGGCAGGGACCACAGGAAAGGCCTGGACCATACCCCTTAATACTTCAACGACCAATGTCTGGATGTTTTAAGCTTCTTTGTAGGAATGAAGGGTATACTAGAACATATCATCTCCTCTCTGTAATCCTTTAATATGTCTACACTCAGGGACTGGGAACAGAGTGCCATTTGTTTCCTGGGTAACATTAGTGCCTTCATTAGTGCTACACGTTTATTATCAAATTGTAGAGACAGAAGATCACAGGCAAATCCCTATATACACACTTGATATCTCTAGGGAAACTCCTCTTTAGCTATCAGCTCCCCAGAGAGATTTATATGTATGTCTCCCTTAACAGATCACAGGAATTCATGAGCCATTTCATCTATCGGAATTGTTTTGGCTTCACCAGTGTTCTGCAAACGGAACTTCTTGGGCATAAGAGGCCAGTCCAACCATGGCCGCTTCTGTGGATGAGGCCATGGAGATTAAAGTAGAGGTAGGATGACCTTTAATCCAGTGAAAGAATATTTGGCCCATGATGTGTCATTCAAAGTGGATGAGGCAAGATCCTTCCTCTTTAACTCAGTCAGTTGAGCCATCTATCCCCCCTTTCCCAGGGCGAATGTAGGTGGTCATTTGATGCTCCTTTGTCCAGAATGGGGAAAGCTCATTCACAATCGCTGGGTACATTAGATCATCTGGGGCTTACAGATATTTTTTTAGGTTCACTCTTTCAACACTACCAAGCGTCAGGCCATTTCTTTACTTGCAAAGAAAACACTTTGGTAGAGTCTTGTGGTAAAGGAGCTCATCAAGAAAAGGGTGATCCTGGTCACTTCACGCTCCGGGTGCTTTGCCCTCTGTAGTTTACTGAGGCACAAAGCAGTAATGATAATTGTGATATCACTCAACAGATGATTCCCCTAACAGCATTTCAATCTTCTCAAGTGTACCCTCATCTCCATGATTAGATGGTAAGTCTAGACTTAAATTATGCCTCTTTCTCCTATCTTGGGGTTTGGGTCAATCGTGATAAAGAAATAGTGATACGAGACAATTATGGGACTACCGTGAACCTTATTGAAGAGCAAATCGGTCAGTGGGTACTACTGTTGCTATCAATCATGAGGCTTATAGCACTATTCAAAATTCTTATCCTCCCCAAACTGGTACACCTCTTCTACAATATTCCCATACGGCTAACTCTAAGCTTTTTTCAGATACTTAAATCGCACCTAATCATGCTGGTATGGGCAGGCAGATAGCCCCAGATACAGTGGGAAACACTGACATTGCCTGAGGGGACAGGTGTTGAAGCCTCCGATTTTGAGCTCTACCACTGGTGCACACAGGCACAGTTTGCGTACCTCTGGCACAGACCCACCCCATACATGGCACGTTTGGTGATAGAGCATGACAAGTATACCCAACGCCACTAGAAGCATTGCTAGGGCAGACTCTGCAATGTAGCCAAACTGAGATAGACACAATCTCTAGCATACAGCTGGCATGGGTTAAGATACGCAAACATGTTGGCAGCCTGATCCTTTATTCCCTATAAGAATAATTGACTCATTTAACCTTAACTTTGCTCCCTTGCAGCAAAACCCTACTGCAGCACTTGAAAAAATAGGGGGTGCACTCACTGGGCTAGCTTTTCTCCTCAGGCCGCTACTTGAGTTGCCCCACTGAAGTGGAAGTCAGCATACCCTCCCCATTAGATGTATTCACATATTATCAACATTGCACGGCATGCAGGGACCACTACCCAACCCTCCCTCAGGCACCCGCAGAGACCAACACATTGACAATGCTCCTGACAACCCCTATGATTAAACACCTGGTGACCTTCCTCTACTGTTCTATACAAACTGAGGCACCTCACCTCATCTTAGTGCTAGAACACAATAGATAAGGAATGGACCAACTGATGCAGCCAAATGGGGGAACTGTCTCCTAATGGTAGGTCCTGGCCTATTCATTTTAAATATATGCATAGAGTTTATCACACTCCCTTAACACTATTTTCACCTGGGTTGCTGGAGCACTCCCTTTGCGCCTGATGTGATGACTCGGGCAGATTTCTTGCACCTCGCATAGCAATGCCTGGCGGTGGCCGCATACTGGTATCAGGTGGGCCGGATACTGTCAAACATGATCACAGATAAACTGGAACTCACCCTGAAGATTTCACTTCTGGGATACACGAGACAGGAGTCGCGAAATGTTAGACGCTTTACCTCACCGGCACTGCTGCTGACCAAAAGACACATCTCCTGTGTATGAGGCAGGGAGGCTGGCCTAGGATACAAAACTGGCAGCAAGACATGATATTCTACAATGATCTGCTAGAAATGTATTCTTTCATGATATCTCAGACTCAGCACCCCAGGAATATCTGGGATCCCTTGCAGACATACCTGCTATGTTATGATGTTGGGGACACAGAAACAGATCAGGCGGATGGGCTTTGAGGTCACAAACCTCTCATATATGCCCATGAAGTGATGGTGCTGGAAGATGGACCTAGGGAAGGCTGACCAATCACTGACTAAGTGAGAAATACTGATGATCATGTAGGATCTGGGTCATCACCATGCAGTGGTGAATCACTGATAGATATATAGTGCAACCACTATCAAGATCACTGACATGCTACAATTGTCGTATACTGTAAACAATGTACTACTGAGCTGTGTATGTTTTCTTTTTGATCTGTATTACTACTGTAAACTGGTTAAATATAATATCAACTTTTCTGAAATTCCTTTGAGATGGACAAATTTGGCATTTCTCTTGTCTCTTTCAGTCTGTCCTCAGACTATTGGTTATTCATCGAACTCCTCTATCCCTTTTTTTAACAGAATTTTATTGTCATTTTCTCCTTCACACATTAAAATAGTAACAAGACAAATACCATTGTAGGCCAACACAAACTCCTCTATCCCTTGAGGGCAATCTCACTAACAGTGGTCTTTGACTGTTGCTCTGTCTGGACAACATCCTCCTCATGACCCTATGTTCACTCATGTTAGAGCATCTCAATTACTCTGTAGACCTACTGTACCCTCTAGACTGCACCATAAACTTCTAAACGTTGGTTTGGGTCCCTCTTAGGTGACATAATTCCTTAGGCTTCTGATGGACACAAAGGTCTGCTTGACCTATTGTCCCGGAGAGAAGCTGCACCACAAGAAGAAGAAACTTCATCTGGCACTAAATTGGAAACTAATAAGAGACAAGTCTGAAGTCATTGGCCTCCTCTTGTTGTCCATTACGGTAACCACCCTCTACTGAGGTTTGAGATGCAACCCAGCATAAGCTTTTCCAGGAGCATGAATCCTACAGGAATCCCGCTGCAGATTAGAAAGTAAAAAATCAGGGACGAGTGGGTGATGAATGTGACAAGAAAAATGAGGGGGCAAATGTATTGAGACGCATCCTTCTCTAACCCAAGCCTCCTTATATATGATCTCAGCAGAAGTGGATGTCGCAGGGAAAAAAAGTCTGATATATTATTAGATTGGTAAAATCAGGCAGCAAAGACCGAAGAGGCAACCATCTTAGTAAGTCATACCTCCTTTCCTGGAGAATGGCATTTCACCAAATTGGCAAGTGAAGAAAGAAGGACCTCATGTTTGGCATCCCTCGTACCGTCAGACTCTTCCAAATGCACTCCTGCACCCAATGTTCAGTAAAGCCTGAGGAACACCCTATTGAGCAGCCATGACCAAGGAGACACGGGCATTGGCCAGATGGAGCAAGGGGAAACATCCGGCAACATACCAGAATTGAGAATTAAAGAAGCAGTGACTTCTCCTCACATGATAAGAGGCCAAGGAAAATTCATGCCACTTGAGTCCTTTACTGTGATGTAATGAGCCTGGAATGAAAGAGATCTTCGGTTCCCAAACAGTGATCATGGAGTCCAATGCCAGCAGGTTTGGCTAGGGTCCCATCCTTCAAGGGATCATGACCAAGGGGATGTGGGCTCTGAGGATTCCTGCCTTCAGATAAACCATTTACCACTGGCTGCAACATTTATTACGGAAAGGCTAGCCAGGTGCTCTTCCATCACCACCATCCTTCTTTATATGATTAACATATCAGAGTCTGCTACATCAACAAATTGGGGGGACTAGATCAACAAACCTGGCATTCTTATCCATGGCCGTTGGAACTCCTATTTAGTGAGACACATCATTTTGCTGAGTTTCTTCTATGGCTCAGTAATACTGGCACCCAAAAACCTTGAACGTTTCAAGTGACTAGATGCCAGTTAACCAAGTCTTACTGATAAACCACCATTAATTGGGTCCCCTGGTTGTAGATCTCTTTGCATTATGTCTCAGTAAACAGCTGGACAATTTTATGAACTAGCATCCAGACCCAGAAGCCTGGGCAATCAGTACCTTTCTTTCCAGCTGGGTCCCCTCAATAATCCCAGTGTCATGGTTCAAGTTCATCAATATCTAATTTACCTGGTCCTCCTACCCGCATTGACAATCTCAGCCATGATACCCAGCTCTTCTCAAATGCACAATTGGCCTTACCCATATTTTGCCCTTCTGTCACATCAACTTGTTGGACCTATATGACTTCCTGGGCCACCTTCAGCTGCTCGCCTGACTTGTGTTAGGTTTTCTGACTAACCTGCAGGCCTTCAATCAGGGATTTCAAGCAAAAAGATGAAACTTTCTGTGGGGAAAAAAAAATAAAACTTGAGAAACCGCCATATTAAGCTATTAGAACTAGCATCCTTGGCATGGTTTCCCTTGTCTTTCGCCTTTACCTTCTGTATTTTTGATGTGTGCTGGACTTCGTTTTAGCTGGTTAAGATACTCTGGGCACTTTACCACTGATGATCAGTGCTAAAGTGCAAATGCTCCCTGTGTAAATTGTGATGTTGATTGTTATCTATGATTGACATATTTGGTTTATAGGTAAGTCCCTAGTAAAGTGCACTCTGTCTGCCCAGGGCCTGTAAATCAAATGCTACTAGTGTGTCTGCACCACTGGTTGTGCCACCCGCATGAGTAGCCCAGTAAACTTGTCTCAGGCCTGCCATTGCAGTGTCTGTGACTGCAGTTTTAAACTGCCATGACAACATGGCAAATGCACCCATTTACCAGACCCTAACCTTCCCTTTTACTACATTTAAGGTACCCCTAAAGTAGGCCCAAGGTACCCCCATGGGCAGGTTGCAGTGTATGTGAAAGGTAGGACATGTACTGGTGTGTTTTACATGTCCTGATAGTGAAATACTGCTAATTTTGTGTTTCACTATTACAAGGACTAACTCTTCCATAGGCTATCATTGGAGCTGCCTTGTAGCATTTTACAAGTGTAACTTTCAATTGGGAGCAGCTAGAGATTTGGAGTTTGGGCTCTCTGTGCTCAGAATTTAATAACACATCTTTTAGTAAAGGTGTTTTTTTAATTGTGTGTGTGAAAATACCACTTTTAGAAAGTAGAAATTTTTTTTTTGGACCATCCTTGTGCCTCTGCCTGCCTGTGGAATCCACATCTGGATTTGACTGACAGGGGCCTGTTTGTGAATTCACTCTAGACAGTCACACAAAGGCAGTTGAGGTGTGCCCTGCATATCCCGATGCCCATCATCAGCCTGATGTGTCGTCCTGAGCTAGAGTGGTTGGACGAACTGTCACCTGAATAGGCCTGTGCCTGGCCTCTCACAATGCTGTTTCCACTCCCCTGGAGTATTACTGGAGCCAAGACCAGGCAGGACAAGAACTTGTGCACTGCAAAAAAAGTCCTTTGAAGTATTCTTACTTCAAAGGCCAAAAGGGGTATAAGTATTGGACCTAAAACCCCAGACTTGGAAAACGTTTCTGGATCAAGAGGACCCTGCCAAGAAGAAGAGCTGAAGAGATGTCAGGAGGAGTACTGCCCCTTGGCTGTGTGCTGCTTTGCTGGGTTGGCCTGCAGTTGCTGCTTCTGTCTGCGGGCAGTGGAAAGGACTGGACATTTACTTTGCTGTATCCTGCTTGGGAAGATTCTCCAAGGGCTTGAAGCAGAGCTTGCCTCCTGTTAAGAAGTCTCAGGGACACGAAGACTTAACCTGCAGCATCCTTGAACTCCACTGCTGGGAGTTCTGACCTGCCTTGTGGTGCCCATTCCAGTTCTGGGTCCTTGGAGGTTGTTCCTGCTGCAAAAAGCATCAAAAAGACATCTAAATTGACGCATTGCCCTTTCAGCACCTGTTTTTTCTGACACAGCACCGCTGTGCAGGAGAAATTTCCATGCACCACCACCATGCGGCCAAAGAAACCAATGCAGCACCTGCCCATGGCCTGAAAAACCTGAGACCACCGCACTGCCTCCGACACAGGCCCTGCTGTGCAACTGTCAAGATCGATCCATCGTGGGAATGCGGCTGAAGAAATCAAGGCAGCGCCTGCTTGCTACCACCACATTGATCTCCGGTGTGTTCCAGACTTCCATGCATCGCACCTGTGCACCACGCATCTCCGACGCAGCACCCGCAGACCAAAACCATCTTGGAAGCAATGCATCACTTCCCCCTACAATCTGGATTCTACGCATCACTTCTCCTGCGTGCAGCAGAACTGTCACATCGCCTCCCCAACAACTCAGGAACTGACGCATCGCTGTGTTTTCCGATGCTTCCCTACTCTGCAGCTGTTTTGCCTTGTAGATTTTGATGCATTTGAGGTACTTTGTGTAAAAGTCACCCAGCCATAGAGTTCTGTGGACAGAATTGCTTGAAACCTTTGAAGATCATATTTTGAGTTGTGTATGCTGGATTTTTGTCATTTTGGTTTTGTTTGGTTTAAATAAAGATACTTTATTTTTCTAAACTGGTGTGGTGTCCATTTGTAGTGTTTTCCCTGTGTTACTGTTTGTCTTATGTACAAATACTTTACACATTGCCTCTGAGATAGGCCTGACTCCTCATGCCAAGCTACCAAGGGGGTGAGCAGGGGTTTTCTTGGGTGTGTAATCCCCTTATACTTACTAGAAGGAAGGGTCCCTACTTTGACAGGGTGCATACCACTGCCAACTATAGAGCCTCATTTCTAACAATGGTGGTCAGCAGTGAGGATAGGACTTGCGTTTGAACGTTGACATACAGTGTACACTACTACAGTGCAGACCATGGCACAACCACATAAGGCTTTTTGTTGATTTTTCATATTTTTGTGTTAACCCTTTAAGTATCCACATACCATGTTCCTCTGAATGTATGACAGAATATCGACGGACAGAAAATCGACCTGCAAAAATATCGACACAGAAATATAGAAGTCAAAAATATCGAAATCCAATCTACATAAAGGTGAGTACAAAAATATCGAAAAAAATATATAGTTGTCAAAAATATCGAAGTTAAAAATATCGTTTTTTTAATGTTTTAATAATAATGTAAAATTAAGTAAATAATACATATAATTAAAAGAAATATAGTTAAAAATATTAAAAGATATTTAAAAATAATAACTAATACATTAAATGTTAAAATAAATTAAACATATACATATAAATTAATATATATACTTACTCCACATAGTGCAACAGTAGAGAAAGCGTTGGATAGCGTAGGGGTAAAAATTACTATTCCCACTCCAGAGAGTGCAACAGTAGGGAAAGCGCTGGATAGCATAGGGGTAAAAATTACTATTCCCACTCCAGAGAGTGCAACAGTAGGGAAAGCGCTGGATAGCGTAGGGGTAAAAATTAGTATTCGCACTCCAGAGAGTGCAACAGTAGGGAAAGCGCTGGATAGCGTAGGGGTAAAAATTACTATTCCCACTCCAGTGAGTGCAACAGTAGGGAAAGGGTTGGATAGCGTAGGGGTAAAAATTACTATTCCCACTCCAGACAGTGCAACAGTAGGGAAAGCGCTGGATAGCGTAGGGGTAAAAATTACTATTCCCACTCCAGTGAGTGCAACAGTAGGGAAAGCGCTGGATAGCGTAGGGGTAAAAATTACTATTCCCACTCCAGAGAGTGCAACAGTAGGGAAAGCGCTGGATAGCGTAGGGGTAAAAATTACTATTCCCACTTCAGTAAGTGCAACAGTAGGGAAAGCGCTGGATAGCGTAGGGGTAAAAATTACTATTCCCACTCCAGAGAGTGCAACAGTAGGGAAAGCGCTGGATAGCGTAGGGGTAAAAATTACTATTCCCACTCCAGTGAGTGCAACAGTAGGGAAAGCGTTGGACAACGTAGATGTTAAAAATAACATACATGTAAATGAAGTAAATATTGTAATTAAATAATGATTTATTAATAAATTTAGAAAAAAAAAAAACTACAAATATATCAAAAATAATAATTACTTTAATAATATTAAATACTTCCCACCCTATTCCCCAATAAACACACAACACACTCCACATAAAATTTCACACAATTAAATTAATTTTCAATTAATCAATTAATAAAAATTAATTTGCAATTAATAATTAAAGTTAAAAAAATGTCAATAACTAATATGTAATAAAAATTAATAACCAATTATTAATTAATTAACAAAAAATTAATTATCAATACCAATAAATATTCAATAAAAATTAAGAACCAATTAATAATTAATTAACAAAAAAAATAATTTTCAATATCAATAAATAATATTCAATAAAAATTAATAGTTAATTAACAAAAAATATCAATACCAATAAATAATATTTAATAGAAAATATTAACCAATTAAAAGTTAATTAGCAAAAACATTATCAATACTCAATTTTTCTTAATTAATTACTTAATTACAAATAAATTACTTACCACCCTATTCCCCTAAAAACACACAACCCACTCCAATAATATATTAATGCAAATAAAATAATTATCAATTAATAATAGTTAATTACCAATTAATAATCAATTAACAATAAATTAATTATTAATAACAATAATTAAACATTAATAATTGCTTAATTAAAATTAAATTACTTCCCACCCTATTCCCCTATAAACCCACAACCCGCTACAGAAATAAAACACAAAATTTAATTAAAATCAATTAATAATTCCTAAAAATTATTATTTAATTTACTATAATTAAATTACTTCTCACCCTATTCCCCTATAAACCCACAACCCGCTACGGTACTAAAACGCAAAATTTACTTTTAAAAAAATTACAAATTTCTAAAAAATGTATACATATATTTAAAAAAACAGTACAATACTTAACAAAAAATATAGACCACATACATATTAAATACATACTAAAATACATAACACTCATATAAATATCGATATTATTAACATCGATAATTTAACTATCGATATTACTAACATCGATATTTGCAACATCGATATTTCTTACCTTAACTTCGATATTCTGGTTGTAGATATTCTTGACTTCGATATTTTGTCCCTACGATATTTAAAACTCGATATAACTGTGCTTCAATATTTAAAAATCGAAATTTTGACTGTCCACCGTTCCTCTCTGGTCAGCCCACAAGTGAGGTTACATAAGTGGTGTTTGAGCTTGAAATGTTACAGTCTTAAAAAGTGGATCAACTCAAACAGTTTTGCAAGGATTCTGGATGGCCCATTAGAAGCTCCGCTAGGAAGGAGGAGCTCCACAAGGCCCTGAGTGCCCGGTGGGCAGCAAAAGAAGCTGGGGAGGCTTGGATCTCTACAGGGAAGCCTGCAGAGAGAGGTTCCCGCAAGTGTTATGCATGTGTTCAGGACGGTCACATGAGGGGGAGTCCCAAGTGGCCCACAGTGGATACTGGCACCCACTGGTGCACAGTCACGTGGGTTGGCCCGTGTAGCGCTTGGGGAGGAGTTGGTCCGAGGAAAGGGTGGGTACCAGCTGAGATGCCATTTGTCTCACTAGGGGACAGTGAGATGGTCTAGAGAACCCTCCTGCCTGAAAACACTAAATACAGGCAGTGGGTAACCATCAATGGATAGAGAGTGGAGGCTCTGAGAGACACAGGAGCCAGTTTGACTAAGGTAAGGTGTCACCTGGTGTCTAAGGAGCAGGTGGTCCCCAATGTGTTTCACCAGGTAGTTGCCATGGATGACTGTGAGTGCCAGTACAAGGTGGTGCAGGTTCCTTTTGAGTGGTGGGGTCTCAGGTCCCTTGAGGGTGGCTGTGAGTCCAACCATGCCTGTTGACTGTCTGCTAGGGACCTACCTGGAGGATTCCCCCTGGCGTGGGGTGGAACGGCAGGCACACTTAAAGATTGTGGGTCTGCCTAAGTGGGCGTGTGTGACCACTCGGTCAATGTCAGCCAGTAGGGGTGATCAGAAGGACCTGGAGCCTTAAAGAGTGGCCCAGCACCCTGCCAGAAAGAGGAGGGACAGGGGACACGGGAAACCAGCCCCAGAAGTTCCCATGGTCCAGGACGAGGCGCAACCTGAGGGTGACATCCTTGAACCTACAGGGGAGCAAAGGCCAAACTGGGGGACTTGCCTGAGCTGACCCATTCGGAGCAAGAGTGAGGGTCCCACCAGGGAGGAATTCTGCAAGGAGCAGCAAGAATGCCCTTCTCTTGTGGGTTTGTGGCAGCAGGCTGCAAACCAGGCAGCTGGTGATCAGTCCGGATAACATTGGATCTACTGGGAGAATGGTCTCCTGCATAGTGAGCCTAAGGTTGCTGAGCCTGGGGCAGCCTGTGTGCTGGTGGTACCCCAGTGCTTCAGAGCCTTCCTACTAGGTATGGCTCATGATGTGCCTTTGGCAGGACATTTTGGGCAGGACAAGATCCTTGAAAGGTTAATCACCCACTTCTGGTGGCCACAAATGCGTACATGCTCTAATACCCATTGTAGGTCTTGCCGAACTTGCCAGGCAAGTGGTAAGAGTGGGAGGAGATGTAAGGCTCCTCCTGTCCAACCTTTGCCTGTTGTGAGCACCCCTTTTGAGCAGGTGGGAATTGACATTGTGGGGCCTCTGGACCCCAAGACAGTCATGGGCAACAGGTTTATCCTGGTCTTGTTGGACCATGCCACCCGGTACCCCAAGGCTATACCTCTAAGAACAGTGATGGCACCTGTGATGTGCCAGGCACTAATGGGGATATTTTCCCAAGTGGGTTTCCCTAAGGAGGTGGCATCTGACTGGGATACCAACTTCATACCCAAGTATATGAAGTCTCTGTGGGAGGAGTGTTGTGTAACCTACAAGTTCACCATTCCTTACCACCCCAAAGTAATGGGTTGGTTGAGAGGTTCAACTGAACCCTGAAGGGCATGCTTGGGGGTCTGTCAGACTCCATGAGGCGTAAATGGGACGTCCTCTTACCATGTCTTCTCTTTGCTTACAGAGAGTTACCGCAGAAGTCACTGGGGTTCAACCCCTTTGATATGCTGTATCGGCACCCTGTGAGAGGACATCTAAGTCTGGTGAAAGAAGGCTGGGAGAAAGCTCCTAGAAAGTCCCCCCCCAGGATGTATTTAGTGACATGCTGGACTTTTGAAACCAGACTGCGCGCTTCAAGAAGCTTGCTCAGGCGAACCTGGAAGCAAGCCAGGAAGATATGAAACGCTGGTATGAACAGAATTCCACTCTGGTTGAGTTTGAACCTGGCCAGAAAGTGTGGGTCATGGCCGTAGTGGTGCCCTACAGGACAAGTGGTCTTGGCCTTTTGAGGTGGTGGAGCGCAAGAGTGATGTCACCTAGCTGGTGAACTTGCAGACTCCAAGGAACCCTTTGAGGGTCCTGCATGTGAACTGCCTCAAACCTTACTTTGAGATTTCTCAAGTGAACATGCTCCTGGTGACAGATGATGAAACAGAAGAGGAGAGTGAGCCTCTTCCTGACCTCCTGTCTGCCAAGAAGCAGGATGGGTCTGTGGAGGGTGTAAACCTCTCCCCAACACTGACCCTGGGACAGCAGGTGGACTGTCACCAGTTGCTGGGACAGATTGCCTCTCTGTGTTCCTTGACCCCAGGAATCACCCACTGATGCACCCACAATGTGGACACTGGGAATAGTCCACCTGTCAAACACAACATTTACAGGTTGACTGACAAGGTCAAAGCCAGCATCAAGGAATAGATTCCCAAGATGCTAGCCTTAGGGTTGATAGAGCACTCCAACAGTCCTTGGGTCAGCCCGGTGGTCTTGTTCCCAAAGGCCGCTGCACCCGGTGCCACACCTGAACTGCGGTTCTATGTGGACTACTGTGGGCTAAAAGCCATCACTAAGACTGACTCCCACCCCATTCCTAGAGCTGATGAGTTCATATATCGTCCGGGAGCTGCCGAGTTCCTCAGTACGTTTGATTTAATGTCAGGGTCCTGGCAGATTGCCTTGACCGATGGGGCCAAAGAGAGGTCTGCATTTTTAACACCAGAGGGGCACTACCAGTTCTGGGTTATGCCCTTTGGGTTGAAGAACGCCCCAGCCATCTTTCAGAGGTTGGTTACCCAGGTGTTGGCTGGGATGGAAAGTAGTTGTCTTTGCTAAATAAAGTAAGGCAACTGTTGATACAATTATGTGAATGCATTCTGTGCCATTTTTGCTCCTTTCTATAGGAATTGAGCAAAGAGTTACAGGTCTAAAATTGTACAATATGGCAAAAAGAGAAGCAATTTCAGTTTGCACAATTTATGATGCTCATGCAATAGGCAATGGAGAATGCTCATTTTTCTCCTTTCCAGGGTTTTAAGCAAGGTATATGTGTAAGGCAAAACCTTCATGCTTCATTTCCTATTATATAAGCACTAAACATAGTACACATTAGCTTTAATCCCGAGTGTCAAGTTAATTGCGACACCCAGGAAAAAACATTGCAGCCCCGTGCAATCTCGTTTGCACAGGTATTGCAATTACAAGTAAGTCAGAGTTCTCTGTCCTTTTGGAGTTTTCCACAGGTAAAAATTGAAAGGACAAACCAGGTGATATATATAGGTGAAAATGGCCCAGAAAATACCAGGACATGTGGACAGTCATGGGGTAAACATCAAAATACAAAAAGTACAGGTTATTCCGCATTCTCATAAAAAAATTCATAATTGACATTATTTATATAATTTGATAAATAATGAGCCCGAGGTGAACATCGATACCGACCAACTCGAAATCGCGATCTTAGTGTTGCATTCTCAGAAGACTTTTAGTAGCATCAAATATGCTATGTACATAGTTAATAGTTCTGAAAAGCCTGTGACTGTACATTTCTAAATATTGCACTTTTATGCTTTATAATCGTGGTAAATGACCCCCTCAGGTTTAAGTTATTACCTTTTACATTTTGGATGCTAAACAGTCCCTATCAAATTGATATAAATGACCTCGTTCTTCCCTTGGTTGCTCAGGTCATACTTAACAATCAAGGGGTATATTCACAAGAACGTGTGATAACTACCGCAAGAGTAGCGTAACGCAACTTTCAATATCGCAGCCTAGCGCGGGAAAATAACCCCGTGTCAACATGGAATTCACAACAAGGCGGTAGCATGCGATAGTCACCAGATAACGCGTCAAATGTCAGCGTGAAAATCAACGCCACGCCGAAAAAATGCGAAACTCGAACGCGAGAAATCATGCGATGAGGCCAATCGCGGTACAAAAAGTAACGAAAAGCAGCCTCAGGCCTTCAAATCTCACGCGTCTGGCAGGAAATTGCACCATAATAACCACAGAAACAACACACCAGAAACAAGCCAAAGCACGTAGCAACATGGATGCACCCTGACCCAGCGCCGAGGTCAACGCGAACCCCACAACCCCCACAGACCACCAGCAAGGAACAACTGGGTTCGGGGAAAGCCAAGGAGAAAAGGGAGAAGAAGACGGGGTGCAGACCGCAGGAAAACAAGACCAGCGCCACGGAGGTGACAGAACACTACCAGCAACTGACCCCCAAGCAGACCACCTGGAATGCAGTCGGAGTGCCCAGGAGGCCAATCCAGGAGGCCAAGAGGCGCCGGCAGGACGTGACAACCTAAACCAGGTACAAACCCGCTGCCAACAGGAAGGCAGCAATGGCGACAGGAGGTGGCAGTCCAGCACCACAGAAGGAGCTGGAGGAAACCCAGGCCACAGTCATCAGTGTGGAGACGGTGCAAGGAGTAGGGAGTACGGACACAGCTCGAGAGGACCTGACACAACATCAACAGGGTGAGGATCCAACAGGGACTGGGGGGACGGGGTGATGGGCACAATGCCACACATGCACAATGAGATGTAGCACACTGCACACCCACAATTACCCAGGGACATGTCCCCCATCCCTGTGGCACACTGCAGCACACACATATAGCAATCACAGCACATACCATGACAATGTGGCACAAAGTGCAACACCCACACTGCAGAACAGGGGACACAACTGGGTCCGCCCAGGCGCAGAAACAGAACAATCACATTGGACAGAGCAGGGAACTGTGAGATGCATATCTACCCCTACAACCCCACATCAGCCATGTAGGCCAAATGTACACTGTCCCAACTCAAATAGCCACCACCGCCCAAACAGTCACAATGTACATTGTCACACAGTCTGCATGTCGACAAGAACAAGGCGCCAACACAATGCCAACATGCACCTCCCCTTCACAATGCAGAGGGACAAACAACACCTCCAGCAGGTCAGAACAGACAAGCCATCAGTGATGCCCGAGACGAACACCACCCCCCCGACACCGACGCCCTACAACAGCCCATGGACATCCCACACAACCCACCACCAGGGCAGACATGCTACTCAGAGGAGAACCCAGCCCCTGCAACAAACCACACAGCATGAAGCACGCGCAATCACGGCTGGCTCACAACACTTCACCGACCCACACATCGCACCACAATGCCAGGTGGCAGAACGCCAAAAGGAGGTGGCCCAACAGGTGAGGGTGTTGCCTAACCCATGGAATGTGAACTAGAACACATACGTGGGTGTCCAATACCCTTCAGGGACCACCTACACCCCACAAAGGAGACCCACACTTCCATAGAGACACATGCAGATGCACATACCCAGTACAGAACCACGCCCAGGGGCACATACATATCAGTCACACACCCACGTTGGCTCTGCGTACGACGGCACAGTCCACTCCCCTTACGAATTGAGTGGGTGACGACAAAGCTACATGTTCAGGTTCTAGCTCGCTACCTGCGGTGACATGTCTGCGTCCGCTGTACACAGCACAATGTGATGTCGTAGGGCCCAGGGCCCCCATACATACAACAAGACCACAGGGACACATGCACATATCATGTTGAACTGGCTACGGGTACGTGCGCCCGGCCCCTTTATTGGCAGGGCCACATGTACAGTGACGCCTGTGCTGGATGTGTGTGGGGTGAGTATAAGCCAGCCCGCATGGAGTGCTTGGTGCTGCCAACAACCTGAACAGTGGACACCAGTGTAATGGAAACAGAAAACACCAGCATAACAGAGTCAACTGCAGAGCAACATGGAGGGATCCAGAGTAAGGACAGAGGTCACCCAATATTCAGTCAGGAGGTTCCATGAGTTGCAGTGCACTGAGGTAGAGGCACTAGAGAAGAGCGCGCTCATGTGAAGAAATTGCTAGGATTGTGTCCCTTCGGGTTAGTCCTGATGCAGATGCAGTGGGGTGTGTTACACCTGCATCAACTTCCTCATCAACGTCCCAGGTCTCCCACACTGCCTGAGGTGACAGTTGCGTCTGCAGTCCACAGCGCAATACCCAGTATTTGATCCGGGTGTGTAGCTTGACTACCACCACCAGTCTGCATTCCTGCCTTGGGGCTGTTGCCTCCTGCCTTCCCATTGTCTGTGCCTTCTCCCATCCGCACACTTGACACATCCTCCTCATCATGGTCCCAGGTCTTCCCCACTGCATGAGGTGACATTGCTGTGCAACCTCACAACAGCACAAAACTCAATCAGTAACGGACAATGGCTTGCGGTGTACTGAGTCACTGGCACCTGGAGTGCTGAGCAGGGTATCAGGCCGATGATGGCATCCACGACAGGTCTGAGCAACTCCGTAGGTCTGTCAGGACCACCGTTTCGACTCTGGCAGATGGCGGTTGGAGGTGGTCCTTGCGGTGGTGGCGTGTGCCTCCTGCGGTGATGCGACGTCCGGGCCGGTCAAGACTCAATGCTTTGTGTGGGCCCTGGTGGCCCGCAGTTGAGGCAGGAGGATGCGGACAGCGCAGGGCCACAGACACATGGCGTTGATGACCCCAAGACCATCGCTACAGAGGCCATTCAATGTCTCAGAAGAAGGGGTCCCAGGCCTGAGCAGCTCAGAGTTAGTGGCCCCGGATGCACTGCGGCCGGCACAGGCACCCAGCCACGGGACGGTGACTTGCGGTGCAGTCAGATGGGCCATGCGACCTGAGCGGGTCCCCATCAATGTCCGAGGTGTATGTTGCGGAGGGTTTCGGGGGACAGTGGAAGGTGTCCTCCAGGGCATGATGCAGAAGGTCTGATGTTATCTGGAAGCAGCAAATGGAGGAGTGGAAAGCGCAACCCTCGTTTTCACCAACAATTCGGTATCAGCTACATGAGGATGAAAACTAGCCCCTAGTCCATAGACTCAAACGCCACCAATGTGCGACCAGTGAGTGTCCATGAATGTCGGGGAACACACTTAGTGGCACAGGTGCTGTGAGGGGATGCAGTCTGCGATGATGCCGGTACACAGATGTGAACTCCAACATTGCCAAATCAAGACTCTGTGACCTACTGGACCGCAGTGTAGGCCGGAGGCAGCGGTCAGCATGGGCCCACAGACACGTGTCGTGTGCCTGTGATGCATTCGTTTCCTTCACTGAAAGCAGGGAGTTTAGTGATATCACCCCTGCAGTAGACATCTGGTCACTGCCATTCATGACTCAGGACACATTTTCACACATGGGACCTACTGGACCGCAGTGTAGGTCGGAGGCAGCGGTCAGCAGTGGCCCACAGCCACGTGTCGTTGGCTCGCGAGGCACAGAGTTAGTGACACAGTTGCAGTTGTCGGTAGTGTTCAATCACCTCCGTAACGATGATCCTGTTCCCTCCGTACTGCAACGCGTCATCCTCTTACGCCTCTCCGTGCGTGCTATGAAATGTATTCTGCCTTTTGAATTACCGTATTCAGTTCCAAATCTGTGATCCCACTCGTGCGCAGCGTAGGCCGAGGGCAGTAGTCCGCGTAGGCCCACAGACACGTGTGGTTGTGATGCCATGCACAGACTTGTTGCCACCACATCGAAGGGTGAATAGTGAATTGTTCTCTGCCTTACATAATGTTCACTGCCATGGTGTAATCAAGACTCAGTTCCAAATGTGTGACCTACCTGACCGTGGTGTAGGCCTGAGGCAGCGGTCAGCACGGCCCATTCACCGAGTGTCGCCGGCATAGGTTGGATGGCCCCACCGGCCTGCGTAGTTCAGGTTCAGTGGCACCACGTGTAGCCGGCTGGCGTTGAACAGGGTTAGTGGCACCACGTGTAGCCGGCTGACGTTGAACAGGGTAAGTGGCACCACGTGTAGCTGGCTGGCGTTGAACAGGGTTAGTGGCACCACGTGTCGCAAGATGCCCATATGGAACTATGCCTCACTGATCGGGGGGGTCTGGTGCTGTGGCCGCTGGCCCGGATTTGGGGTCACTGCCATTTATGACTCAGGACACAGTTTCACATATGGGACCTAATGGTCCGAAGAGTAGGCCTAAGGCGGCAGTGGAGTACGTCAACGAGAATGGAATAAAGCGGGCCTGTGTCGTGGAGGCCGTGATGGTCTGAGGTGGCTGCCAAGGTCGCGGAACTCGGGCTTGGAGCTTGCGCAGGCACGTGGTGGGCCCTCCTTGACACACGCCGGTGTCAGAGGGTGATCAGTGTGGCCTGGCTGCGCAGGGGCGGGCCTGACGGGTTCGTGGTCCAGCGTGCCGGGGTCCGGCAGGCGCACAGCATCGCTGGCAACTCCGCTCACGAGGACGGCGTCGGCCTCATGGCGGGGTGGGAGGCGCCGCCCTGGCAGAGACGTGGATCTTTCCGGAAGAGGACCACGCCCAGGCCTATGTGCTTTTTATTCACACCCCTACGCTGGCGTGGCGTACGCCGGGCCATCCCACTCCGGTGACGCTTAGGGGGGGGACGTAACAGACAACATTTCCGCGAGGTCCCCCACTGGCTGGGGTGACATGGTTGCGTCCACTGTCCACTGCACTCCATACACCAGCTGTGTCTGTCGCCATGGATAGGGGTGTGTTCTGCATACTGCGGTGTGTCCAGCACATCTCTGCCACCCATGGCATTGTGTACTTTCCCAATCATGGTTTTACTGCATCCTTCACACATGCCTGGTTGCCACCTCTCCACACATTCGGCTATTATGTGGCTGTGGTGCCATGCCGTTGCTGGCTCATATTCAGGGCTTGCCCATGTGAACATTGTAAGTTGTTCTGTCGTGTTTGGTGGGTGGGCATGATGTTGTGCCTGTTGTATGTGATTTTGTGACGTGTGCATTGCCAGAGTTGTGAGTTGCATGGTTGTGGAGTTGAGGTGTGTGGGGTGTTCATTTGGATATTGCCAAGGGGCTGTGCATTTCCCTTGTTGCCATCCTGGGAACGCTGGTTGATGATGGACTGTCGGAGGATGAAGGTATCATGGACACTGGCTGTGTATTTGAAGGCGACATTGTTGGGGGTTCCACGGTGTTCTGTTATTGCCTGCACATTGATGTGAGACGTGTGCTTCCTGTTGCGGTTATTGTGTGCTGTGTCACCAGGGGGCACAGGTAGTACATGTGTGCTGTGTATTGCCCCCAACACGTGCGTGCATCCTGCTTGGGCGTATGGTCCTTGCTTGGTCTCCAGCGGATCCTGCGCATTGTGTTGTACGTATGGGGACTAGGGTGCCAGGGTGATGGTGATGTCCAGGACAGGTGTGGGGGACTTGGATGTGGCTGGCTTTGAGACTCCTCCGACTCTGGTGGGTGGTGGTTGGAGTGTACCAGGGGCCAACAGGTGCAGCCAAGCCAGCAGCTTTGTGTGGGGTGGGATGTTGGTTGTCCGCTGTGTTGGTGCCGTAGGCCTGTTAGGCGATGATGGTCAGGATGCGTAGGATGTTTGTCACTTTCAGCCTGTAGTGGACGGTGACATTGTCAGATGTTGGGTCTGTGAGGCTGGTAAGCTTCCTGGGGGTCCGCTGTCTTTGTCTGCGCTGCGTCTGTGGTGGTCCGTGGGGGAGGGGGTGTTCCGGGTGTGGGTTGGGGTCCTGGGGTGGTGGCGGTGGGTGTTGTGGCCCTCTTGGGTGTCTGGGCCGCATGATGAGTGGCTCCATGGCATCTGTTGCCCTTCGGTTGTGGCCCTGGGCTGTGCTCCCTTATGTGGTGCTGGCTGCCGTCCGACTTTACACCAGGTCAGAGCAGGTGTAGATTTCCTGGTGCTAACGCGCCTTATCGCCTGTTTTGTGTTTTTATCGCCGATGTGGCTGGTCGTTGTGAATGTTGAGGTGTGATGTTGTTGCGCCTTTTGGCACGGGAACGCCCACTCTGCATCTCATTAGCGATAGTTGCGCGGGTCCTCTGTGGTGATGTTTTTTGCGGCTGCTATCGCGGGTAAACTGGTGCTGTGGGCTGTTGACACCGGCTTGTGAATGGGGAGGTAAATTTATCACGACTTTGGCTGCGATAAAGTGCCGTTAATTCGGCGATAGCTCCTTGTGAATATGCCCCCGAGTCTTAACTCACACTTACAACACTATAGGGCCATATTATATAGTTTCCTCTCATGCAAAAAAGGAACAACGCTCATGTCACACCATGTTTGTTGATTTGCTAATATGGACTAGATCACATTGATTATTACATGAGTAGATAACATATATCTACCAGAAGTGGAGAACCCTCCATGCAAAGGTTCCCATTTGTGCATGGATTGGAATAAACCACCGAACTTGCAGTCAGGGCCTACAGATCAGGAGATAAATAAATCTCCTGTGCAGTGATGGAATTGCTAGCATAATATATCACGTGGGTGATGTGAGCCTATGAGACAAAAGCATGCAGGGCTGTGCCTAGAACATAACCACGGAAAATACTGACCCTTCAAAGTCACTAGTTCAGCTGTATGCCAGCAGTAACACAATTGCATTCTGTGGTTCTGCCACACTCACCCTGAGAGCTATCCAATAGGAAGGATCCATCCATCTGAGGGGGGCATTCGTATGCATTCCATAGGAAGAAAATGAATACTTAGTGCCACTTATAGCAAGAATAGCCCACAGCATGGGTACAGTTAGCATAAGCGTGGAAGGAAGGATGACCGAATATAGCGAATCCTGAAGTACATTAACTTCCTCCAACCCAATTTCATACCTTTAGATCACTAAAAATAATTTGCCAAGCATGCATCAGTAGGTGAAATGAATGGCCATGTCGCCGCGCTATCATTTGCTGACATAAATATATAAATGTACACAAAAGCGGTTTAAAAGGTCACAGATTTTGATATGAATCACAGAGCTGGGTGAACGGGTGAAATCTGCAGATAGCATAATGTAGCAAACTGCCACAATGCGCAGAAGGAAAATTACCCTAGTGACGGTCAAACACCACCAAAATACACCTTCCTGGAGCCTTGTCAAGCAATGGGAGCGTAGATGATCGAATCCGGAGGCCTATAAAACTTACTTAATATCCAACAAAAGTTTCTGCTAGAATCCTGATTCTATATTTATCTCGACTGGGGGAAAGGCGCAACTGTGATAAGCAATTATAATGAATGTAGCATGAATTATTTATACTGAAAACAGCTTTTTTTTCTGAATATTTTTATAACAAGGCTCATGGAAATGGCAGCGCGGGGTACTTTATAATAATTTCGCCGCTGCACCAGACAGTTCAGATGGAAATAAAGGAAAGATTGAAGAAGGCTAGAAGTCCTTAGGTGCGACATGGTATATAGCAGAATATGAAAAAATACCTGTACTGTATGAATCTAATGTACCGCTGCTCCCCAGGGCAAAATGGACAAAGATGGCCGTCCGTGAGGGATCGTGAACAGAATGTGAGTTTATTCCCACGGAGAAATCTCTCATCTGTATTTTTATTTTGCTGACGATATTCTGATCGTTGTGCCTTAGCGGACTTTTAAGAACAGAAACAGTTCTCAGAAACAATCCTCAAATGGTTGCCATCTTGAGAGAATGTAAACCTCATGTAAAACAAGACATTAGCAACCTTTCTCCTGTTAACAGTTAGCAAAACACTGCCTGTCACCTTAAACCGAGGGCAGCATGTTTCAGCTATGAAAAAAAAATATTAAAGAGGAAGCAGTTAGCAAAGCCAGATAAGTATCAAAATGACTGTGCAGGCACGTATTGTGTTGTGCTGTTACTGGAACCATGAGTAAACACAACAACAAATGTAGCCTGCCTAAAAGGAATTGTTTTAATATGTATTGTCATGCACACTCTTTATGTATCTAGGGGGATCTATAAGGCACAAACTGAGCTACGAACTGTATAGATCACTGCAAGACTAGAGAAAGGGACCTGGGTTGGTGTCAGTATTGCTTGGTTTGCCCTGGAATTATGACAGTTCTGTGAAGTAAGGCAATATATACCATAAATCATTTCTTCCACACATGTTGACAGCATTGCTCTACCCTTAGATTTTCCATTTCTCATGCGCTGGTTTACTCCATTTTGCTGAAGCATTTACAAGCTGCTTTCCTGATCAGACGAACCCTAGGATGAGAAGTCTTAACCTGCCTGAGCTCCCACAGACCACCTTCACCTCCACCGGCACAAGCGTTCCCTTTTAATGGACACATGGCCTTCCTTTACTCATCCGAATAGACCAATGGTGTTCAAGCTTTTTAATGCTGCCCCCCCTCATGTAAAAAGAAAATCATAAGCCCCCGCCCCAGAATGGCAAACATATTTTCTCACAATAATACAAAAAATTGGTGAATACATGATTGCCAACATTCTATTGGCAGCCAGGTCTCTCTAAAAAGTGTAAAAGGTCCACGGTGTCAAACTTAATCAGAAAAAGGAATGGAGGCACTTAAGGGGTAATTTGGGCCTCACCACACACTTTGACAGTTATTCCCAGCTGCAACATGAGTGGCAAAGAGTATAAATCATGGCCCATTACAAAGAGGCTGATTGGCACACAGCTTTCATGTTTTCTTTCACTGTTTCCTTGATGTTTGTCTCGGTTCCCCAGAAGCATAATAAATGTTCCTCTTGATCAGAACATGGCGTCCCTCCTTCCCGAGCTCAATGAATGCGCCTAGTGCTCCCTCACCTCCTGCAGTTTTAAGTCCTCTGGCTTTGACGGTGAATGAGAACTGACATACTGGTTCTTTCTCTGGATATTTTCTTGTATTAATTCAGCAGCACTGCTTCAGTTGAAATGTTTGCCTTTCTCCCCACTTGCATGCCTGCATGCCACCTGAGCCATGCCATTTCCCATACTACACTACCAGAAAGAGTATTTTGAGAACCAACTCAAAACTATCATGAGTTTTTCCAAAATTATGTATATTTTAATTTAAGATGGACAATGCTCCTTGTGCTCTGCTAATTCGTTATTGACATCCTGCATTATTTGATTGCTAAAAGAGATATGAAAGTGATTGCTATTATGTTAATTTGGTTTGTGCTCTCTGTTTTAAACTACTAAGGTATTTATCTGTTGACCTGCACAACTCTCTCCTACCACTTGTGACTTAGTCCACACTCTTTAAAATTTCCACAATAATAAATAGAAATAAAAGAATCAAGTATTTTCAGGCAGGGTCCTGTCTAGTAAAACAAGCATTGGCAAAGCCTTTCAGCTTAGCTTCAATTCCTCACTATACATTTGTGGCAGTAAAATGCAGCTTTTTTTATTGAAGCCCACTGTGGTAGGAAAGCAGCAAAATATCAATGCCAGTTGAGCAAACCAGTAGATAAATGTATTTGATGAAAAGTTATTTTATTTATATCTGTATATTTATTAAAAAAAAAGGTTAAAGTGATGTTATAGTTAGGTGACAAAGTCACACAAGAACTAACATTTAAAACTGAAAAAACACTGAAATTCATTAGTTATAATTCAGGGAGCGAACTATAACTTGCAACTCCATCATGCACTGCTTCTGAACTCACATATTATACCAATCATTACAAGGTAAATGACTTCATTGATGACATGACAAGCCAAATGACACTGATGACATCATCCATGACACTGCTATTCGCATTACTCCATAAACCCTTGAATTATTTTAAAAAACACACATGGTATGATAGGTTTTACAATGCTGTAGAGCATAAAATTACTGTGAGTACATGTATAGATTACCAATAGCATACAACTAGAGAAAAGTTGGGATCGTTATGGTACAAAGAACTGGGTTCACACTTTACGTACCATTAAAGCTTTGAGAGCTAGCAGTACTCCATATTAAATAAGGTAGAGACTGACCACAACTAGAGTGAGTTACAGAGGAACATTTCAAATATGTTGTGGCTTAAATCAAAGGCCTGTTGACGAAATGTATAAGTAAAGCTAAAGCTTCTGTTTACAATAGATTAACCTCCTCCGGATTTCTGGACACATGGCCATGCTAAATAGTTGTCATACAGTGCTATTGACAATTTCTATATAAACTGGAGGTTTACACGGTGCTGATGTTTATTTCTAGAAGTCCCCTGAATATTTTGAGATATTGTACATTGTTGAAGAATGTATAATGTATGGGTGACCCACTTAGAGACAGGTTAACTCGTGGTATGATTGTTTTCGCAGTTCTAAGGCTGTATGCCATTCTCCTCATTTCAGTAATGTGTGTAGTGTATTTTTTTACAAACTACAGAGGGTTGTCCTTAAGGACATGCCTTATCAGTGGCTAATACACAGAAGTGAAGCTGTTGACTTAAAATTGTATGTCAGATAAGTTATTTAACAGGTAATCCCCATTAAGAAAAAAAATAAATAAAACACTCTTTTTAGAGGATTAATAAGTTGTCGGCCCCATTATTGTCTAGGGAGCCATTTTGTTTCTTATGCTATGCGGCTGAATACCAGTAAAAAGAAGATAACATCAACTAAATGTGGGTGAACTCACAAATATAGTTCATGTCTTGCATTTGTGGAAAGTTATGCCCATTACCATTTGAAAGGTGATAGGAAATTGGTCTAGGTGTAGCTTGTTGAATCACTTCCAGTCCACAAAAAAGAAGAGGTTACAGTGTTAGAGAACACAGTCACATTCATTGGATGATGTTATCAGTTTTTCAGGGAGACCGATATCCCTCCCTGTTTACACAGCAACAACTTACTAATATGGGGACAGGTCCCACAAGAACGATTATGAGAAGTGCACTGGGGGGCTATCCACCCTCTGCTCCATCACCAACTTCCGCCAGGTTCCCACTTTCACAATTCAGGTAAATCCAGAACATAAGCTCGCGAAGCAGCGAAGGACCATAAGGAGGCAAAATAAATAACCAGGAATGCTGGAGCTGGCTACCATCTGCTCTATCTATGACTACTGAAAAGGATTGAATAGTGGTGCAATCTAGTGCTACGGAATGGAGTGGTTTAACCATCTGCTTATTGAATCTGGGAAGATTATTGCCATAAATTGAAGATCCCTCAGTAGTAGAATATCTGAGTGCATTTGACATAATAGCAGTGCAGGAAACATGGGCCCAAGTCAGCATCCCCTTTATAGGATTTGTGCAATACAGCAAACCGGCACAAAAGAGCAGCCCCTTAGAAGGGCAAAGGGTGGCCTGGGAGTTTAAATTCCAACTTAACATCGAAGATCAAAGTACTGGCCATACACAATCCCTGGTTACTGACCTTGTATCTGGATGGTTGGGCCGAGCAGTTGGTCGACCCGTTGGTCTTTGTTAATGTGTATATCAACCTAAAGAGGAAATCCATGACAGTGGACAACTTCATTGCAAATATGTTACAGCTAAAAAACACTTGTTAGACATGGCATCTCCCAATCACCAGAAATTTTATCTCAAACCTGCTCCTTCAGCCAAGCGTAGAGCACGCCGACATAGTTGGGGCACTCCCGAGTCAATATCACCCATGCTATAAGCGCAAAGATAAGACTGGACAAAAACTGTGAAGAGCATTTGAGTTAGCCGGCCTCATCGTCCTCATTGGCCGTTTCCCAGACGACATACAACCATCATGGACTAGGTCGTCCAGTAGGACTGTTTCATATCTGCATTACACCATGGCAAATCACCATCTATACACCATCTATACATTGGGTAGTGGATTTTGGCGTTGCCCAGTGACTGGAGAGTGACCATCATCCTCAAATAATTCTGATCGGAATTAAGAAGAGCAAACATGACTGCGCAAGGGTCCTGCAGGAAGATGCCCATTCGGAAAACTTAAAACGCTTGTAGTTGAATTCAAGCACCATTAATGATCTCTCAGGTGTCGCTGTGGATATTCTAAAGCAGATGAGATCTAAAATTACAGAACTCTCAGGCAGGTGTTAAAAAGAGAGTTTTGGGTCCCTAAAAGAAACAGACAGAAAACCTTGTGGGCCAAGCTCCTAAAAGCCTCGAAGGTGAAGGATTCAAGAATGTTTTGGAAACTGATTAATGAAACCAACAAAGTCACAAGAGCAGCAAATAATGCAAATATCAATGAGGACGGTTGGACAGAGTACCTAAAGTAACATCTTGCAGGAAACCCGACTGACGCAGTTCGCCTGCAGCAGCCCCTGGGAGACCTCAAGGCAAGCATTGCCTCTGGCCAACTGGAGTATACAGCCTCATCAATAATCAAGATCATTGAGAAATCATGACATGACTGCGCCCCCAGATCAAATGGAATTCCCCATGCACTTTTCAAACAAAATGCCTCTGTATGGGCAAGCTTCCTGACTGAGACGTTTAAGACCATATTTGCGGTAGGGGTAATGCCAGACAGCAGTAGAGGCTCAATCATTCGCCCAATTTTTGAAGGTGGAACCGCTTCTTCTCCAAGCAACTGCCGTCTAATAGCTCTGTTGGATGTAGATCTGAAGTATTTTTCATCACTGCTGCTTCAAGATATAGCAGCATGTGTGCTTGAAACAGGCAGGCTAGCTCTAAACCAGACAGGGTTTATGAAGAGTCAAGGGACACTAACAAACCTGATGGCTCACAGATTAATCACTAGAAGAGCAAACGGCACTGGCATACTGCTGTCTTTGTGCTTTGTTGATTTTAAAGCAGCATTTGATTGTGTCCTGCGTGATAAGCTGTGGGAAAAGCTTCAGCACTGGGGAATCCCGCATAGCATTCTGAGGGCAATTCGGCTGCTTTATGCAAACACCTGGGTCAAGATCAAGGTTGGAGATGGAACCTATCTGTCGAGGGAGGTAAGGACATTGATTGGCCTCAAACAGGGATGCGTCCTTGCTCCCCTACTATTCAATTTATCCATCTCAAACCTTTAACCCGGAACTGGATGAGTTGGCATCCCATGTTCCGAGCCTTGGTGATCTTTTACTGTGGAATATTCTCTATGCAGATGATCTGCTCCTTCTTAGTAAGTAGGATATGCAATTGATAACCAGCTAGAGATCAACCTCAAGAAAACTATGATAATCTTGCTAAATCTGCGTATTTCCAATCAGAGCAAATGACACTTTATAGATCAGTGATTCATGAGACAGTCAGCTATGTCCATCTAAGTGTCAAGATAGATTCAAGGGCCTCATTTGCAGCTCATAAGGAAGCAATTCAAGTAAAAGCCTTGGCTCTAAACTTCGTTTTCGACATTAGCAAAAACCCTTCGGGGACATAACCTCCAGATTGAATCTCGAGGCTGGGAAGTGACGCAGACGGGCAGAGACAGCACAAGCAGCGTAGAGAAGCGGGATGCCGTGCGGAGCTAGGGCGAGGCGCAGTGCAGATCACCGCCAGATTATTCTCTCTGCGGCTCAGAGTTGCGGGGGCACCCACCGTGAAGCGGCTCCTACATTACGCCACCATAACCAGCGGTAGGCAGCAGTAGGCGCCCGGGAAGGGGTACGCGCGGCCGCCATTAGCCGGTGGCTGCGGCAAGAGTGAGCCCTCGGCCACATCGAGGAGGCGGCCCAACTAGATTTAGGTGCGGCCTGCGATTGCGCCCTGTGAGCCCCGCTTGCCTCCCCCCCTTGGCGTCTCCCAGTACTGCGCCTTTCCACCAACCTTTCACCAGGCCCCTTCTACCATCATCTGCCACTTGCCAAACAAGTAACTACGGAAAGGAGACAGGGAAGGACTGGGGTACATATGACCTGTTGACCCCGGAATCCAACGCAACGCTCGGGGGCTGGTGTCCCCCTCACCCCCGGCACCCAGACTTTGACCAGGAACCCTTCTTCCTACTGGTGGCCGGTGAGTGTGTGTATGTGCCTCGAGGTGTGGAGCAGGCAGGGTGTGGAGCGGCAAGGGCAAGGGCTGCGCCACGGGGTGAGAGGGGGCTGTTCAGTTCAACTATCTTATACTGCTACCCACCTGCCGGCCTGCCCCAGCTTTGAACTGCTCTAACGATCCTTCCGCTTTCTGGCCTCTGGCCTGCCCCTCAAGTCCCTTGAGCATCCCTCCACATAATATCCCTCCACACAGGACCACTGGCACTCCTCCTCCTTCCCTCTCCCTGAGGTCGGTCACAGGTGCCGTAATGTCTAAAAAAAGCACCTGCTTGCCAACATCAAAACAGAACGCTAAGCCCACAGCTGCGGACATGCTTATAAACAAGGCTGCTATGGGGGGGCATCCGACCAGCCCAAGGTCAGCAAATTGTATGATCTGCGTAGTTGGGTACGGGCCCAGAATCCCTCCTCTACAGAGAGCAGCACAGTGTGGACAAACTTGGACGCCGAAAACGTGGACGATGAGGTCTCCTAGGGTTCTGAACCTTTCACAGTCACCACGACCTCCACAAACATAAAAGAGGAACGCCCAAAGGCTACCATTGAGACAGGCGAGGATGAGATAGGTCCAGTCCCCCTATCAACGGAAATGGAGCCACCCCACCGGTCCACCACATCTACACTGCCTAGGAGGAGGAAGAAAAGGTCCCAGTTTTGCCATAATTTGGGAGCTTCCCCAGCTCTATTCGACATTCACACATGAAACCACGCAGCAAACTTGAAAGTAAGGCCTGGTCGCTGCTACAGCCGGGGGGTTACTGGATGACACCGGTACGGTAGTCCCTACAAAAGTCCAACAATTTCGGCTGACAACTTCCATACCCCAAAAAAGATATGGACACCGCTGCATTGTTACAGGTCGCAACAATTCACAAGAGTAAGGATGGATCATGTATCACCATAGGCTCCTCCTTTGAGCCTGAGCCAAGCGACTCTCTACACAGATCACCATCGCTTCTGCCATTTGAACTCTCATGCGCGCAGGACAACCTGCCAAGGTCAGTCAGCACTTCCCTCTCCACTGCCATTAACGCTCTAACATGGCAATCGGAGAAGCTCCAAGTCATGGCAACAAAAATGGCCAAGATGGCCAAGAAAATCGATAAGTTGGCTGCAATCAGTAGCAATCCAACCCTTCTAACTGCCTCTCCCGAATGCCTGTGCCCAGATCTAATTGACAAATTGGCATCGCCCCCGACGGTACTTTCCTCGCTGGTGGAGGAATTAAAACTCTGCAATAGAACACGCTCAGACCCCGCGAGCCCAGAGAAGAGCGCAAAGGACCTCACTGTAGTGGCCAGGGACGTAGATCCAGAATCAATCCAACCCCACCAATCGCCAACAAGTATAATAACCCAGCCGTTACCCACCTCATATCCAGAGGGACCGATGGGAGGGAGCAACCACACCGCGGACCTCGCCCCCAACAACATAGGGGCCATATCCTCGCAGGAAGCATCTCAATCTGCCCCGCCAACAACGCGGAGGGAGAAGAAACGTCTTAATAAACAAAAAGGCACGCTAAGAGACTACTATCAAAGAACCCCCAGCGAAACTTAATAGCCTTGGAACAAAAAAAAAAATCAGCAATGCAGGCAATTGAATCTGAAAACAATCAACATCTCTTCCTCATATTCTGCAAGAATCCCCACATTAAACCTTCACCAGAGCCAGCCCCATCGGCTACGCATACAATCACTCTACCCTCAAATGTGCAGGCCGCCACAGGGGACTTTTCCAGGCAAACGGGGAGCAACATGCCCGGGTACATAGCAACACAGGCTGTGCTCACAAAATCTGGAACAAAGTCCACAACCGCTCAAGCCAAAGAACATCGCATATTGTACAGTGATTCAGGGAAGGGCAACAAAAGCCATTACTCAGCAGGTCTTGACTCGACACTGTCCCAGCACTGTCCACCCGCGCCCACTAGCCCAACTGCAAACAACGATAGGGAGGCCAATGTGGCGGGGGTTGACTTAGGGGGAGGCCCTTCGATTGGGAATATCGTTACTACCTGGCCCTCAATCCAGGCTCCAAGCCCCATCAGAGCCCAGAGTGTTACCGGGCATTGAAAAAACCAAACACAAAGCCCGCGTAACATCAATGGAAAATCAACATCACAGCCTCACCAGCCAACGCCGCCCCCATGAGAACAGAGCCTATAAGATCACACCAAGGGACTGAAGTGGGCCCTGCAGGCCTCCCGCACGTTTTTCAGTTTGCGCTGAACCACGCTGACAAAACTTCAACAACACAAAGGCCTCTCTACAACAACTGCACCTTCGGGTCAAATACGCTAGCACCAGGGGGAGGTTATTCGGCAAAAATGAGCATGACCCCGCTGTACATTTCGAAGGGCAATCTTGATACTCTTAATAGAACAAATATTCTGACACTTCTTCAACACACACAGACATTATCCCATATTACAAGCAGGGACATCGTCAGGGTGCAATTTGTCTCTTCGCCCTCACAATCAGGGAAGGAACAAACCATCGTAACTTGGGCCAACCCGTATATAGCTGCAAGCGTTTACATTGAAAAAGAACAATTCGCAGAAAGGGGAATCGAAATTCGGAGGTTGGAACATGAGAAATATCCATTCATCTTACAGGCACCCCCAAAGAACACGCCCATGGTTAGCATACTGAGGGGATCCGTCAAGGAGAAGGCACCCTCGAACAAGCAAACATGAATAACCAGTGCAGGGTTGATGGTTCATGTGGGGGGAGACAGGTCACCTCCATCCTCAAAACCTTCTCCCCCTTTTGCGCTCCACCCTCCCCAAATTCGGCCTATTGGGGCTGATTTGCCTCCAACTTGGCCGACAAAATTCAGGCCCCCATCAAGTAAGGCGCCTTGGTCGTCAAAATTCAGACCCTCCCCATGTAATGGGGGTAATGGGTCTGTCCAGCATAGATGCACATCAGTTAGTGCCCAACCATTAAGCATCATGACATGGTACGTCGCTGGGATGATCAAGGTTCTGCAAAGTCCATCGGCGATCACATTCCTTGAAGGGGTCGATTTAATTTGTGCCCAAGAAACGTGGGCAACCGCATCCATCCCATTAGCAGGTTATGCAGAATACTTCAAACCTGCAACCAAAGGAAACTTATTCGGGAGACCCTCCGGGGGCATCTCCATATATATATAAGCACGCCATAAAACTACATTTCACGGAGATAAATAACCCCTCTGACATGTTCCTAGCTGGCACTCTGAAAGGCCTCAACACGGTGGACGCCCTTTACCAATACTTTTCAATTCAATTCAATTCATCAACTTTATTTCGATCATAAAAGATCATAAAAGTACACAGCACATTATAAATAAAATACAAAAGAAAAGATAATCTTAAATAACATTATTATCATAAAAATAATAACCAACACTTTTAATTAATGTAAATTAATGTATACTATAATCCCCCCGGTCAGAGCTCTAAGGATAAATTCATTCGGCTGAAACCCTGCTGACACAATTTGCATCCATGGAACCCATCATTCTTGGGGACTTCAATATGCACAATATAGGGGAGCAGTCATCTGATGGCAACCCCTCTGGGAGTACTGGGAGATTTAATGCCCTTCTTCGGACATATAATTTGGCAACTATTCATTCTTTATCTATAGTGTCCAAGCCAGGGGTAATCCACGCACCTACCTATAACAATCAGACTACTATAGATTACATCTTATTAAGTGAGATGCCACGAAAACATATGCTAAATTACGTAGTGCTCCCACAGAGCGAAAGCGATCATGCCGCCTTATTGCTGCATTTAACTATCACAGCGGAATCCCGTCATACCCTCTGCCCCATTGGAGCAACTAAGGGTGAAGAACAGCACAAGCTCCTTAGAAGAATTAAATGGGGGCAGATGTCAACCAACAAATTCGACTCATGGAAATCGACATGGATTGGCTGGCAGACTGGCCCAAACAAGTGGGGTCTCATAGGTGGATGGGAATAACTTGCATACAAACTAACTTCGTTGCTCCGAGGGAGCACCACCTACAGAATCACAAATAATTCAACATACACCCTGGGTCAAGTTCCAGCAATCAAGCAATGTGCTAAACAACTAAACACCAAACGAAGAGAGCACCAAAAAACTGGATTGGAGTCCGCCAAAAAGCAACTGAAATTAGCAGCAAAGACCCACTCCACACAGGTTTGGAAGGCAAAACGCGAATCCACAGAGGCAAAATGGCTAAAGATCGTTGCGTTGTTGGCGCCGTGCAAGTCCCAAGAATTCTGGCAATATCTAAATAATCTAATCCACGGGTCTTGCAGCAGAGAGAAATTACTCGATGCGGACACTTGGGTAGCTCATATGAAATCCCTGTACACTGTCGACTTGAAAGCATCTTCTCCAAATAGTCCTACAGTACCATGGAGGGGAGTGGACAACATCACAGCAGGGCCCACCGGATCCCCGGCCAACCTAACTCTTCCAGGCAAAGCAGTAGTTCGTACCGACCTAAAAAAGATTTGGCATAACGGAGTGCCAGGCCATAACGGACTGCCCGGCTCTCTCTTCAGGACAACCTTGCACAGCTATACGCAGAATGCAGACTTTTGGAGGATGTCCCAGATTCCTGGAGGGGCTCATTTCTGGCACCAATATACAAAACAAAAAAGGGCCAAACATCGACCCCAGGAACTACCGGATGATTGCCCTGTTCGACATTGAGGGCAAGGCCTACGCAAGTACACTACTGCAGGAACTAGTCAATTGGGTCTGCATCAAAGGTCTTCTGCCCTTTTACCAGACCGGGTTCAGACCAGGGGGCTCTACCGTAGATAACACCATTGCCCTGTCATACTTAGCCCAACAAGCGGTGGCCCATCGCTCCCCGCCGCTCTTCGCCTGCTTCATTGACTACTCAGCAGCCTTCGATGGGGTAGACCGTAGCATCCTCTGGCAGAAATTGGCACGGTGGAACATCAGCCCATCACTACTACAAGCAATTAGATAGCTGTATACTCGAACCTGGGTAAGGGTTAAACTTTACAGGGAGTCTGCCACAGAAAAAATTGCTACAGATCAAGGGCTAAAGCAGGGATGCGTCCTGGCACCGATGCTTTTCAATTTGTACACCGCCGATATGGGCCGAGCACTGCATGGAGCTACTTTAGCTACCCCTAAGATCGGCCACACAAAGATCCAGCTCATGCAATATGCCGACGACCTTGTTCTTTTGGACCACACCAAAATAGGACTTCAAAAAGCACTCACCGTCCTCTCTGAATACAATGCCGAAAACAAGCTGGTCGCTAACCCAAGCAAGTCCAAAATAGTGATTTTTGGCCACTACCCGAAGAAAAAACTCGCGAAGTGGAGGCTGGGTCCCCTGATTTTGGACTGTGTACAAACCTACAACTAACTCGGGGCCTGGTTTAGTGAGACGGGCCACCCATGGGTCCACCTCCACAAACTGCGGCAGAAAGGAAGATGGTCACCTATGCCCTCTGTAAATTATATGCTATCTTAGATTGTCCAACAACTACGGCCATTCAAAGAGTATTGAGGGCTAAATTACTACCGTCCCTTAACTACGCGCAACAGGCATTTCCAGGGAGGTTCGCGCAGGACTTGGAAAAAATACATTGCACAGCGTATACAAAGATATTTCATTTAACAGCCTGTACTAGAAACATCTTGATTCGCCTTGAATTCGTTCTTAACCAACAAAAATTAGGAGAACTGGCTGCCCTGACGAAATACTTTTATCTAACAACTGCGGCTCCGGAGAACACCATGAAGGCCGTCATAAAATCAATTTTTCTAAAACCAAGTAACCCTTGGTCTGCCTGCCTTGCTACAGCCAAAGATCTTCTGCAACTTGCGACAGAAAACTGGGACCCTAGTATAATCGACTACGCTACCATCAAAACAACAATAAAAAAGCAACTATGCTTATGCTTTTGCAGTCTGGACACAGAATCCTTGGCAGTCAGAGACTTTCATGAAACCTAATGTCTCCCTCACATTCTGCTTAGTCACAAGCCCCACCTCACGCAGCCCGTGGGGAGATAAACTCTATATTGGATCCTAGCAGCCAGACTACATCTGCTCCCCTTAAAAGAATTATATACTACTGGGAAAGCACGGCTGGGCATTACGGAGTGTCTCCTCTGCAATTACAAAAGGGAGTCCCTGGCACACATTTTACTCTGCTGCCCTGCCTTGCGGCTAGTTCACGGAATCCATCTCAGACCTAATCTTCTTCAACTGGGCACCCCCACAGCAAAGGAGGCTGTCCAACAGCTCTATACTTTGGACATTGTGACGCACATGGCCAACTTTGGGAAATTTGTTTACACACATTGAAGGACAAGTCTCCACAGGCAGAGTACGACAAACAGCCCAGCGCCCCCTAAACATCAGGGTCACCGTCCCGGAGGTCTGGCCACCACTGAACAAGTGATTCATCTCTGGGCTTTTTCAGTCTTAAATCCCATCCCAATGTCTTATGTTTTAAATAAAAGAAGAATAAAAAAAATGATTTTAACAATGTCCTGCACATATATTTATTGTTCGACCTTCTAAAGTTTTTAACGTTGTATTTTGTAATGGTTTTTAAGTAACCACACAAATAAAATAATTCATTCATAACCTCCAACCTATGGTCACGGTAATCAAGTCAAAATTGATTCAAACCATCTCATATGGATGTGAAATAATGTTGGGGTCAGACGCCAGTCTACTGGATAAAATTACCACGAGAACCTTCAAGCAAGTTTGCAAATTACCAAGATCAGCATCGGCATCTCAAATTAGGCTGAAATTCTCTGTCTGGTAAGGTAGACCCTTGCAAGGCGTGGGGCATTTATAAACTGCTGTCACAAGCTGAGATCTGCTGCTAAGGGGTCATTAGCCTACTGTGTCTGGACTGAAATTAACCTACAGAGAGGAGAGGATGATTACATAAATATGTGGAAGCTGGACACAACTGAACAAGTTTTCAAGAGATTGGTAAATAAAAGTGTCCAACTACAGAGCTGGGTAGAGGACAAAGAAATGGTGGCCAAACGAGCGCACGGGTGGCTGGTGCTGAGCTCCCACAATGATCCGAAGGACCAGTCTCTCCTGGAAGCCTCCTACTCCCTCACGGTCTAGCCGAAGCTACTATTAATGAAACTGGGCGAGCTTCCCACCCTAGACTTCGAGCGAGAGTGCCAGGAGGAGGGACATTAGGGAGATATGAAGTGGTGTTTGTGCCACCAGACAGACGTCCTGCTGTTGCATGTCCTCTGTATCTTCCCTGCCTAGGCCTACAGTGGAAGACCTTGTTGAAATATGAGTTTAAAGTGCTTGGAATTAGGACATACAGACCAGCTGCAATGGAGTCATTGGATCTACGGAACATGATGCTTTATATTCGATTGGTCCAGTTCATGGATGTTTTAAAGGACCTTGTTAAGGGCAAGACCTCTGTTCAGATCAGGCCCGAGATTGACTCTTAAACATTCGTCTGGTGCGGTCTATGACAATCTTCTTTTCTAGGCACAGTGTGGCAAAATATAGATGTCCCTGGGAGGTGGGACGGTTATTGGGGGCAATGACTGGCTGACTTCGCTCAGATCAAGGTGGGCTGCTAGGGACGCATTGTGATTTTTTCTTTTTGGATGACTGTTGAGCTTCGGCCCACCTCCAGTATTTTACATGCACCTTGGCATTTTATGCTTGGTAACCATCCATAACGGGAAATGTTTTTTTAAGAATGTAATATTTAACTTTTTATATCACTCTCTGGGGCCCAGATGAGCATTGGCCCACCACTGGTATTTTACATGCATCTTAGCACATAATACCTTTGCTCAGGGGTGGTTTTTAAAGGTGATGTTACTCGTCTTATATTATTTATTTTTTCTTTTCTTTGAACAAGTACTGTGGTATGTGAATGTAGGTCTTGATAATGTTTCTGGTTTTTATTAACAAATAAACTATTTCTACTTCAGTGATGTCATCAGTGATGTCATTTGAGATGTCGTCAGTGATGAAATCAATGATGTCATTTAACATGCGATGAGCGATTAAATCTGTGAGTTAGTGAGCAGTGCATGAGGATGTTCAAGTTATAGCTAGATAACTGAACTGTAACTGGCGAATTTCAGTGGTTTCAGTTAATTTCTGGGATTTCTTTTATGTAAGGTCGTATTTTCATACCAAATTACAACATCACTTTAACCTTTGATTTTTTTCTGTGAATTTCAGTTTTTTTTAGATCATATTTTATATGTAGTGTGCAACGTCTTCTTCGGGTAGGGAGTCACACTGTAGATGACAAATGTGATGATGCCCAACTCTCCGAAACATCCAACCTGACCCACTCTATGCACAACCTCTGGTTTTGTGCAGAGGAGATTGGCTGCAGAGTTTTATCTCTTGATGAGTTTTTTGTGTTGATTTTTTAAACACTTTTTTTGCTTTGGATTTTTGTAAAGGTTTATTTTACAGTTTTGAGCTACTGTATATTTAACTTTGCATTTTTTAAATTTATTATTTTTTTTAATTTCTTTTGTGTTTTCCACAAGATGTTGTGTTCTTTGTTAAGCTGATCTTCCATAGCCTTGAAAACTATTCTTTTATTTATTTCTCCTGAGGCCACAACCTTTAGGCAGTGCCTGAAATATGTACCAAAAAGCTGCATCTTGTCACCATCTTGATGTTGACGTAGCACTTCCTCTAGCATAGTCTGTTGTCCTTCTGGCTCTTGACTCATCTCCATCTCAGCTTGAGCTATGCGGTTGGGATGCATAACTCTCAGGTGCTTGCACATCCCACTTATTCCCATGGAATACTCTCCACACCAAGATTATTTCTCAAGCCTCGGTTGCTGTACAACTGCAGATATTGATAAAATGATAATAGCATCATCATCTTGTGATACTGCATTTGTGCTAGGCATATTGGATGGTGTGTTTTGTGCCTTCTAGAGTCCAGTTCTTTCTGAGGCCATCATGGAGTGTGATTTTATTTACACCAAACTGACTCTCTAAAACACAGAGCCCATATAGCCAATGACAAAGTGCTGCGTCACTCCCATGAGAACTTAACTTCCTTTTTGGGATCCTCATGGAGTACCATGAACTCTGAAGTTCTAAAAAACTGTGTTAACTTTGAATTGGTCATTTTTAAGTTTGAGCATGGAGATTTCCACAGAGGCAGAAATAACCAAAATGTCTTCTTGTTTTTTATTAAACTGTCTGCATTTGTAGGGGTGTATGTACCTGAAAATAGTACTGTGATATCTTTGACTCACAGTGAAACTACATCTTATTGGCTAATGTGATTGCCTTGATGTATTTTGAATGAGTTACTACTCTATTACTGTTCCTATGGAGTGGCAATTCAGAGTATTGACATCCTCTACACTCTCTGCTCACTTTTTTGTGTAGTTTTCCAGTTTTTGGGGAATTAAACTAAAAAACAGATATAATGACATCTGCAAAGACTGCAGTGGAGGTGGTGAAGAGTCCCAGGAAGAACAGAATGAGCAAGGACCTCTCAACAGTCCATTGCTTGGGACTTCTTTTCCATCCCTGCAGGTGAAAAAAAGGTTTCTGCAACGGTGGTTACCTGAAACCTCTTACACAGAGAGTTTTCCAGGAGGGCTGGGAAAAAGTACTTGTTTGGACACCTGGGATGATAAAGCACCTCAATGCTTGGTTATACTATGCAATTCAATCCAGCAAAGAGAATACGTCAAGAAGATGAGTGAGCCTCAACATCTTCTAATCCACTCCAGAGTATCCAGCCTGGTGATTCTCTTCCTCCTGAAGCTGCTGCTATCCAAACCTAAGATGTGAATCCTCTATATGCAAACATTGTATTATATTGCATTAAATGTGCAATAATTATATCTGTTGGAAAACAGAGTACAGCAGCCAGAGACCAGCAGTTGGCTGTTCACCAAGCAAGCTACAAGAAATATATTTTTCTTTTTATACTTTAGTTTATATGCTCAGTTTTTGTTATTTTTAGTTTAACTGCCCAAAAATTACAAAATTACAGAAAAAATGTAAACATCTTTTTTTAAAATTAAAAACAGTGGTTCTTGTTAGACCCACTTTTTGGTTAAAAAGAGGAAAACAATATGTTGTTTGTCATGTCTGTGTCTTAATGTTAAACTGTGTTAATATGTTTCAAAGGGCACATTTAACATTCTTTGGCACAATGTTGTGCAGCATACACATATGAGCCCAGATTTACTAACACTGCACAGACTTTGTATTACTTTTGTAATGCAAACCTAGAGCAAAACATTCTGGTCGTAATATCAAGATTTCTCGATTTTGTGCTCAGGGTGCGCAACCCCCTGTGTGCAGCCAACTCCAACTGTGCATGGCCTTCAGCCGAACACATAGGATTGGCTTCAGGGGCGCACACACACACACACACACATCAATTACCCAGTTTTAAGGTGATCCATCAAGTGGATGCAGAGAAAAAGAGAGGGTCCCTAAACACATTCCCCATTCATTTTTCAAAAGGAAAATTAGACACAGCGACAGCCAAAATGGCAAAAGGGAATTACACCAAATTTGGCAGAAAGCAAGATCTTGGCCCAGAAAGCATGCTTTTAATGCTTCCATTCAGTAGTTTTTGAGAAATTAACATTAAATAGATATAGATGTGTCAAGCCACTGAGGATCTGCGGGGCCGACAGATCTAGAGATACAATCTGATTGGCAGCCACCACATCAACAAAGATGTGATGACAGCCACTTTAGGTCTTGGGACTCAGTACTCTGTCCTGAAAATAAGGTAAAAACATATAGGAGTAGATTAGGGATACCCTGCCCCCTCCAGGCCTGGAAGGGGCCCAAAAAATATTTTTTTCCAATTTGACCACGAATTCATGCTTTTTATCTACAATCCCGCTGGGCGGGGATAGGTCCAGGTTCGGCGGCGTAATGCATTTGATAGGGGAGGGGGTGTGCGCCCCCTTCCCGGGCATCCATGAGGCCCTGGGGATCCGTTACCCCTGGACTGATTGGTTGATTAAAGGGGAGGGGGCATGTGGCCCACTGGCCTGAGCCTCAATAAGGCCTCAGGGATGTGCGGCCCCGTCCCTGAGCCTCATTGAGGCCCCGCGAACCCCATTCCCAAGGGAAATTAAATAATTTAGGGAAGGGGGCATGCGTCCCACTCCACAAGCCTTATTCAGGCCCTGGGGATCCCATTCCCTGAGTCCGAATACATAATTTAGAGGACGGGGCGAGTGCCCTCTCCCCTTGCCTCATTGAGGCCCCAAGGACCCCATCCCTGGGGCAGTATTTTACAGGGAAGTGGGGCATTGGGCCTCCACTCCCCAAGCCATAGGTCGGCCCTGGGGACTCCTTCTCCTGGGGCTCGATCCTACCCGTGTTCCAGGGAGTTCAACCCCTGGGACACTGCTGTTTTCTGCCAGGAAGAGGGCAGACATTGTCCAATTGACAAAGCAAATTAAACCACAGAACTCATCCTTTGATTGTTTCCCCCTCCCCCATGCACATATCTAACTGTGTCTGTCCTTCTGCCATGAACCACTGGGATCGGGTGGAAGCCCTTGCCTTTGGTCGGACTCAACCAACCCACATAATCACAGAGCTCAGAGTACATGACCTCTGGGTATGCACAGTTGCACGGTGGACATGGGGGATGGGCGCAGGGACTTGCCTTTGGCCAGCCCTCCAATAAAGTGTATGTGTCATGGGAGCTCACTATGCACTGATATAGGCTGTGCTCACTTGCACTTTACGCTTTATTACATTTTAAATCCGAGGTCCTAGATCTTGGTTCACAAATGTGCAATGTTGAGTGCCCCAATGTACTTTCTGGATCTGTGTCTCTGATTTTTTGTTTTGAGTGCTTTGTAAAGTGCTGTATTTCTGCTTTTGGCTACTTCAGAGTATTTGCTTGTACAAAACCATATATCCACAGTGACATAAGAAAAGAAAAGCAGTTGTTGTAACAATGTGTGTGAAAAAATCTTTGTGAATTCCGCCTAGGGAGCCCTTTCATTTTTCTACTGTCTTTGAGGAGCTATTCTTTGCCTTATCATGAGCAAGGGCATAAAGATCTCCTAGCCAGGCTTTAGTGTTTATGTATTGGAAACTATACACAATTTATATCCTTTATGAGCTTCAAATCAGTGCCAAACATATTGGGATCTGAGCCAGGACACTGAAAGCGTGCCTTTATTACCATATATTTATCTATAATAATTTTTTTTACATTACTTTGTAATGCATTCAAGAAGGGAAAACTGAAAAGGAAATTAATAATTAAGTCTTCAACAGAATTCAAAACTTCAATTTATGATGTAAACTATGGACAACAAAAAATAGCCTCTTCAGCAAATGCACATACAATTGTCCAAAACTGCTCTCACCTCATCATGCTTCACAAGTGGAGAAGTGTGGCTCAACGGTTAGAGCGGCAGACCCTGATGCAGAGATCTGGCCCGGGACCAGGGTTCAATTCCCGCCTCGGCGGGTCTTGGGCTCAATTTCCTCGGACCTGATAATTCTCGCCTCGGTGCCTATTCTAATCATGGGTCCCACTCTACAACTCTGGGCAATAGCTTGCTTAATCGCCACAACGGCCCCAACAGCGCTGGGATGCCTGGCTTCACCCTGGGGGTGCCCAGGAGTGGACATTTCACAGGGAAAAGCCAGGAAGGGTTCCACAGCAGTATGCGTACAGCGCCTGGACACCCCTTTGGGGGTATGGGTGCGCTTTACAAGTACAAATTTCATTTCACAAGTAACTTTGAATATTCTCATGCTAATCCTCGAAATATTGAATCTTTCTTACTCTGAAGACTTAGCCTATCATCTCATCCCAGACTGAAGTGTCTTGAGGTGGTTTTGTTCATTAAACTACACCTCACAAGCCTGTTTATTGGTTCATTACTAGAAGCTTCGCCAACAAAGAGGCTAAACAACATAAGAAAAAAAAATATTGTGGCTAATTTAAATCATGTGTCCTTTTTCCTAACAGGATAAACTAGTAGTCATCTAGGTACTGTTTCATAGGAATGTGCAGAAAGATTTGCGTCATAGGTTTCCATCTACGACTTGAGTAGATATGTGCATTTTTTTAAATTCACAGAATTCCAAGGTGTTTGCCTCAGAAATCTATGCCTGCTCAAGGATTACAATTACAGAAAAAATCTTTCTCTTACTCTTCTACAATTTGCCTGTTATGTGATCTGCTAGATCGTTCAATGCCATTAATTTTGGAATGGTGACTGGGGTAAGTGGACTCACTGAGGTATCCATGGCAGCACTTGCAAACAAGACTCATCAGGAGCCTTGTTTTATGCACTTAAACGTTTTGCTGATTTCAGAATATTCTAAAGCAGGCAGGCTGGCAAGGTGAGGGTCTCTTCAATACCTCTGATCCTATGGGTCTCAGTTTATTCACCTGACAAAATGTGACAAGGAGATCCTTAGAAGTTACATGTGGTACCAGTTCTAGGGTGAGGTATATTTTAGCTTACATCAGCAACTTTTTCAATGCTGATTTCATTATTGTGAGATGTGATCATCTCTTTGATTTACTGCAGCCTCCTGCAAAGCTTATATTGCACAGGGACATACATATTCTGAAGTTCCCTGATATTCCTACACTTAGCAACCTCTCTACTAAGGGTTAATCACTACTGATCCAATGATCAATGCATGGATGCTATGTAGTGTGGGAGTATCCTTTACTATCATGCTATCCTTTACTATGTTGAAAGGGAGCTGACCCATCTCCTTAGATGCCTCCACAAACCTCCTTTTTTCTTTTCTGCCACAAAACATGCAGATTTCATATTTATAAATTATCCAAATGTTTACTTTCCATAAAGTCATATATTTAGCATTCCCCCCTTTCTCCCATCACTGTTAAAAAGGATTGTTGGAAAATGGCTCTTCCTGAAGAGTCACCCCAAACCTTTTGCCTTTCTCCTCCTTTTTTGCTGAATTCTTTTTGTTGGCTTTAGGACTCTGTACACTTTACCACTGCTAACCAGCACTAAAGTGCATGTGTTATTTCCTCTTAACATGGTATAATTGGTTTGCACCTGTTTAACATATTTCATTTACTTGTAAGCCCCTTGTAAAGGGGTATACCATACATCCAGGACCTGTAAATTAAAAACTAGTAGTGGGCCTCCAGCACTGATTGTGCCACCCACACAAGTAGCCCTGTAAACATGTCTTAGGCCTGCCATGCAAACCCTGTGTGTGCAGTTTTACTGCCACTTCGACTTGGCTTTTAAAACCCTTTGCCAAGCCTGAAACTCCACTTTTTTGTTACACATAAGTCACCCCTAAGAGATGCCCTAGGTAGCCCATAAGGCGTGGTGCTGCGAAAGTCAAAGATAAGATATGTACTTTTAAGTTTTGCATGTCCTGGTAGTGAAAAACACCTAAATTTGTTTTTCACTACTGTGAGACCTACTCCTCTCATAGGCTAACATTGGGAATTCCTTAATGCACTTTAAACTGTAATTCCTGATTAGAAAGGAGTAGCTGTGCCATGTTTTAGATCTTCATGAATGGTAATGGCAAATCTTCTTTACTGGTCAAATTGGATTTGACATTACTATTTTAGAAATGCCACTTTTAGAAAGTGAACATTTCCTTGCTCTTACAGCTGTGTGTGCCTGCAGCATGTCTCCAATACACTGAAGAGATAGGGGCAGCTAGTTAGGCTCAATCACTGCACCACCTAATAAAGTCACAAATACGTTTCTTAGCACCAGTATTGCCCTCCTCAAATGACCAGCTGCCAAATAGTCACAAATCATCTGATCTGGTGGGGTCAGAGACCCAGTACTTATACCCAGTTGTGCCTTTGAAGTGGGGGTGACTTCAAAGATAGGTCTTTGAAGTGGACAGAGGTCCTTTCTTCCCTGCCCTGGCTCCAGAATATCAGTAGGGGGTAATCAGCCCTTTGTGTGGGGACAGGGTACTGCCTATTCAGGTATAAGTGTCAGCCCCTCCCTCCCTTTCTGCCCAGAAAGAGCCATCAGAATGTAGATGAGTACTCAAACACACCTAACCTTCCTGTGTTTGTGGCTGTCCAGAGGGTATGCACAACGTGTAGCTGTCATCCATCCCAGACGTGTATTGGAGACATGAAGGAACACAAAAGATGAGAGACAACACATAAGCAAGTAAGGTCAATTTAACATCAAATCAACTATTAAAGTCATTTCCAAGATTATTCTAAGAGTCCAATGTTGCTTGAATATTTCTTTTTTATTTCCTCTCTTTCAGTCTTCACAGTATAACACACAGACACAACCAACGCGTTTCGCCCCAAAACAAGGGCTTCTTCAGGGCTGCGAGCACAATTAAAAAAGAACAAACATAAATACAAAAACTACGACACATTCCATATAAAACATAGATACAGTTTAGTACAATACTAATACACACCTTATACATAAAAAGACTTCGGTTAGGAACCATAAATACAACATACCCGCATTAAACCCAACAGTTGCATCCAATCATTAAGTATATATCATCCTTCTAGAGACTTATTTAATAAGAATCCAACATGCACAGCAAAGTCTGTGGTGCATATATTTTAAATACACACCCAAATGTGTTACCCATAATCTTAACAAACACCCACATTTCCTATAAAAATGATGCCAAACAGATAATATCATAAAAACAAAACAATTAAAAATGATAAACATACACAAAGGAAGACACATTATGATAACTGGCGAGGCCAATGAACACAGAATAATAACATCTCATAACAACTGCGACAAAAGGTTTCTAGACTATACATTTATTCACATCCTTCCCACCAGGCTCGCTGATGCAACTTTCAGTTTAAGGCTAAAAAAGCTTACAAGAGCGCTTACCAAAAAAGAGTTTTGTGCTGGTAACATTACAATTTGTGTGAGCAGCAAGGTCATATCAGAGTTCCAGATCAAACGCTACCCACTACAAACAACAACAAACTCAAGATCAGCCTGTTGGTAGAGATTTGATCCACAGTTTCAACAATATATATAATAGACAGCAAATGACAAACAAAAATAAAGAAACGAAATGAAAATGAAAGCTGAAGCATGCAGTGTGATCATCCCATGCATTCCTTGTTCCGTACCCAGAACCACAATTTGTAACCATTCGCTTCACACCCAAAAGAACCAGTAACCGGGTGATAAGGTAGTGCACCAAATGCTTTGCACATTGTCTCTTTAGATAAGACTGCTCTGTGCCAAGCTACCAGAGGGTGAGTACTAGTTATCTTTTAGTGTGTATCTGACTTATGCTGACTAGGATTGTGGCTCCTGCTTGAACAGGGTGCATAGCTCTGCCAACTAGAAACCCAATATCTAACATTGGTGATCAGCAGTGAGGACAAGACTTGTGTTTGTGCAGTACCATATAGTAACTCAGTGTTCACTAGTACTCTATACTAAAGACCAATTTGAAACCATGTCTTTATCTGGAGAAGCAGCAACTCCACCTGTAGTAAGTGATTTTGAGCTGGCCAAGTGGAGACCCATACTGCGGTCCAACTCAAGGAATTTTGCAAGGGGGTTAAACTGTCCACTAAAGGTTACACCAGGAAGGTGGAGCTGCAGAAGGCACTGACAGCTTGAGCAGAGGCCCATAATGCAGGCACTGGGTCCCCAGAAGAGGAGTAAGAAATTGAGAAGGAGGATAAGAAGCTGATGTCAGAGTCTGATGTGGATGTGGGACTGTCTGAAGAGGGGGCCAAGAACTTGCTGGAAGCAGTGGAGATTCCCAGAGCAAGGAGCAGAATCACATTAAGGAACCTATCCCCAGAGGAGCTGGCAGACTGGAGAAAGGAGAGAAAGCTCAAGCTGGAGCTTGCTAAGTTAGAGCAGTAGCAGAAACTTGCTTTGGCTGAGAAAAACAGGCCCTAGAAGAGAGGAGGCTGGACATGGAGGAGAGGAAGATGGCCCATGAGCTAAGCCTCAGAGAACTGGACATCAGAGCACTTGAGGTGGCATCCAGCAGAAATAGTTGCAGAATAACTGCAGTGTCCACTAGTGACTCAAGAATCTGCATACCCAAAGACTTGGTGCCCAGTTATGTGGTGGGGGATTATATAGATAAGTGGTTGGCAGCCTATGAAGTGGATCTAAGAGTGTGCAAGATCCCAGAGGAGTGCTGGTGGGGTAGTTTATAGAAGTACATGTCTACAGTGGGGAGGGATACACTCTTAACACTGGATGTGGGGGACCAGACATGCTACACTGCAATGAAGGCCATCTTAGTCAGCAGGTTTGGACTAACCCCTGAAAAGTACAGACAACGGTTCAGGGGCAGCCACAAGATCTCATCACAGACCTGGGTGGATTTCTTGGATTATGCTATCACTGCATTGAAGGGCTGGGTGGTAGATGAATATTCAAGGCTGACCAACTTGATTTTGAAGGGTGCATGCTTGATATTTGTTTTCCAGAGCTGCACCAAGACCTGGTTGATAGCAAGACTACTGACTAAAGCAAGCTTGCTGAGGAGGTGGACATCTGGGTCAGCATCACAGTGTCCAGAAAGGTACCTGGGAGTGACCCAAGAAGGGTGGTTCAGGTTTCCCCCAAAAGAGTGAGAGGGTGGTCAAGAAAGACCAATACAGGTCTCAAGGTAGGAGGGAAGGAAAAAGGTTCCCATGCCCCTTCTGAGAAGAAAGAGGGGGGTTCTGGTCGGCGGTGGCCCAAGGCACCCAAATTCCAAAACGGCTGCTTTGAGTGTCCCCAACTAAGAAACAAGCAGGGGGACTCTGTGTGTCCAAAGAAACCACCCACCGGTGGGAACTCTACAGGGGTGGCCAATGTGGCCTTAGGGGAAAGTAGTCCCCAGGGGCAGGTCATAGATCATGCCATGAGCCCCCTCAGCTGGGAGATAGACTCAGAGGGTGAGTTGGTAATCCCTGAGGGTGGGAGTGGTCACCTCCACCAGGTCGGAGTGAATGGGGTCCAAATCACTGCTCTGAGGGATATTGGGACTAGCCAGACCATGGTTGTGGAAGAGCTAGTCTCCACAGAGAAGTACACCGGCCAGGTTTGTAGGGTGACCCCTGTCTATGGGCAGGACTTTTTCCACCCTATGGCCCTGGTGTCCCTAGAATGGGGTGGGGAGGTGACCCAGAGAAGGGTCATAGTTAGTTCCCAGATGCCCATTAACTGGATTCTGAGGAATGAGTTGCCCCCAGTATCAGGAGAACTGGGAGGCGCGGCTGCCACAGGCACCCTGACTGTTTAGTTTTCTGGGGTACCACTCCTAAACAGAGGGTAGAGAACCCCAGATGGAGGGGCTGGGGAGGAAGGACTCACCCCTGACTCATGTTCAGCCCGTGGGTACAGACCCTGGATTGATAGACCAGTTTAAGGATACTACCCATGAAACAGTGGGAGGTGGAGTGAAAAAAGGATGCAAAGCACCTGGGGTTCTTGCCCCCCACTCTGAGAAACAACAGAGGACAGAAACCCCTGGATGGCCTGGGGCCTGGCTCTTGACAGTGACAGCTGATAGTGGCCTCTGTTGGTTGCTGTCCTTATGGACAGAGTTTTCCTTGGGTTGGGGACAGACGTCAGACCCAAGGGGTGAAATGGGCCATATCACTTTGTTGCCCATGGTGGTACTGTCTACCTTCCGGGATGCATCTGTGAGCAAATTAAGGTTAGGTGCTGCACAGATGGGGTCCACATGTAAGGAGAAGGATTCCCCATGGGTAAGCTCAGTGGCCCCAGAGTGTATAGACAGGGGGATCCAACTGGGATCAGAGAGGCACAAAACTGGCAAGTACCCCTGCAATAGTGGGCCATTGTCCATGTTCCCTAAGCAGGGAAGTCCATCAAGGTATTCATTAGTCTACCCTGGATTTAACTGGAGGGGGTTTGTGTTGGAAAACTGCCCCCTCTGAAGTGGACTTTTGATCTAGAAGACTTGATTTTCTGCTGTGCTGCCCTGTTGCCTGCTGCTATCTGACCCTGCTGAGGGAGATATGGACTCTGCCTTGCAATTGAAGTAATCTCCAAGGGCTTGTTGTCTTGCCTCCTGTTGCTTGAGACGCAGAACTATCAAAGTCTCTACACCTGCTCCTGTGCCTGGTTCACTGGAAGTGGATCCAGAGACTTGCACCAGAGAAATATACACAGCTCCAGTCTGCTTGTAGCAGAACCGGTGCATTGACCCTGTTGCGGGAGTAGAATCAGCACGTCCCTCTTGGAACCAATGCATCGCCTTGAGAGCCTGGCACATCGTAAGCGCACATCGTCGCCACAGCAGCGTTAAGAGATTGACGCATCCCCTCACCTGGGAGGGGACACCTGGTGCATTGCACTTTGGGGCCAACGCTTCTCATCTCAGTGCTTCATCTTCAGGCCCGACGCATCGCCACCACTGTGTGGAGAAAATCAACACATCATCTCGACTGTAAGCCTGGGCAGAGTTCGTGGAGTTCCGCTCAACTCCGCGAAGTGCAAAAAACACTCCGCCATGCTATGCGGAGCTCCGCAAGTTACACTAGGTGGCATAATGGTGTAATCTCAGGCATTTCATGTATTAATCATATGATGAAATGCTGGAACTTATACAAGATTACACCTTCAAATATTCAGTTGCACCCAGCCCTACTAACTATTCAGCTTGGTTGAGCACCATTCCTTCAAGAATTCACTAGAGATAAGAACATGCTGTCTTAATTGTAGTTTAGTCTAGTATAATCATAGAGTTACAACATATTTTGTAGTGTGTGCTCTACAATTACCCTAAAAAATATGGGCACATTTAAGTCTCAGGTGATGTGTTGATGTTAAATTGCTAATGCATCTTCCCATCTTAATGGCAATCCTTGGGCCTGAGGCCAACACAAATTAAACAATTTATATCAAATAATTAGGTATCTCTAACTTGTTTTATGAATAGGTTTTTATTGGCATTTGTACAATAAATGAAACAATACTGGCATACTGATAAAACTACCAAGAGATTGTACCAGATTACAATGACATTCGAGACACCTCCTCCCTATCTCAAAAACTTATTACACGTTTCTTGTATAATATCAAACAAAATACATTGAGCCATATACAATTCCAAGGGCAGAATAAAAACACATGCTACATAACGTTTTATAACAGAAGTAGCTTTCAGTATCTCCCTCTGGTATTGATTAATGTGTTTTCCCCTACCCTATTTCACACTCTGGCTCCGGGGGGGGGGGGACGGGGGGGTCAGGCATTCGGGGATCTAACAGTTCGGAGAACATTGGCGCCCAAGCCTGCAGGTCATTGGAAAGTTTGCTGTCCCTGCGTGTTTTACGCATGTGACACTCAACTGCATTCATTTATTCAGCCTTGTCTCTCAGCCATTCCTTAGTCATCGGAGCTACTGGGGAAATTCACCTAATGGCTATTCTATGTTTGGCTAGTATAAGCCTAAACAAGAGGAACCTCCTACTCAGTTTCTTTTTTTTCCATAGGAGTCCGACCTGATGGACATTGCCCTACCTCTCTGGGCGTGGACCAATCTGTGGCCTCATTAGGGGATTTGAGCTCTGCCTCCCAATTTTCGTCCAATCTGGGGCAGCCCCATATCAATTGTGTAAAGTCTGCATTGAGTATAGCGCAATGGGGGCAAAATGAGGGACGTGCAGGGTATATCACATGTAAAATGGTAGGGCTGAGGTAAACCTGACAAATTAAATTGAATTGGAGTAACTTAAATCTTGCATTTCGAGATGTGGACTTCCCCCCTCATAGGTTCCATCCAATTCCTTGGCTGATAGGGGAGCTGCTAGCACTTCATGCCATTTGGCATGCATTGGCAGTTTCACCTGTAGTTGGTCTTCCCTCAATGTCCTGCATATGTGTTATTAACCATCGACCTCCCCACCAGATTTAGCAGAGTTACCTGTGTCTGGGATTCCGGGGGCATGCTCTGAGAATGAGGGCCATATTTCACGGACTGTCGCCGCTATTTTTGCATATTGGAGGAATTGAGCGGTCCCCAGGCAGAATGTCTCTATGGCGTCGGCTAAGGTAATAAAGCGGTTGTCAAGGTTCAGGTCCTGCAAAGTTTCACAGCCCACGCTCATGCCATCTGTCTACTGACATCGAACGTGCGATAAGAGAGAATGGGTGAAGCGCCCAAATGGTCATATCAGGAGCAAATGGGGCCCTACGTAAGACCAGCTGCACCGCCCTTTCCCAGGTCCTGCAAACCTGTCCAACTATATAGGGTATAGTAGTTGGAACCCTCGCACCCATCATCAACAGTTCCGGCAATGGAGTGTCACCTCAGGTACCCCTCAGCAATCTGGATTCCCAGTTTTCAAGGTCATCCATCCAGTGCACTGCATGTTGCAGTTGGACTGCAAAATAGTAGCGCTCCAGGTTTGGCAATTCGAGGCCTCCCCCGCTCCACGTGCATTTAAGAGTAGACAGGCTAACCCATTTTCGGCCCGAGGCCCACAGGAGTTCAACTATCAGCTTATCTAGTTCTATGAAGTACCTTCTAGGTATCTCAAAGAGGATCCCCTGGAATATGTAAAGGCATCTGGGCAGGATTATCATTTTTACTAAGGCCAGCTTCCCCATCAACGACAGAGTGTTCCAGAACTTTATCAATGGTTTTAAGCCTTCCAGTACTCTCCCTAAACTCTCCCTATATTGGCAGTCTCAAACTTCGGTGCCCCATGTTTAAGTCTAATCCCCAGATACCGGCCACTCATCATCTCCCAGGGGAGATCCAGTCTAGGAAGATCGGTAGCCGGTCCTCCGGCCAACTCTCCGAGTGGGAACAGTTTAGATTTAGAGTGGCTGATGTACAGCCCGGAGACCTCACCGAACTCAGAGAGAAGAGCTAGCATAAAGGGGACCGAGTAAATAGGATGACACAGATAGAGCAAGGCATTGTTGGTGTATAAGGAGACTACATATGTGTTTTCCCAAATGGGTATCTCTCAGTCTCATAACACATCCCAGAGCCGACAGGCCAGTGGCTCCATTGCCAACGCAAATAGCAGGAGGGATAGAAGGCAGCCCTGTCTGGTCCCACAATGCAAGGAGAACCATTGTGACACCATTCCACCCACCCGTTCTCTCGCCCACAGGTCCCTGGATAACAGCTGTACCCACTGTACAAAGAGCTCATGGATGTCTACCTTCCGCAGCACCTTCCACAAGTATTCCCGCGACAGGGAATCAAACGCTTGTTCAATGCTGAGGAGCACCAATGCATACAGGCCTTCCTTTAGGGCTAGTGTGCCCATGACCAGTGAGAGCCTTCTTAAATTGCAAAGGGTGTTCCTGCATGGTATAAAGCCGCATTTGTACTCATGGACCAACAGGGGCATATGTGCCAAAAGTTGAGATGCTAGCACTTTACTAAGGATCTTCACATCGATGTTTAGCATCAACAGGGGGAGATATGACGATACCTCCACAATGTCCTTATCTAGTTTGGGCAGCATGGCTATTAGCATATCACTCACGGAGGCAGGAAGCAGCACCTTCCCATATGCCTCGTTATACATTTCCAGTAATCTGTACCCTACGTTTTACAGGAAGCATAAGGATGTAGCAAAGGTGACACTCCTGCAGACACCTCTTGATTGGCATGTAGTCCCTGCAGAGGTTCAGGACTCTCTGGGTGTAGTCCCAATAGATTATATTGTTCCTGTTCTCATAATGGGGGTCCCCCCGGGTCCTCACATTTTGTAGTATCACGTCCCTGTCTTGGAAGTTAAATAGGGGGGTGATGATTGCGTTAGGTGGCGCCCCCGGTTTAGGTACTGGTGCCAGTGCCCGATGGGCCCTTTCAATGGTGAAAAAATTAGAGAGGTCTAGGCTTCAGAGCCATCATGATCCAATCTTCAAGGAACAGCTCTACAGACTGGCCCTCCGCCCTCTTGGGAAAGCCTACAAAATGGAGGTTGTTCTTCCTGAAGGGCACCTTCGCGTCCTTGATCCTTTCTTCCATGCGTGACATGAGTGTATGGAGCGCAGACACTGTTTTTTTCAGGGTCTCTAGTTCTTCCTGGAGCTTTGTGCTTTGCTCCTCCACATCAGTGACCCTCTCCAAGATTTTACGGAAGTCAGCATGAGGTAGGCCAACCTCAAGCGCCATTGTGTCAATCTTCACTAATATGAACTCTCTGGACCCCTTTATTAATGCCATAATATCCGCCATTGTGGGAGACCCCGAATCTTCTGGGGAGCCTCTTTCAACTGCTCCCCTACAGCACCTTCCAGAGGCAGCAGGTGGGCATAGTTATCGATCTTGTAGGGCAGTTCAAGGTGTATCACCTCCTCTGGGCGTGGTATAGGACAACTGCCCGGACGTCAGTGACCAACACAGTCCATGGATCTGTACAACTGTCCACAACCACACAATCCTCAAACGGGCCCTTCACTGCAGACCCGCAGGCTACACCCAGGGGCGTGGATGCCAACTTTGTCCCTATGTGTGCATGTGTTGCAGGGGGATGTATGTAGTTAGTCCGTCCCCTCTTCAGGGATCAGAGTCGTTCACCCTGCTGTGTCAGGGCATGCCAGGGGACCATCACGTCCATCTGGGCCAGGCCACCGCCCGAATGCAGGATTCAGTTTACAGGGCTTGCCCACTGGCCCCTTTCTACACTTTTCTGGCACCTGGCCCCATGTAGACTTCCAGGGTCCCTGGCCTGCAGCCAGCAACAGAGGCAGCATATCCCTCACTGAGGCTCCCATGTTTACAGCCTCATTTCCCCTTTCTGTGCATTGATTGTCCTAGGAGTCAACTCATGCCATGAATCTGTGTGGCTCATAGTCTCTCAGGGACCATATGGGACAGCCTCCATCCCACTTCACAAGGCCTGCCATCAAGCCCCGAAGCAGTACAGTGGCCAATTCACACCTCGGGGCCCGGTACTGGTACCCGCATTCAGTCCTGCTCCCATGTGGGACATATATGATTGCACCCACCTTCGCGGTCTCAGGTTTCTTTAATCCCGCCTGTGCTCAGGTGTCCACAGAGCCGGTCTCACTCTTAGCCGCTACGCTGTTCACAGCAGGGGCCCAGGGCCGTACACTAGACAGCAGCTCGACCCAGACAGCGACACTAAGTCCCGGGGGCCTTCGGGAGGGGGCTTCGGGCGCATCTGCAATTCAGGGGCCCGGCTACAACCACGCCGGCCCCACCAACAGGTCCAAGTCCAGGTCTCCGCGTCTCGGGGACTCAGGCAAGTTAATTATGGCTGCAAACGGGGACACGCCATCCGGTGGGGTCAGTACCGACCCAATGCTTGCATTTTGGGACGGTTTAAATAAGGATTTATGTTTGACAAATGCATTGCCGGTAGGCGCTCCGGGAAAATGCTACTAGGCAGCCATTCAGTTGCGGCCGGCACGGCTCGCGGGTGGGGGGCAGGCATGGGGGGGTCGCTGGGGGAGGGTGATCGCACGGGGGTCACAATTGCAAGAGGGAGCACAATAAAAAAATTTAAAACATTTAAATCACTCACCTTGCCGCCGCCGGGTTCCATGTCTCTGCTCCTGCTCTCCTGCCTCCGACTTCAGGAACAGGAAGCAGGCAGCCAGGTTCCCTCCTCTAAGCCAATCACAACGCAGCAATGCAGCCGTGACACGGCGCTCAGCCAGGGGCGGGAGGGGTGGGCATGTTCTCCATGCAGGCTGTCATGCAGCATGCATGGAGGAGTGGGAAAGGGCGCATGACTGGTTTGGGCGGCCCAAGAGAGCCGACCAAACAGTCATTGCACACTTAGGAGTGGGCAAACCACTCCTCCCCTGCCTTGCTCCATTAGCAGAGCAGCCTTGCCTGCAAAGGAAACATAAAATGATAATAACTGAAAGTTATAATCATTTTATGTTTTTGCTTCTAGCACTGCTTGAAAGCAGAGGGACGACACTCCTCCGCCATAGCAGAGGAGCCACTACTGCAGCCATCTTGCCAGGCCATGCCCCCAGTATCTCTAACTTATTATCATTGTTAGATGTTATGTTATGAGATTTTTTAAAGTGCACGATTACCACAAGGTGTCTTGGCGCTGTCTGAACGGGCAAGTGAGTGATGGTTAGAGGTTAAATAGCCAGGTCTTTATCTCCTTCCTGAATGATGTAAGTGAAGGGATTGTTCTGAGATGAGGTGGGAGGCTGTTCCAAAGTTTGATCGTATTGAGGACTATACCTCTACCACCCCATTGCATCTTTTTTAATTTAGGGACAGCTAATAGGTTGGCTTTGGCCAATCTGAGTTCTCTATTGGGCTTATATCTCATAAAAAGCTGAATTAAGAAAGTCTGGCCCTGAGTCATGCATTCCTTTGTGGGCTAAGCAGAGGGCTTTAAATTTAGCCCGACTGTGCATGGGAAGCCAATGAAGCTTGCGAAGTCTCTGCTTGATGGAGTGGAATTTAGGAAGTTTAAGAATTAATCTCGCCGCGGCATTTTGGACTAGCTGTAGTCGACTCATGTGTTATTCTAAAATGGTTAGATGGAGACTATTACAGTATTCCAGCCTAGGAAGGACTAGGAAAGTGATTAAAGTTTTCCTGTGGCTATCCGGAATAAAAGGAAGAATTTTCCTTATCATTTTTAAGATATAGTAAGCTGAGGACGTGATAGCAGATATTTGCGCACTCATATTAAGGTTGTCATCAATAATGAATCCCAAATTCTTAGCTTTGGTGACAGGAAAAGGAGGCTGGGGCAAATTTTCAGGCCACCAAATGGTGGACCAGGCTGGAGAGGGGATACTGACCACAATGATCTCAGTTTTACCTGAGTTAAGCTTCAGGCAGTGCCCACTCATCCAACCACTGATTGCCTTGATGCAATTACGGCATCTTAGGGGGCCCGACAAATCATTATTGGCTGCTGCAATTATCAACTGAGTGTCATCAGCATAAGATGTTACCTCCAAGTTGAAGCTTCTAATGAGAGGGGCCAGTTTTGCTACATAAACATTAAATAGAGTGGGGCTTAAAGACGACCCCTGAGAGACTCCGCAAGGCAGTGAAACAGGTGAGGAATTAAATTTCCCTAACACCACTTTTGTGATCTGTCACTAAGAAAAGAGGAGAGAAGATCGAGCGTGACCCCCTTCACCCCTATTTCTTTTAGACAGCCAATGAGAGTAGTATGATCAACAGTATCGAAGGCAGCAGATAGGTCCAGTAAAATCATAACTGCTGAACCTCCACTATCTACTGCCTTCCTCACTTCTTCCGTTGGCTTGACCAGGGCGGTTTCTGTACTATGCCCTGGTCGAAAGCCATACTGAGAGGTGTTTAGGAGCTGATTGTCTAAAATCTATTTAGATAGCTCCAAATCCATTATCTTCTCACAGATTTTTGCAGGAAGGGGTAAACGTGCAATTGGGCGATAATTAGAAGTGTCATTAATATTTAAATTGGATTTTTATTAAAGTGGGAGGATAGAAGCCTGTTTCCAGACAGAAGGGAAGGCCCCAGTAGAGAACATGATATTGAAAATATGAGATAGGTTCCTCGCAATAATGTCAAGAACCAACTTCAAGATCTTTACCGGGCAGGGGTCATAGGGGGAACCAGATTTACTTTGCAAAAGTAGAAAACTCACTTGTTCTGGTGTGGTGGTAGAAAAATGGGTAAGTGAACAGTCACCTGGCTTGTTCCCTTTACGGGGTAACGAAGGATGAGGGTCCCCACTGTCAAAGTCCTTAAAAATCCCATTGACTTTATCTTTGAAGGCGGTAGCAAGAGCATCACAGAAGGATTAACTATCAGAGGGATTAGTCTTATTCTAGATGGTCCTGAGTCTCTGAACAACTTGGAAAAGTTATTTCGATGAGTTGGAGGCCCTATCAATTACTTGAGCAAAGTAGCTCCTTTTTTCCTTCTTGATGAGATCTTTGTAAGTGGTTAATGACCTCTTGTATGCCTGTTTCATCTGTTCATCATAATTTCTCCTCCAAATCCTTTCTTGCCTTCTACATTTTTGTCTTTCAAGCCTCAAGGCTTCTGAGAACCAAGGAGCCGTAGGTTCATTCCTAAATGAACACTGATTTTTGGTGGGAACTAGCTCCCTGAAGGTGTCCAACAACCAGTCCGCATAACACGATGCAGCCGACTCAGCCTCGGCAAATGGAGAGGGATAGTGCTCATCTAAGGACTGCGCTAAGGTGACCGGGTCTAATTTTCTCCAGTCTTTATAACTAATGGTAACCGGCATGTTCTGCAAGTGAGCCCGATCTCTAAGGCATTCCGTAGAGAATGTGATAACCGAATGATCCGACAAGATCACCGGAAAGATGTTCAACATTTTTAAAGGATTATTGGAAAATATGCCATCCAGCGTATGTCCTGCTGAGTGCGTAGGCTCCTTGACTAATTGTTCAAGTCCTAACGATTCTGCGATATCCAGGAGATTAGCAGTGTGCTTATCTTCCGGGGCCTCCAGGTAGAAGTTAAAATCTGCAAGAATAGTAAAGTTTTTTGAGAGGAGACTATTCTCTGCTAATACTTGAAACGTTTCAGAAAACGCATTTTTGTTGCTTCCAGGAGGTCGCTATAAAAGGATCCCAGAGAAAAAAGCTTGGCTGCCCTTAGCAACAGAGAATTTGTTGCGATAGATTAATGCCAAACCACCACCCCTTTTAACCAATCTATCCTGCCTAAAGAGAGAGTAGTCCTTAGGGACAGCAATTACAAAATCGGGGCTGCAACCACTATCTCCCCAGGATTCAGTAATAAACAGACAATCCAGACCCGATGTTTCAATCAGCTCTGAGATCTTAATTTTATGTTTTGGAAGAGATCGGGCATTAATTAAGGCCCATTTGAATCTCTTAGATTTATCTAAATTGCCTGCCTTTCCTAAAGGGCCTATGGAAGGGTTAGGGTCCGCTCCTGTTCTCAAAATCGGACTTAAATATTGACAGTTGCACGCTGAGCATATAAGCGGCGTTTGCTCTGAAAACAACCTCAGATCCATTCAGGAACAGTTATTCTTCACAGAAGGGAGGAGGGACAGAAGCTCCTCAACTGAATATGTCATCGTTTGCGCTTGTCCCATGCTTGACGAGCCAGGGGTCCTGGCCCTGGGCCCGGTCCAGGCGCGGATGGACGCAGACCGGCTTGCCTTAGGTGCGGCGCGCCAGCTGCGCGTGTCCGCTGCGCGTCCGGCTCAGCATGTGATTTTTATTGCTGGCTGGGGGCGTCCTGTGGCCTTCACCCCAGAAGCAGAAGTGCTAGGAAGGGGAGGTACTGCACCTCTCCGCAACAAACGGCAGAGCTGTGGTGGACCGGGGGCACAGAAGAGCAGAAATAGCAGGAAGCTGCCAAAAGTAAGTTTAACTAACACTGTATAAAAGTCTTAAAAACAGTAAAACAGTGGTTCAATAAAAACAAGGGTAAAAAGAAAGAATGCAGCTACGCAAATGCTGGCACTAGCTCGGAGGAGTTCCTTCTCCACACTCACCCGCTGCGCGTCCGGCTCAGCATGTGATTTTTATTGCTGGCCGGAGGCGTCCTGTGGCCTTCACCCTGGAAGCGGAAGTGCTAGGAAGGGGGAGGGACTGCACCCATCCGCATTAAACGGCAGAGCCACGGCGGACCGGGGGCACAGATGCTGCATACATCACTAATTCCCTTTGAAACAAGTATCTGTATTCCAACACGTCATTTATTTTCTTAATGTTTGTTTTAATTTATTTGACTTTTTTGTAAAGTACAACTAACTACCTTTCGGTGCATTAGGATCACTTTAAGGTAAGTGGTCAAAACCAGAGGTGGTGGACTACGCGATCATCCAAAGTGAAGGACAGTGCCAAGAGATGATCCACTGTCAAATGTGCCCTAGTAAGATAACAAAGCTCTCATAGAGCAAGAGTCGTGGAGCCTAGACGAGGAACCAAAGTGGTTCTTAGATGTCACACTGGGCAGGACTTATGACCCTCTAGGAATGGCTGAGAGGCATAAAATTAGGCCTGGGTGGAGTTCCGCATGACCAAAAAACTCCACCAGGCTACATGGAGTTCCTCAAGCAGCAGAGTGGGTTAGAGCGCACTGTTCACGCTGATTTTTAGTGCCGGGTGTTTGTCTCACGTTGGCAAATTAGCACGAACTGCAACATGCACACCGCAAGAGGATGCTGCTTCTTTCTGCTGCTCGAGTAGATTTTCTACTCGAGTGGCAGCTTCCCAAAGCGAATGGATGGTTTCTCAACGTGAGAGGTCGCGACCATCCACGACACCCACGCTGAGAAATCTCACTGGAAGGTGGCCTATTTTTTTATTTTTACGGAGTTTTATATAGCGCGAACTTGACCCGAAGGTATCGGGTATCAGAGCGCTTTACATAGTACCAGTTGCGTTACATGAGGACACATTCATTTTTGTTAGGCACGGGGAGATTAAGTGATTTGCCCAGAATCACAGGCTGTTCAGTGTCATTGCCGAGACTCGAACCCGGTTCCCCAGATTCGAGGTCGACCGCCCTAGCTGTTAGGCCAACTCCTCTTCCTCGCTCACGCTCACCAACTTAACACTGGCAAGCAGGAGCAAGGAAAAAACTCTGCGTGCTCCACGGAGTGTGGAAAACTCTGCAAACTCTGCGAACAGAGCTGAGTTCCCCACCCAGGCCTAAATAAAATTTGATTATCCAAGTGCCAGAGTAAAGGTTCCTCTAAATTTGAGATAGTAACTTTCCAGACTTGAACAAAGAGTTATGGACTTCCACAAAGAAAAGCACCACATGTTGGAAGATTGGCTACCTTATATTCTATATCTATGGGGATGAGTCAGTAACAGGCCTTGATTTTTGCACTAAAGCTTCTGAGCAGCTAGTACAGGACAAAAGGTTTTCCAAGGAAATTTGGAGATGGGCTATGGATAGACTTGTGTTCAAGGGAAAGTGTTTTAAAGGAAGTTATTTTACAGGAAACTGCAGGAGGGATATCAAGGTTGGAGTGAAGTGGTCAAGTTTTTTTGGGCCAAACAAAAAATGGGATGTATATTTTTGAACTTTGGAGTTTTGAGAGAGAAGTACTGGGGAGACAAGAGTTTAGAGAGTTGCAATAATCCAAGCATGACATGACCACAGCAAAGATTAGGGTGATTTTCACCAGGCAGTAGAGCAGCAGCAGTGCCTCTGTTCATCGGAATAGGTGATGAGGTAAAGGAATGACTTTTTAGAGACCACATTTATCTGGGGGGTGAACAATACTTTGCTCTGGAACAACAGATACAGTTATCATGCTTTATCCACAAGGACCAAGGGGTGCTCAGTTCCTTTATCCATGAATGGGGGAAGGAGTTAGGATTAATAGGAACCAGCAGTAGGGTTTCAGTTTTGTTACAGAGGTAGAGCTAATTATTATGCATCCACCAAACAGGAAGTGAAATAGGACAGCGCTGTTCCACTGATGCCTGCCGATTCAGTCTTTTTATTTGCAGCTGGTGATCAATGGTGTCAAAAGTGGGCACAAGGTTTAACAGATCAGTGCACAAAGAAAGCCCTATTCCAAGTAATTGAGTTTATTTCCTAATGTTTATTAGAGTAGCCTCTGTGCCACAAACACCTTTGTGATACAAGGAAAGCCTGAGATGTGTCTATAGTTATCTAGATTTTTGGGGTCTGCAATGGATCGCTTTAGGATGAGAGTGATGACAGCATGCTTAGGGGGCCCTGGTATGACACCACTGGAAAGGGAGGTATTAATTAAGTTGATGATGAGTGGTGTTAGTTCTGGAGGCCCAGGTTGATGTGTTTAGCATTGCTACTATGCCAAGGAGGAAAGGATTCTCAAAGGAGACCAAGCTACTACTTGTATCAGATTCAGAGACTGGCTAAAACTAAACAAAAAGTCATCTACAGAAAGTAATGGGGGGTCCAGCTGTGACGTGAATGAAATAAAAATCAATTTAGAAAGCACACACTTTTACCTTGAAAGGTTGAATTGGTGCTGGGGGATTTACACAAGCAAAACTCCAATGGGAAGGAATGAATAATGTCTTAACTGTTTGTGGAAAGTTAGATGATCAGTGTGAGGAAAGCAGTTTTTTATATGGTGTGGTCGGGTGACCTCACCATGTAATAAACTCACAAACCCATATTGGGTCCAGTGAGGTTCGTTTGAAAACCCTAAGCTCAGACCTGGGTAACTGTAGCTCAGAGCAGTCAGGCTTTGTCAAAGGGACAAGTGCAAGCATTTAGAAGTACTGAAACAGTTGCATAAGAGAAAAATGCAACATAATTAAAATCTGAGACCAATTTATAAAAATAGGTTATATTTTAATCTTAAAATAGACACCTCAATGACAAACATCCACCAAAGGGTTCCAAAGATATGAATTTTTAAAGAAGCAATAAATCACATATTTTCACTCCGCACAATAAATCGTTGTAATCTACCATGACTCGCTGTTTAGTCTCAACAAGTAACTTCAAAATGCCACCGAAGGCACTGTTGTGGCGGCCTACTCCGGCAGGAAGCCAGTCACTGGGACCAGTGACGCAGAGTGGAACAGTTACCTTGTAGTCAAAGCAATCTCCAGTCCACTTCCTGGCTCTAAGGGTGAACCGCTATAGAATTCAATGAAGTGGTCCAGATGCAAGGGATGCAGGATGCTGAAGATGCTCAAGGATGTTGTGGATACTAAGTTGGTGATGGCTGTTATCCTGTAGCCATCCCTCGGTCCATGAATACAGTGAGGCAACTTTGGCCTCAGGGGTCAATGTCCCTCAAAGTTTGGGTGAAGTTGAGCCAAAAAACTGTTGTCACAGGTCTGCTGGTCTCCGGTTACAGCGAAACCAGCCATTCCCTTTAACGCTCAATAAATTAATTGCTGGGTGACCAAACTGCTCATTCTCGGGTTCAGAAGACCCAGGTCTCCCAGCATGCACTTTGGAAGTTGCGGCTATCAAGAGTTTTTGGCTACCAACTCGCCAAGGCAGGCTTCTTCAGCATTTGTGGCCCTATAGCTGTAACAGGAAGTCAGTCAACTGACTTTTGTAGTCACTTCTTCTGTCTGAGGATCACGAATGACTTTTGCTCGAGCAGGGCACCATATGCACAGTCCTCTCTTTGCTAGCACAGGAGCAGCAGGTGCAGTCCAGTCTTGGTACAGCCTCTTTTTGCTGGGTTCCGGGAACACCAGAACAGTCCTTCTTAAGTCCACTTTTCATTACAGATGTGATCTGAGGTCTGGGTGCCAGGGAAGACACTTTTATGCCCAGTTAGTGCCCCCAGGGGGATGTAGTAACTAATATCCAATGTGCTACCAGGTCCCCTTCCGCCTCGTGATGACTTCCTGTGAAGTATGGCATCTAGCTATCCCAGAATGCACTATTCTGCCCACTTTCAACATGGCAGAAATGTTTTTCTTGGTGTGTGGAGCACCCTAGCTCACCTCAGAGGTGTGGCCTCCTAGGGGCTACACTCCCATGCAAAAAATAGTTTGTCAATAGCTTCCCCCTCTCTGTCCTCGACACCAACTTGTCTGCAAGAACAAAAAAGCAGCCCTTCTTGTGTGTAAGCACCATTTGCCCTTCAAAGACTGCTTCCCCTTTGAGGCTTTCCCTCTGCCTGTTTGGCGTTCCTGCCCGGGAGAAGTCACACTTTTCCCAATTGCAGCCCCTTTGCTTTCCTTCCTGAGAGTCGTTCACACCTCCTCCCAGGAGGGCAGAAGCCTGTCTCGTGGCCAGCAACTGTGAACCTTTGGGCAACAAAGTATCTACTTACTAAAGCTGCCACTTGTGCAAAAGTTACATTAAATTCAACTTGATCATCAAGGCATGTTTATTGCAGCGATTCTTTTGATACCTTGAAGTATCATATTTAGTAGTCCCATTTAGAGGTTAGCACTGCTTAGTTGTCGGCGTGTAACTCTGTACTGGCCAAAGGGGCTACTTGCCTTTACACAGTAAAAACGACAATGCAGGGTTTTTACTGTCAGGACATGTTATAAAACACATGTTCAACTTTTTAATATAATGCACCCTGCCTTTAGGGCTTAGAATGTCTGCCTTAGTGGCGCCTTACAAATATAAACAAGCATTGGTAAATGCATTAGGTTTTGCCTATGTGATCAATAATAGCTGTTTTTTGTTGTAAGTTGTTGCTTGCTGAGTAGTTGTACAATATAAGTTACAGAAAATTTGTTAAAGTGTTATGACTTGTTTATGTACAAAAAGGCAATATATTGTGCTGTTACTAGTGGTGTAGTGTGGGTACGTAATAGCTAAATTTTGAAAAATGAAATGAAAGAGGGAAAAAATAAAATTTGTTGATGTAATAGCAGTAGTATGTGTTTAGAGGAATTCTGACAACTTTTGGGCCCGGTGCCACTGCGCCTGCTGCACCATTCAAATCATGCCCCTAGTGCCTGCAAGATAACTGCATTTGTGACTGCCTGTTTAGTAGTAAAATATAGCAATATTTGGTGTTTAGAGGAGTTATGACAACTTTTGGCACAAGTGATACTGCGCCTGCTGCACCATGCAAATAATGACCCTATTGCCTGATAGAAACTGCACCTGTGACTGCCTGTTTAGTAATGAAATATTGCAATATTTGGTGTTCAGAGGGGTTTCTAGAGCTTTGGGACCCGGTGTCACTGCACCTGCTGCACCATTGAAACCATGACCCTAGTGTCTGCAAGGTACCTGCATTTGTGACTGCTATTTAGTAGTTAAATATAGCAATATTTGGTGTTTAGTAGCGTCTCTAGAGCTTTTGGCCCCGGTATCACTGCACCTGCTGCACCATTCAGATCAAGCCCCTTTTAACTGCAAGATAACTGCAATTGTGTCTGCCTGTATAGTAGCAGAATATAGCAATATTAGGTGTTTAGAGGAGGTCTGACAACTTTTGGGCCCAGTGCCACTGCACCTGCTGCACCATTCAAATCATGACCCTGTTGTCTGCAAATTATCTGCACTTTCGACTGCCTGTTTAGTAGTAAAATATAGCAATATTAGGTGTTTAGTTAGGTGCCTAGAGCTTTGGTCCTGGTGCTACTGCACCTGCTGCACCATTCCAATCATGACCCTATTGCCTGCTAGATCAATGAACTTCTGACTGTCTTGTTTAGTAGTAAAATTTAGTAATAATCTGGGTTTAGTGGGTTCCCTAGAGCTTTTCGCCCCAGGGCCACTACACCCGCTGAACCATTCAAATCAAGTCCCTTTTAACTGCAAGGTAACTGCAATTGTAACTGCCTGTTAGGTAGTCAAATATAGCAATATTATGTGTTTAGAGGAGTTCTGACAACTTTTGGGCCTGGTGCTACTGCACCTGCTGCACCATTCAAATCATGACCCTGTTGTCTACAAGATAACTGCACTTGTGGTTTTATGTTCAGGAACAAAACATCGCAATATTAGGTGTTTAGTGGGGTGCCTGGAGCTTTTGGTCCTGGTGCTACTGCACCTGCTGAACTATTGAAATCATGACCCTAGTGCTTGCTAGATAACTGCACTTAAGGCTGCCTGTTTAGTTGGAAAATATAGCAATATTAGAGGTTTAGAGGAGTTCTGACAACTTTCGGGCCCGGTGCCACTGCACCTGCTGCACTATCCTAATAATGACCCTGTTGCCTGCACATTAACTGCACTTGTGACTGCCTGTTTAGTAGAAAAATGCTGCAATATTTGGTGTTTAGTGGAGTTATGACAACTTTTGGCCCCGGTGCCACTGCACCTGCTGCACCATTTAAATCAAGCCCCTTTCAACTACAAGGTAACTGCAATTGTGACTGCCTGTTTACTAGTAAAATATAGCAATATTAGGGGTTTATAGGAGTTCTGACAACTTTTTGGTCCTTTGTCACTGCACCTGCTGCACCATTCAAATCCTGACCCTAGTGCCTGAAAGATAACTGCACTTGTAGCTGCCTGTTTAGTTACAAAATATATCAATAATCATATTTATTGGGGTGCCTGGAGCATTTGGTCCCCGTTCCACTACACCTACTGCACTATTGAAATCATGACCCTAGCGCTTGCTAGATAACTGCACTTGTAACTACCTGTTTAGTTGTAAAATATAGCAATAATCGGTGTTTAATGGGGTGCCTGGAGCATTTGGGTCCAGTGCCACTGGGCCTGCTGCACCATTGAAATAACAACCCCGTTTCCTGCAAAATAACTGCACTTGTAACTAGCAATATTTGGTGTTTAGTGGAGTTATGACAACTTTTGGCCCTGGTGCACTGCACCTGCTGCACCATTTAAATCAAGCCCCTTTTAACTGCACGGTAACTGCATTTGTGACTGCCTGTATACTAGTAAAATATAGCAATATTAGGTGTTTAGAGGAGTTCTGACCACTTTTGGGCCCGGTGCCACTGCACCTGATGCACCATTCAAATCATGACCCTGTTGTCTGCAAGGTAGTTGCACTTGTGACTGCCTGTTTAGTAGTAAAATATAGCAATTGTAGGTGTTTAGTGGGGTGCCTAGAGCTTTTGGTCCTGGTGTCACTGCACCAGCTGCAGCATTGAATTCATGACCCTGTTACCTGCAAGGTAACTGCCCTTGTGACTGCCTGTTTAGTTTTAAATTTTAGCAATAACCTGAGTTTAGTGGAGTCCCTAGAGCTTCTGGCCCTGGTGCCACTGCGCCTGCTGCACCATTTAAATCAAGCCCCTTTTAACTGCACGGTAACTGCATTTGTGACTGCCTGTATACTAGTAAAATATAGCAATATTAGGTGTTTAGAGGAGTTCTGACCACTTTTGGGCCCGGTGCCACTGCACCGGATGCACCATTCAAATCATGACCCTGTTGTCTGCAAGGTAGTTGCACTTGTGACTGCCTGTTTAGTAGTAAAATATAGCAATTGTAGGTGTTTAGTGGGGTGCCTAGAGCTTTTGGTCCTGGTGTCACTGCACCAGCTGCAGCATTGAATTCATGACCCTGTTACCTGCAAGGTAACTGCACTTGTGACTGCCTGTTTAGTTTTAAATTTTAGCAATAACCTGAGTTTAGTGGAGTCCCTAGAGCTTCTGGCCCTGGTGCCACTGCGCCTGCTGCACCATTCAAATCAAGTCCCTTTTAACTGCAAGGTAACTGCAATTATGACTGCCTGTTTAGTAGTCCAATACAGCAATATTGTGTGTTTAGAGGAGTTCTGACAACTTTTGGGTCCGGTGCCACTGCACCTGCTGCACCATTCAAATCATGACCCTGTTGTCTGCAAGGTAATTGCAATTGTGGTTGACCCAATCAGACATATACCTTTTAGGTTTCAGAGCACTGGCGCTAAGGTCTGTTTGACAGGGATCAGTGCACCTTCAGAGTCGAAAAGCCAGCAGCATCAGTCCAGCAACTTGAGAGTGTTCTTGACAAAGGAGATGTTTCCTTACAATCAGTCAGAGAATAATGAGGAAAAGGAAGAGAATTACAGTATTTTGCCTAACCGGAAGCAAAAGGATAGGTACCAAGATGCGCATTTCTGATCTTAGAAATCTGAAGAAGATTGGCAGTGGCTGAGCGCAGTTGACTGGTATGCACATAAGGCATAAGAAACTTAGAGGAAGAGAGTCCCTTCAATGAAAAGATCCCTATGATAGACACATACGTCTTTAGAGATGGATCACTTAGCAACAGGCAGACATTGTAAAGAAGCTAGATGAACAGACATGAGCAACCTACCAGGTCAAGGGCAGAGAGCTAAATTAGCCCTCTCCCACGTCTGCTCATAAGTAAGTAAGTAAGTAGGGGTTTTATATAGCGCTCGATTGCCAAGGCGTCTTGGCGCTGGAGAAACATAGAAAGAAGGGTAAGTCCACAGGTACAAGATCCACTGCTAGACCTGGAAGAGCCAGGTTTTTAATAGGCCACGGAATTTGGAAAGAGCTGGTTGAAATCTGATATCCAAAAGCACCCTATTCCAGAGTTTGGGAGCCAAGAATGAAAGGCATCTACCACCCCATCTGGCCTTCCTCCATTTCGGGATTTTAACCAAGGCCTGATTGGCAGACCGTAGTGCACGCCCTGGACAATACCATTGAAATAAGTTGCGGTACGCCAAAGGACCGCCACCATACAGGGTTTTGTGGACTAGGCAAAGAGCCTTAAATTCAATACGCTGCTTAACAGGGAGCCAATGAAGGCTCCTAATGGCCCCGTGTTGGAAAACTAGGCAGCATCTGTGAGGCCTGCACAAATAACATGACTACATTTGTCCTTCACTGGGAACCAAACACCCAATTGTAGCGCCTGACTCTCAGAGGGTAGAGTTGCAGAGCAGTCTGAGGCTTACTCAAGGGAGGTGGTGTGGGCTAGTAATCGCCATTTGCAGGTGCGCAGAAATAACACTCAATAATTGATTGTCCAGTCTGTACTTTGCTTTATAAAAGTAAGAGTACATTTATTAAACACACACACTACTCAATACTATGCACCAATTTACAAATATACATAAGCTGTTGGAATTACTTTGTGACATTGCGTAACATCTCCACCCCTCCCGAAGGGGGGGGGGGTGGGGTCTAGTACCACCACTCCCATGTATGCACATCATCTTGCCCCCAATGCAGTTAGTTGAACGTAACCTGGAGCGAGGTCCCTGCGCACTGGCACCATCCCAGTGGCGACCCACCCCATTACCTCAACACGCATTAAAAATAGGTTCACCTGCCCTAGTGACACATAACCCTGACTGAGCATCTTATATTGACCATACAGTATGCACCCCTACATATTCAGGGCTAACAGTCTGGGTTGTTCCTCACTTAGCGCAGCAGCAAGAATACATGTTTAAGCACACTTTAGAATGACAGTACTCAGCACATTTGTGGATCATTAGAATGCATTGCAATTACAGCCCCTAAAGGGATCACAGATGAAATCACAGGATTACACATATACAGCCAGACAGCCTAGCAGGAATGTCTGGCAACATAACCCCACTTTGCTTATGACATCACCTTACACAGGTACTTCCCATTACATATGTGACCTTCAGTCCCTCTAAAAAGGAATAACCGTTAGTAAATGCAGTTCTGGTGCAATTACACCTCCAGGGGATGCCTTTCTCCAGACATCCCCAACTCAGCCCTTCACTCCATGAAGCACTTCACAATACACCCTCAGCTGTAGAACAAAAGCTCCAGCCTATAAGGTGATAAATGCACGCTGAGCCCTTGAGGGGTTATCCTTTTAAAATCCCTATGAGACTTAGGGTGGGACTTATCTTCGTGCTGGGGGGAGACTGCGCTTCTCCAGCAGCTCCCCCAACACCCTTGCACAAAGTTGGCGGTGACCCCGTTCTCCTGGGGCCACCACAAGCACCAAAACCACAGATTTTCAAATGCCTGGCAAGGCATTATGGGGCGCTTCGTGCTCCGCTTTACGAATATCGGATGAGCGGCTCTCCCGCTGTGCCGGGGAGAGCTGCGATCGATCTGGTGCTTCGCGCCTCATTCCTTGCTTGGTGGGGGGCCCGGTCCCACCCGGACCCCCGGGTACCGTATTTACGGCTCGGGGAGCCCACCCCCGGCCGCTCCTGCCACTGTTGGGGGCCCGGTCCCACCTGGGCCCCGTCCCGCTCCGCTTCGTGGGCGGGGTTCCGGGACCCCGTCTGGCTTCCCTGGTGGGGAGCCACCCGGGGAGCCCACCCCCGGGGACTCCTGCCGGCTCCCCGCCCGGCCAGCACCCTCGTGAGCTGCCGCGGGAGCCGGCACGCGTCTTCTGGTCTGCCCGCTTGCGGGCAGACCCGGAGGTTCCCGCCAGTCCAGGCGGACCTCGGGGAGTGCGGCGGCACTCCCCCTCCTCCTTCTTGCCTTCGGGGCGCGATGGCGCCCCTTCCTCCCGGTATCTTCGGGGCCCGGGGATGGGGTCCCGGGCCCCCTCCTCCTCCTTGCGGGGGGGGCGTGACGGCGCTCCCCCTCGACCTCCTTTCTCGGCGGGGGCCAGGGTGGGCTCCTGGCCCCCCAGGCAGGGCACTTTCGCGGGGAGCGCGACGGCGCTCCCCGGCTTCCCTTCTCCTTGGGGGCAGCCCCCGGGACCTGACCCACCCCGGGGGCACATCATGGACCGGCGGCGGAGCCCCACGTGCTTCGTCGTCGGTCTTCTTAGGGGTCAAAGGTCGCTCACCTTCCGGGGGCCATATCTCAGCCCCTGGGGGTCCGATCTGCCCCATTTTCGTGTCTTCTTGCTCCTGGCGGCGCACCCCAGCCACTGGGAGCACTCTCCTTCGCCCTCCGGGTCTCCAAGAGGGTGCATTCTGCAGGGAGCGGTCTTCACTGGCTCCCTGCGCCAGACTTTCACCTGGCTCTCCTCCTGGGCCTCTCTTCTCCCTGCGCAGAGGCCCCTGCTTCTGCGCACCGGTCCTGGGCTCTTCTTCTGGCGCTGTTAGGGGCCTGGGGGCAGTCAGGGGGTACCTCCTTCCAACTGCCCATTACCAGGCTCCAGCACCTTCCGCCTCAGCAGACCACACCCCAGAGAGAGCTTCTCTTCCTGTGCCAGCACTTTTTAAAAGTTGAGTAGGGGCTGGCAGGAAGCCTCTGTCTGTCCTATCAAACAGCGACACATCACTTCCCTGCCCCTGCTCCCTCCTTCTTGTCCAGCCTCTGGGTTTGTTCAAAATGGCGTCGTCCAGGGTCTCTGGCCACATGGTCTCTGAAACAAGCCCCCTTCCCTCCTCGCTGCCTTCCCTCCTTGGTGCAGCCTGGTGCCAGGCACCCAGTGATAGCTGCTGATGGATGAGCCTGTAGCCCCACCCATCTTCCCTTCGTGGAGAGGAGGCCTTAGCTTGTGGAAGAAAGGTTATCAATCCAGTCAGCTGAGGTCAGCCCTCAGCCTGGCCCTGGTTATGACTGACTCAGAGAAATGTGGCATTTCTGGATGACCCAAAAGCAGTACAAATATGACTTTGGACTCTGCAGAATACTTCTTCTCACACCCGTTACAGTGGACTTTAGTGCGTGTCTGGAATCTGTAGGCTTTAGGAAAGTGACACTAGCCCATGGGCTCCACTTCCCCATAGGGGAATAATGAAGTGAAAAACACAGTAAAGCACACTGACTTTCCCTGGCATGTTTCTTCCCAGTGTATAAAGCCTATTCCATGTCACCACCCAATTCTGCATAAGTCCTGCCACACCATTCACTTTGTAGCTGCTCCTGGACTGCGCACGCCAGGAATCTCCCTGCGCAGCCCCTACACGTGTGCACACGCATGTACACAGGTGTCTGCATGTAACCAGCCCGGTGCCCCAGTACTCCAGCTGCTGCGCAGCGGCCTAGTCAAGCCAGGGGAACACCAGTAAAATCCACATGCAGTCTCTTTCATCTTGAGTTCACTGTGGATGAGTCCCAATTTATGAGGCTCTCCCACAGTAAAAGCTCAACACACAGGTGCTCAAAAAGCGAAACATCCGGGCGGCCCATAGTGTCAGAACCACATTCTAACACCCCGGAAATATGATTAAATTTAGGTATGTTGGGCCCTCTCCCACGTCTGCTCATACACCCTCTACCAACGTCATACATGGCACATTTCTCACTTTATCTTCCTTTAACTACCCTGCTACTTATCACAGATCCATTCATCTATTGGGACAGAATATGAAAATATGAAACTTCTAATTCATAACAAATGTGCAGAAAAGCTGCATTTGTCTGTCAGTATTGCAACAATGGGTGCAAGATCCAAGACCAAGGTTTCTCATGTAGATCTTGTTCACGAGCAGCCAACCAAATGATCGATCTGCACAGCAACAAAAGTTGTGGCACAGGAGTTGGGGCTTTCAGATGCTCTTACCAATAGGCTTCAATGTAGACTGAGAAAATAATTGAGAACTTTAGAACTTCATGAACAAGGATGGCAAACTCACTCATGCTGAATTCCACATTGCGAAGAGCAACATTGTGCCAACACTCACACCCTCAATGGGTTCATACTGGGCCATCAAATGAACATGTAGCTGCCAGTGGAGGTTTGCTTGCACTTTCCATGAGATTTCCAAAAGCAGGAAGGACTATTCTGGGACAGAAATCTCTTACAAGGACATGGGCATGGCTGATGGAGAAGATAGAAAAAAGACAGCAAACCACCCTAGAGGCCTACAAGGGTCCCTTCTTTACAATACAGCTAGTCTGTTTGAACATTTATGTATGCTTGCAAATTGGTGAGGCTAAACATCTACCTGAGACCAAAAGCAACTGAATTTGCCTTGAGGAGACCACAGTGGAAAATACAACACAGGTTGAGCTCACCTTGTAGAGCTACAGCAAAGTGATATGCTGCCTATATTCAGAGAAGGGTTGAGCCTCTGCCTCTAGAAAGAATCAGCAGATCCATGGAAAATTGAATGATGAAAGCGTCCAAATGGTAATCTTGTCTTGATCATGGCTCCCTTGAATAACAAAGCAGATCCTGAGCTAAATATTAGGGGTGGGCATAAGTAGGGGTAATTCTTTCTAGTGTAATTACTCGTAATTACCTCAAAATTACTTGCAATTTAGCATAATTTTATGAAAAGCATAATCCAGTATTTGGAGCTATTTTCTTAGTGCAAAATGCACCCTCGTGTCCAAAATGGGTCAGAGGATGCAAGAAAATAGCACTACATGCTACACGACATGAACAGCAGCAGCCAAAAGCTGCTCACTCTCGCTTTGTTTGTTGTTGTTCTGCTCCTGCAATAGGATTTTCCCCCAACTTACTCTTAGTTACTGAAGCTGGCATAATCACTTTATATTTGGTAATTTCGCATCACAAGAGCAATGCATAATTACTGAATTTACTCTGAATACTCCAGCGTAATTAAAATTTCTCCCAGGCCTACTGAATATGCTACTAGGCAGCAGACAACCCCCGGACTCCCCCACCAGACTCTATCATGCTTCTTCTTGTGGAACAGTGCTGAGTCTCTGTAGATAAGGACACTGAGTAGAATATTGAACAAAGGCATAGATGCTTGCCCTTGCTGACCTCTGCCCTATACCACCCAGTGAAATTGAAACTAAACCATACGTCACTGATGTCACAGCCACCACTGCAAACAAAAACCATGAGACAAGACCCATGCATCGCACTTCTGCCCATTCTCTATACATATCACTCCCTGTATGAAGCAGGCGGTGAGAGTAATTTTTGTAATTCCAAGGGCCATGCCTAGCGACCACATAGTTAATAAGGTTTTATGGTACTAGTACTTTCCACCATGGGACCTGCTTTGGCAAAACCCACGAGAAAGTTCACCACAGTCTGGGTTACAATAGTGCCTTATAGGAAAGAAGCAAACAAAGAAGCCTGTTCTTCAGTTCCCTTAATAGGACCTGCAGAGAGAGAGAGGGAGTGGTGCTTTTAGAAATATATTATATTTAGGGTGGGGCAGAAGAGTGCATGTCTGAGAGGCGTGACGATTCATCATGATACAAACGACTGTAGTGAAGATGAGGAACCGTTGGGTAATGTGAAAACAAAACCTCGCAGTATAAGAAAACAGCAACATCTGAAATGGCAAGGTAATGAAAATATGAATTAGCAGAATGATTTATAATTGATTTGCCTTCCACTGAAATACTGCAGAAAAAAATATGTTGTACTCTGCTCCTTCCAAGGGTTGACGAATTGCACACGATTGTCAACGATAATTCGTTCAAAAACTAAGAAAGATGGCCTGTGTTTTAATTTTGGGGAGACAAAGCTGAATGCATATACAGCGTAAAACATAAAGGAACAATAGAAAATAACATTTCTGCAAAGCTGCCCATTTTAACGAGAAACATGAAAACAAGAAAAAAGGCAGGCTGCAAACGTTGACAACTATACATGTAATCAAATGAAAGGAAATTACTAAACATCTCATTTAGGAACACGCACAGCCAGAAGATTATGCCAGGAGGAAGGGAAATTAGTTTCGACCTTTTTCTGTTTTCGTGAGCACTGATGGACTTCTTAGCGAGGATAAAACTTCATTTTACGTACAAAAAGGCAATATAAATAATTACAACAGAGTGTCCCTGCATAGCTATTATCCTTCGGTTCACGTGTACCCTCTTGAAACACCCTGCTGCTTGGTCTGTGGCAGTGTTTTGACGGAGTATCATTAGCACCATGGCCTTGCTGCCAGCAATGCCATGGCCAGGCACTTGGGCTAGGGCTATCCATCTGGTGGCCTCAATCTGCCCCTTTCGCTCTGCCTCAGAGGAGGAGATGAACCGTGTTTGTGACCGCGCGCGCGCACTAATCATTAAGCACGTAGGCCGTCAGCCTAGGTGTTGATTCTTCGCTGCGTCGCCCGCGAAAAGAGAACGTCAAAACACGAGATAACTAGCAGCATAAGAAAAATGGCGGAGCTTTTTTTTAACGCTTGGCCAGAGAGCTAGGACCCGCCTCTGCAGACACGAAGAGAGAGCGCGTGCGGCACCAACAATCTGCATCGGAGATTGCGAGCGAATGATTCTGCCAGTTTTGCCCGCTGGCTTCTCTTCAGCTTTCATTTACAGGCTCCGCATCCCCAACCAGTTGTGTCAGCTCAGACCTTTTCCTCACTTATTCTAAGTGAAAGCGTTTTCATTTTCAATTATATGTAATACGTTTCATACCGAATCCTTGTTAATATGGGGGATGGGCAGCAGTGTCAGAATCACAGACTACATTTCCGGCATTTGGATCTGCTAGCCTCGAGGAAGGTTGCTGCATGGCCACGCGGACTGTCAAAGAGCAAGAAACCAAAGTTCAGAAGCAGTTAAGCAACACATCATGGCTGATGAGGGTTTTGAACCCGAAACCGGTCCCAGGATGCTTGTTTCCGGTCCAGGGAAGACATGGCTTGGCAGTTCGGGCTGGACTGTTCCCATGAGGCACAGGGTCAGACTGATTTGCATATGGCCATGTCTGAACTGGGGTGGTGGAGTGAGCTAAAGAATGATGATGGATTAAACCCAGATCAGTTGACTGGGGGTGAGTGTTTGATTTGCTCTAGCGCTCCGTCCATCATCCCCTTTGGTATCGCTTTGTTCGCCCTAAGTTGGCAGGGTATGCCCAGACGTGGGTCCCTTGCTCACTTTGCCACTGGATTCAAGATAGCCTGGCTGATGAGGGTTTTGAACCCGAAACCGGTCCCAGGATGCTTGTTTCCGGTCCAGGGAAGACATGGCTTGGCAGTTCGGGCTGGACTGTTCCCATGAGGCACAGGGTCAGACTGATTTGCATATGGCCATGTCTGAACTGGGGTGGTGGAGTGAGCTAAAGAATGATGATGGATTAAACCCAGATCAGTTGACTGGGGGTGAGTGTTTGATTTGCTCTAGCGCTCCGTCCATCATCCCCTTTGGTATCGGATGGGCGGCAGTGTCAGAATCACAGACTACATTTCCGGCATTTGGATCTGCTAGCCTCGAGGAAGGTAGGTTGCTGCATGGCCACGCGGACTATCAAAGACATTGTCAAAGAGCAACAAACCAAAGTTCAGAAGCAGTTAAGCAACACATCAGTGAGTGCACACATGTGAAACCATGCATTCTTGAGGCACAAGATCCTAGGCTGAAGGCCCAGGCAGTGATCCTTAACATGAAAAAGAACTGATTGGATTTATGGCCCGAATTAAAAAGGGGCTGTTTGTGTGCAGTCGTCCAATTCAAACCCGCTTTTGCTGCAGGCATTTTGGCTTCTATTGCTAATCAGCAATAAGCATTCTCGCCACATAATGTCTCTGAGTGTAAGAACTGATGAAAAGTAATGACACGGGGAAATGAAAACAGACTCTTAGTCTTAACCACAGTAACTTGCTGCAGAGTAACAGCAAATTATTTTTCTTATCCCTATGCAAACAAAAGCATCATAAATTAACCAGCATTTACAAGTAGGCGTAGTATTCCTGTAGATTTAATTGACATACTCATAAATTCAACTCTCAAAGGTACTGGTGAAGCTCTTTACCTATGCTGTGCAAAGATATTTTTGCAGATTTATGCCTAAAATGCACCCTGAGGTGTTCTATTACTAACTCTAATGCCATATTTTATTTTTGAGTCATACATACCCATGCGTAAGAGCGTGAGGACACATATGCCTACTGCTAGATGTAAATCTCCACCTTCTGTTTGAGAATTGCATCAAGGCAGAGGCATGGGCATATGATCACAGGGATCGCCATACATAGTTTTACCTTTCGGAGTTGTCCCCATGGATTGCAGCCAAAGCAACAAATTAAGCAGATTTGTGGCTCCAGACCTTCAATTGAAAGAAGTTCCTCAGGTGCTTCTGTTGTACAACATATCTAAGTTGGGGCACTTATATACTGCAAACTTTGTCGTAAAGCAATGGAGAACTGATTAAACACTAACACTAGAACCCTCATAGCAGGGCCCATGCAATTTTGTGGGTAATTGTGCAGCTGACAAATAATGATACTGAGAGTGTGGTAATTAGAGGTGGCACAGATACTGCACCATTCTGAGTTTTGAACACCATTTCCCCCTTCTGAGGGAACAAAATAAAAATGTCTGCAGTTTGCCCTCAGAATTCGCATCAGAACCCCTCCCAGGTGGAGAGTTCACACACTCCCTGTCGGCTTTATCATGAAGCATCCCCTCCCTTTGAATCACTCAGGGGACAACTAATTATGGTACATCAAAGGCCGCAGTTTATTTTCAAAACATGGATTATACATGTCACAACTTACTGGTTGGTCATTCGAAAACCCATGTTCATTACACATCACATTTATCAGTCAAAACATTGAAACAATGGTTTGTCTCTGTTTCTGTCTGACAGCACTGACCCTGCGCAAGGGCCCCTTTGGCAGGTGTCTCAGTGTTCTACGGGTTCTAGGCTTCCCTAACTACCGATTCTGTGGGGGCCGTCAGACTCGGCCCGGGCTGCAAGTGCCATTCCGCTTGCCCTGGACCCTTGCTGGCCACTCGCCTGCTCCCAGTGCCCCTGCCGTGTGGCATCCAAAGGACACTGTCTGAGCAGCTCTTCTACTCTGGCTGTCATTGTGTGCTGTCACCTACTCCCCCGTGTCCGTACCGTGAGGCATCCCAAGGACACTGTTTGAGCCACTCTTCTACATATGTTACTCTTTCCTCTGGGTATCTTTCTGGGCTGCCTCCGCCACGCTGCCGACGGTTTACCGATCGGAGGCAGCTCCCCCTTTCTCCCTGCTCATGAGGAACCCAGCTGTTCCAGGACCCCCACTATGTTGAGCAGGAACATATCCATGCCTACCCCGGGCAAGTGTCCCCCATCCTCCAAGTGGTAGCCCGGTGTCCTAAGGTTGATCAACCTGTGCCGCACGAAGCCCCAACCGTTCACCTTGCATATCTTAGCCGTGGTGATATTTAGCTTATGCCTAGACTTGTCCATTGCTCCTTGGTCAATCGCCCCTCTCCATAGCCGGCGGACAATCAGTTTGGACCATATGATATCTGGCGGCAGATCAGCCGTCTTGACTCATCCGGCATTTTGTCCCAAGTGGTCCGCAGTAGTTGCTGCCCCTATGCTGAATGAATGTGACCCGAACTCTCTGGGCGGGAACCCTGTCCTTTCTATTGCCTTCCTCATTACTGCTATGAATTGAAACTGGCTTAGGCATGACCCATCCCTGTGTTCACAAGCATTGTTATGCCATGTCCATGAGGTTCCAGAGGTGTCCCGGGACCGGAGTCCTGCACTGGTCTCTGTGGGGTGCCAGCTGCCTGAATGTGTCCCACTGAAAACGAGAGATCGCATCAGCTATTGAGTTCGCCACCCTGCAATGTGTCTAGCCCTAACTGCTATGTTCTCCCCCAGTTGGCAGCCAACTAAATGTCGCCAGAGCCTCACTACTGCCAGGCACTTTGCCGTTCCCAGGTTGATCGCTTGGACCTCTGCGTGATTGTCTGACCAAAGCGTGATCTGCCTGTTAGCCAGTTTGTCACCCCGTATTGTGAAAGACACTATGATGGTGAAGAGCTCCAGGTGTGTTGTTGCCCGCAATCCCTGTGCCTGCTGTCTGGCCAATGCAATGCTGACCATGCATTCCCCAGGATAGCCCCAAAGCCTCCCACCATACCCTATGCAAAAGACTCCATGACGCTGGCATCCGCGACAAAGCCCTGGAATGGATCCGTTCCTTCCTCACCGGCTGAACACAGAGAGTCAGACTACCTCCGTTCCACTCTGAACCCACAATGATCAGCTGCGGATTGCCTTAGGGCTCCTCCCTGAGCTTCACTCTCTTCAACATCTTCATGGCCCGCTCACAGCCATCGTCAGGAACCACGGCCCCATCATCGTCTCCATCGCCGATGATGCCCAGCTGATCTTCTCCTTCACCAACGAACCCACAGTTGCCAAGAACAACTTCCATGATGGGATGAAGGCCATTGCTACCTGGATGAAGGACAACTGCCTCAAGCTCAACTCCGAGAAGACCGAAGTCCTCATCCTGGGCTCCATCCCGCCACCTGTGATGACTCCAGGTGGCCTGAATATCTTAGATCCCCCCCACACCCACAGACCAAGCACGAAACCTTGGAATCATCCTGGACTCCGCGCTCACCATGAACTTCCAGATAAACGCTGTCTCATCATCCTGCTTCCACACGCTACACCTGCTCCGAAAGATCTTCAAGTGGATCCCCATTGAGTCCAGAAAGACAGTCACCCATGCACTCATCAGCAGCAGACTCGACTACGGCTACGGCACTCTACGCCGGCGTCACCCAGAAACTCCTCAAGAAACTGCAGAGCATTCAGAACACCTCTGCCAGACTCGTCCTCAATATCCCCCACCGCAGCCACATCACCAGCTACCTGAGAGACCTCCACTGGCTCCCAGTCAACAAAAGAATCACCTTCAAGCTCCTCACACACGCCTACAAAGCCCTACACAACACAGGACTTGCATACCTTAACCACCGCCTCACATTCCATGCATCCACCAGAGACCTCCGCTCTGCCCATCTGACCTTGGCCACCGTCCCACGTATCCACAAGACCACGGCTGGAGGAAGGTCCTTCTCCTACCTCACAGCAAAGACCTGGAACACCCTGCCTCTCCATTTCAGGCAATTACTGTCACTGCCTCAATTCAGGAAGGACCTCAAGACCTGGCTCTTCAACTGAACCCCAGTGCCATCGGCGGATCAGCAACCCCCATCCCCACTCCCCCCAGCGCCTTGAGACACTTACGGTGAGTAGTCATGCTTTACAAGTCCTAAATACATTTTTCTCAATATACAGTATGGTGATTCACAAACAATCATGGATAGCCCAATGCATTTCGGGACCCTGTCCCTTCCTCAGAGGCCACTGTAATACAAGAAACATATATACACAAATAAGTATTGATTTCGTATCTCTCAATATATAGAGCATGCCAAATTAAGTTGCCACATAACTACCAAAATGGTGAGACACCCTTGTTCCACAACCGATTGCAAAAGACATCTCATGAATAAGTCAAACGTGATGAAAGGAAAAATGGAAGAGTTGAAGAGTGAAAAAATGGACGAGTTGCCATCACCAATAGATGTCACTTATGTGTGATACAAGGTGCTAAACATAACGTAAGATAACGACATACCATGAATGACAACGAACACTACATGCTGATAGTAAACAAACCACAAAAGAGAAAAAATAGAAAAAGATAGAACGGAGACGACCTAGAAAACAAATGACAAAAACCTACTTGGCACATGACTGAGTAAAAGCGTACTGTATAAATGGCAAAAGACGAGTGAGCTGAAAAAATACAAATGAATAACACAAATGAAACAACACATGTATCGTTACTGAAATACTGCTAGCAACCAAAACCAAAACATCAAGTGTAAATACCTGGTAAGGATGAACTTCACGAAAACAACCTAAAGATAATAACAATCTCGAATGAAGTAACTTAAACACAACACAAAATGCCAAACTTCAAGTGTTGAAAAAATACCCAAAGAGTCAAGAATGAATGAATGAAGAATGAATACCTGGTGTTGAATGTAAACCAACGAAACCATCTGCAAAAGTTGCAAAACCACGATAAACGTAAAGCCTAAAATGTACGTCCCGCAATCTCAGAAAAGCACACGATGTCTGCAAAGCTTACCAATGGCAACGAAGGAACAACCTCGTAACGGGTTTCTGAAGACTGCAACAAGACTGTGAACAAGACACTGACCCTGTATTTGACCCGGGAAAACCCGCGAACAAACATAGATCACCCGGCTGAAGGTAATAGAAACTGACAAAGGATAACAGGGCGAACATGGCCGCCATCTTAGAAAGGTACATTCCAACATAGACCTGAACCTCTATAAAAACTGTTGCGCAAGAAACCGAAGACTATGCTCCTGTATTTGACCCGGGAAAACCCGCGAACACACATAGATCACCCGGCTGAAGGTAATGGAAACTAACAAAGGATAACTGGGCGAACATGGCCGCCATCTTAGAAAGGTACATTCCAACGTAGACCTGAACCTCCATAAAAACTGTTGCGCAAGAAACCGAAGACTATGCCCCGCAGGAGCCTGTACACAGACCGACAACACTTAAAAAAAGAAACTACTACATGATGAGTATTTAAACTATTCAAAATGATGAAAAGGAAAAATAATAAGCAAAATGACGAAAAAGCAAAAAAAATAAAGGAAAAGCAAAAAAGACCAGAACCAGTGATCGACGATAAGACACAAACACACCACTCATGTCAGGGAAACATACAACAGTGACAACAGATACACGTACGTGAAATAACCACAGAGGTGTACATGAGAAAGAACAACAAAGAAGGGTGATGAAATAGTGTACACTGCAACAGGTCACGAGAAATAATCCCACAACCATATAATACATGTAACACACGCTGATGTGATATTTAAACATTTGAAAAACACTTGAAACAACAAACATACTGTCTAGGCAATGTGATACAATACAATATTCCAGGTACTATTAATAGTTAGCAACATTTCCTTAAACGAAAACAGAAAACAATCTACACATACTATCTGTAGTGAATGTGTATTGGCTATATCTAATAACCTTGCATGATGATATGAAAATGACTGTGATCCTATAGTATATGTACTAATTGCAATACATCTGTTAAAATGTGGATGTAACTTAACAACAAAGAAAAATAGTTTTGGATAAGTGGTGAGAGCAACTCTTCCAAACAAGCGACACTATTTATAAAAAACAGCTCAAATCCAATTTATCATTCAGACCAAGTGGCATCATGGTATTGAGCCTCCTGATCCAAAACACCTCTCTTTGTGATAGTTTTTTGCTTGAATCGATTCCTTCCATTAATTTTAAGTTTTCCAGAATTACAAACCGAACTTGGGTAATGTTGTGCCCTTGCTCCATCCAGTGAACTACTAGGTTCGAGTTTGTGTTTTTGTTTCTAATCATGCTTTTGTGTTCTCCAATACGAACTTTCACTTTTCTCTCGGTTTTGCCAACATATAAAAAACCACATGGACATTTAATACAATAAATCACATTGGTTGTATTGCAAACTGAAGAATGATTAAGAGTGATTTTTACGCCAGTTCTAGGGTGTGTAATGAAGTCCTGTTGCATGACATTGTTACAATGCGTACAATTGCATCTTTTCATCCCTGTGAATTTTATGTTTGCAGTCGAGCTTTTTTTGGCCAGGAGTTCTTTGAGATTGTCACTTCTAGTATACGGAAAAAGTGGTGGTTGGTTAAATAATACACCAAAGTCTGGTTCCTGTGCTAACAATTCCCATCTCTTAAGAATGATTTTCTTGATACTTTTGGATTTAGTAGAAAATTTAGACACAAAATATGGCCGGTTGATGGATGTTTTTTGTTTGGTAATGAGGAGAGTACTCCGATCAATTTCTTGAATTCGATCCTCCGCACGTTTAATGATTGCCGATGGATATCCACGTTGTGTAAATCTGGTCTTAATCCTGTTCAATTCTTCATTGAATTTATCTGGAGTAGATGATATTCTCTTGGAACGAATCATGTGAGAATAAGGTAAATTCTGTATAAGTTTAGGAGAGTGAAAACTTTGAAATAATAACGTGTTGTTACGATCAGTGGGTTTAATAAAAACACTGGTATCAATGGTAGAATTCAATTTCACCACCAAAACATCCAAGAATGGTAAACTTTTCGCGCTAATGTTGGAAGTAAATTGAATCCGGTTGTTACGAGAATTCAACATTTGAATTTGTTCTCGAAGAGATTCTTCAGTGTTTGACCAAATCAGAAAAATGTCGTCAATGTAACGACAATATGTAACGAGATGTTTACTCCAATTATGATTTTCAAAAATGTACTTTTCTTCAAATGCAGCCATGTAAATGTTCGCGTATGTGGGCGCCCCCCAAAACCCATGGATGTTCCACTGATCTGGAGAAAAAACAAATTTTGATAATGAAAGTAACTATGTTGTAGACAAAAATGTAGTAGCTCCATAAGAAAAACTTTATGAGCTCGTATGTCAGGTTGATTGAGTAACGCCCATTCAATGGCTTCAAGTCCTTCTTGCAACGGAATAGAAGTGTACAACGATGTCACATCAATTGTACATAAAATAAATTCAGTAGTGTTGGATAGATCTAATTGTTGTAAACGAGATAAGAAGTCTGTAGTATCTCGTATGTAAGATTTCCAAGTCCGTACAATTGGTTGAAGAAATTGATCGATGTAAACACCCAGAGGTTCAAATATCGACCCACATCCAGACACAATGGGTCTGAATGGGGGTCAGTGGGATGTTTGTGGATCTTTGGCAACATGTAAATATGTGGCCGTTTCGGATGCTGTTGAATAAGAAAACTCTTAGTTTTGCTAGAAATCCAATCCATATCCTGCGCTTTATCCAAGATCTTTTTTAACACTTGAGATATTTCGATGGTAGGGTCATGATCCAATTTAAGATACGTTTTTACATCCATAAGATGTTCTTGCACCTTTCTATGGTAGTATGATGAATCCATCATAACCAGGGCACCTCCCTTGTCTGCAGACTGGAATGTCAGGGTCTCGTTATTGGCTAAATCCTTCAAAATATTCCTTTCTTTTTTAGATAAATTCTGACCTTTGTGTTGATGGTAATTCAATTTACTCAAATCCTGTTTAACAGAAGATTCAAAGCAGTCCAATATTTTATGTGAAACCGGTGGTACGAAAGTACTTTTAGGTCTGAACTCTGCAAACTCATGATCTTCTTTGGTGATTGGGTGTGTCAAAACATTATCAAAAAAGTGACGTAAACGTAAAGTTCGCATGAATCGGTAAATAGCAATTTCTGTCTCATGAAAAGTTGTCTTGTACGTTGGTACAAAAGATGTTCCTTTGTTCAAGATTTGCGTTTGTTGAATAGTCAACGATTGAGAAGAAATGTTTATGATGATTGTTTCTGACTGCGTAGGGCATAGTCTTCGGTTTCTTGCGCAACAGTTTTTATGGAGGTTCAGGTCTACGTTGGAATGTACCTTTCTAAGATGGCGGCCATGTTCGCCCAGTTATCCTTTTTAGTTTCCATTACCTTCAGCTGGGTGATCTATGTGTGTTCGCGGGTTTTCCCGGGTCAAATACAGGAGCATAGTCTTCGGTTTCTTGCGCAACAGTTTTTATTGAGGTTCAGGTCTACGTTGGAATGTACCTTTCTAAGATGGCGGCCATGTTCGCCCTGTTATCCTTTGTCAGTTTCTATTACCTTCAGCCGGGTGATCTATGGTTGTTCGCGGGTTTTCCCGGGTCAAATACAGGGTCAGTGTCTTGTTCACAGTCTTGTTGCAGTCTTCGGAAACCCGTTACGAGGTTGTTCCTTCGTTGCCATTGGTAAGCTTTGCAGACATCGTGTGCTTTTCTGAGATTGCGGGACGTACATTTTAGGCTTTACATTTATCGTGGTTTTGTATCTTTTGCAGATGGTTTCGTTGGTTTACATTCAACACCAGGTATTCATTCTTCATTCATTCATTCTTGACTCTTTGGGTATTTTTTCAACACTTGAAGTTTGGCATTTTGTGTTGTGTTTAAGTTACTTCATTCGAGATTGTTATTATCTTTAGGTTGTTTTCGTGAAGTTCATCCTTACCAGGTATTTACACTTGATGTTTTGGTTTTGGTTGCTAGCAGTATTTCAGTAACGATACATGTGTTGTTTCATTTGTGTTATTCATTTGTATTTTTTCAGCTCACTCGTCTTTTTGCCATTTATACAGTACGCTTTTACTCAGTCATGTGCCAAGTAGGTTTTTGTCATTTGTTTTCTAGGTCGTCTCCGTTCTATCTTTTTTCTATTTTTTCTCTTTTGTGGTTTGTTTACTATCAGCATGTAGTGTTCGTTGTCATTCATGGTATGTCGTTATCTTACGTTATGTTTAGCACCTTGTATCACACATAAGTGACATCTATTGGTGATGGCAACTCGTCCATATTTTCACTCTTCAACTCTTCCATTTTTCCTTTCATCACGTTTGACTTATTCATGAGATGCCTTTTGCAATCGGTTGTGGAACAAGGGTGTCTCACCATTTTGGTAGTTATGTGGCAACTTAATTTGGCATGCTCTGTATATTGAGAGATACGAAATCAATACTTATTTGTGTATATATGTTTCTTGTATTACAGAGGCCCCTGAGGAAGGGACAGGGTCCCGAAATGCATTGGGCTATCCATGATTGTTTGTGAATCACCATACTGTATATTGAGAAAAATGTATTTAGGATGAGAAGTTGTGTATAGGTTATAGGATACACTCATGCATATATTTTCATAATTGTTTAATCACAGATGATTGACTCATCAGCTGCATCTTTCAATAAGAAAAATTATTGAATAGAATTGGTTTGAAGTATCATTTTGTTCAAAGTGCTTTTTCAGAACATGTTTGACATTTAGCATGATAATTTTGTAGAAACACAATTAAGCTCGCAGAACATACTTTGTAGTGCACGCAGTTGGACAGGTGAATATTCGCTTGTTTTTGTTCATTTTCATGTGTGTGGGACAGGCAGCCTACAAATACTGCGTAGCACACCATAACCCAGTTTTTCAGGTTAGACTAACTGGTTAAAACTTATATTCACGTTATTGTCTTAAAATTGCATTAATATTGGAGTGCACCGCATACACACATTTTTTTTGATCAATGCTTTACAAGTCGCCTGATTGATTGATTGAAAGCCTTGGCTGCCAGCTGCATCCCTGAAGAGCTCCAATTGCTCTGCTGTCACCCAGGGCTCACACCACATGAGGGTGCCATTGAATCCGGCTAGGAAAGCACCCCACTGCTCTAGATATTCTTTCACCCATTGCATGAGGCACATCCTATGATGTCTCTTTGACGTCCCTTTGGTCAACCAGGCTAGCTGACTGGCGAACCGCCGCCCTGCTGGGTTCACTCTGTTAGCAAAATTCAGCTTTCATAGTAACTGCAGAAGTTCCCCCAGTGTCGCCTTCTTTTTTTGTAGCAATTTCCCTATGAGTTGGAACTGCTCAGTTACCTTGTCGCTGGGCAGCCTGCATATCCCTTCCACTGAATCCAATTCAATACCCCAGAATGATAGCTTGGTGACTGGGCCCACTGTTTTCTCTGGCACTAAAGGGAATCCCAGCTCCTCCGCTAACCCTTCAAACTGGCAGAGTAGGTCTGCGCATTCCTCTGATTCTGGTCTACCAATGAACAGGAAGTGGTCAAGGTAGTGTATGTGCCCCCCGCTGGGTTACGTGTCCCCAGCACCCACTCTAAGACACTGCTGAAGAACTCAAAGTAAGCGCATGAAATTGCCCACCAATAGGTAGGCATTTGTCATAGTGATAGGCCCCATCCAATTGAAAACCCAGCAAGTGGTAGCTTTACGGGTGCACTGGCAGGAGGCAGAACACGGACTCTATGTCTGTTTTGGCTAACAGGGCCCCCTTTCCTACCCTCTTAATCAGATCCACTACATCATCCAGCGAGGTGTACGCCACCGAGCAGCTGTTCCGCTCCAACCAGTCATTTATTGAATTTCCTTGTGGGTGTGACAAATAGTGTATGAGGCAGAATTTCCCCACCTCCTTCTTTGGTACTACCCTCAACGGGGACACCATGAGATTTTCCAATGGTGGGGTGCTGAAAGGGCCTGCTACCCTCCCCAGTTGGACTTCCTTCCCCACCTTCTGTCTGGCTACTTCTGGGTTGTCCTGTATGGATTTTAGAATGCGGCTAAGCTGCGGGGCCAGGAGGCCCTTGCAAGGTATGGGGAACCTGCCAGTAGTTGTCTGTCTTTCTCTTTTGGGTAACTATTCAGTAATGCATCTAATCTTCTTACCCTGATGAGGGTGGGCAGTGTCCTCTCCTCTTCTCGCTCCCCCCTCCCTTGAGCGCTTATTCGCGCTATTTCTTGTTGCCATTCTCTCTGCTGTCCCCTGCCCCTTTTGCCTGCTTGCGGTGGACTGCTGAGTGATTGCCTCCACAGTTGCTACAACTGTGTTTAAATCTGCAGGCATTTTCAAAAAGCGCAAGGAACAAACATGTAAATCAGTTGGCTACGCGATGGATCTTCTACGCGTGTTTCGGCGTGCACGACGCCTTCATCAGGAAAGCCACACTGATTCCTATGTGTGGAAATTAGATAATGTACACTGAGTCCAGATGGGAATAAAGATACAATAACAATAACATCAATTCCATCATTATAAACCTATAAATCTCATTTCCACACATAGGAATCATTGTGGCTTTCTTGATGAAGGCATCATGCACGCCGAAACGCGCATAGAAGATCCATCACGTAGCCACCGGATTTACATGTTTGTTCCTTGGATGTAATGCGTTTTTTGAAACTATATCATTATCACTCTCGCCTTGATTTTTGCTAACACGTCAATGTTTGTTCATTGTATTTTGTACTTTGTTAGTTATGTCGAGATGTTGTCATTTGTTTGCACTGGAAACTGATGAAATATGTATTAGCATGATTTTAAGAATTTTGTATTAAATAAATTAACTTTTAATGACTTAATGTATACACTGAGTCCCTAATATCATGTTCGTGTTTCGCTAGGTCTGAAAGTTGTGATAGACCTATAGTTGCCTAGGGGTTTTTTCTTCAATTGTGTTATTTCCCTGCCCTTGGAACCTACATTAGTAGCAGGGGGTCCTTTTTTTCGACTTTATTTATTTATTTATTTGGTGTTTTATATAGCGCGGACATGACCCTGAGTGGGGTATCAGAGCGCTTTACATTTGCATATCTATAAACAGTTTTGTTACCAAGTCATCAGTAGTTGTACAAATGTTTTGCGAAAACATTAAAGCAAAAAGAAAAACATATATACAGTACCCCAAAGAGGTTAATGTTCGGTGAGAGGTAGCATGCGTGTGATCATGGTGGATCAATGATAGTGACGAGTCTGCTGCAATTATGGGAGGTATTTACTCATGTAAAAAGATTTGGCTTCGTTTTTGAAAGCAGAGATTGACGAAATTCTTCTAATGTTAGGGGGGAGAGCGTTCCAAATTCTAGGCGCTGCACCAGAGAAAGCTCTGTCATAAGTTCTTTTCTTACGGAGTCGGGCCGGTTTAAGTAGTAGATCTCCCTGACTCCGGGAGACGTGGCATCCTCCTGATAGTGTGATTTTCTGGGCTAGGTAAGCTGGTGTTTTGTAATGTATTGCTTTGTGGGTAATACATGCCATTTTCAGTTGTATTCTCGCTTCGTAAGGCAGCCAGTTAAGCGCTTTCAGATGAGGGGTAATGTGGTCGAATTTCCTGGAGCCCGTTATAAGTCTTGTGGCCGTATTGAGACAGGCTTTCAGTGGGGCTGTTGAAATCTTGGGGAGACCAGCTAGGGTTGTGCAACCGTACTCGATCCTTGATATTACTAGTGCCTGGACTGCAGTTTTAAGGTCTGTCTTATTTAGGAAGGGTTTCAGTTTTCTGAGGGAGCTTAGATGGAACCGGGCATTTTTTGCCATTGTGTTAATATGCGATATCAAAATCAGGTTTTTGTCTAGTATAATTCCCAGGGATTTGGTAGAATCAACAATCCTCGGCGTACAGTTTAGTGCTGTGATCAGATTGGTCCACTCTAGGACGTTCGTAGCGCTTTTCTGGGGGTAAATCATCAGGAATTCGGTTTTATGAGGGTTAAGCTTTAAGTGATTACTGGTTAGCCAATGGATGGTACTCTTTAGAGCTTGGTTCATGATATCTATCTCTTCTGTCGATGTAATCTTGATGTACAGCTGTGTGTCATCTGCGTACATGTGGAAAGAGATGTTTGCTCGTTGTAGGGTTTCTGTGAGTGGCTCTACGTACAGATTGAATAGTGCCGGGGATAGTGTTGAGCCCTGAGGAACTCCGATCGCATTTCTGGAAGAAGCTGATAATGTTTGGTTGACTGTAAATTTTTGCGTTCTATTCTCTAAGAACGATCTAAACCATTTTAGGACTGTACCCTCTAATCCCATCCTACTATTCATTCGATCTAGTATTTTGGCATGGTTAACCGCGTCGAATGCCGAAGAGAGGTCGAGCAGGATTAAGAGACAGGTTTCATTGCAGTCGAGGGCCAGTAGAGCGTCATCTACGATATGCAGAATCGCTGTTTCAGTACTGTGGTTTGGTCTAAATCCTGATTGGCAGTCATTCAGCTGATTGAATTCAGAGATATGATGGCTCAATTGTTGTTGTACGCATTTTTCCAGGACTTTGGCTAGCATGGGGATGTTTGTTACTGGTCTGAAGTTGTTGGGGTCAGAGGGGTTCTCTGTTGGTTTTTTTAAGATTGGGGTGACTTGCCTTGTTTTTAGGCAGCCCGGTATTGAGCCTTGTGCCAGTGACTCGTTGATGATCTTTGTCCATGAGGGGATGAGCAGTTGGTTTATTGAAGACCAACACTTTGCAGGTAAACCATCGTAGTAGTGATTGTTTGGTTTAATGGACAAGATGATCTTTGCAGTGTCAAGATCACTGATTGGCTTGAATTCTGACCATCCCGCATTATTTTTAGGCGTTTCCAGAACTGGTTGTAGTTGAACCTCATCTGGGGTGCTCTTAGTAATACAAGGGTCTTCAGCTGCTTTTTTTTAGCTCCATCTCCATCGATTTGGCTTTGGCTGTGAAGAAGGAGGAGAAATCTTCACTGCTTATAATCGCATTTGTAGTAGTTGGTGCAGATTTGGCCGTTTTATTAGATTGATCTTTTAGCAGATCGAATAGTTTCATCGGTCTATTTTTTGCATTGTCCAGTTCTTTCCTGAAGTAGTCTTTTTTTGAGTTTTAATGCTTTTATTGTATGTTTTCCTGGCCAGTCTTAGTTGCAATGGATGGGGTGAGGAAGGGTGTTGTCGCCATTTCCGTTCTGTGAATCTAAGTGACCGTCTTTCTTCGTTGAGGTCGGCGTTAAACCAAGGGTTTTTATCTTTGTCAGGGATCCTTTTGAGTTTTAGCGGAGCTATGTCCTCAATAATACTTGACATTGTATTATTGTAATACTCCGTGAGGTCACTGACATCCACCATATTATTAGGAGGTTGCAATTCTATCTCATAGCGTGCTGCGACAAAATCCATATTGAGCCCTCTAGTGTCCCGAACCCATTTTCTGGGTTTGTTTGCTTGTGAGGAAGCTTTTGGTTTTGTGAAGGGTATTTGGAAGGTAATGATGTGGTGATCAGACCAATCGCATGGGGTGATTTCAATTTTCTCTATTGCTTTTTCTTTAGCTATAATCCAGTCTAAGATAGAGCCTTTGGAGTGGGTTGGTCGAAGACATTCTTGGACCAGCGATTGATCTTCAAGGAAGGCTTTGAGTAGCTTGATCTGATTGTAAGAATGATCCTCCCAATGAAGATTGAAGTCTCCCAAGAAAGTATCATTGGAATGAGGGGAAGAGTTAGCTGTGATGATTTCTATCAGCTGGTCTATGAATCTGGTGTTTTTGCCTGGGGGGTGGTAGAATGTTTGAAGTTTGCAAGTTTGATTATCGACGGATCTTAAGGACATACTGAGATACTCACATGACTCTAACCCACTCTATAACCGGCCAGGTCTGCATCTTTTCCCTGAAGCCCTCATCATAACATAAACAAGCTTCCCCCTGGTATTTCTGTTGTGCCTCATGCACCTTTTTTTTCGTGCAGGAACAAGGCCGCTGCCCTCTGGGGGAATTTTTCTAAAAAGACACATGCCAGGGTTCTAAAAGCCCACAGCCAATCCTCTATTGACTTCTCTACACTGGGTTTATGCCTGTCTCTCCTGTCCTCCTCCTTTTTATCCTGCGCCGTCAGATCCAACCTCACCTGGTGCACTTCCAATAAGGAGAATATGTTGATGTATTCCTTCCGCCAGATCCTTTCCTTCACTGCAAGTGGTATCAGGTTGGCTAGCCCTGTTAAGTGAGTTGTAATGAGGGGGTCCCCTGGTGACTGGCGCCTATACTCACTAGCGGGATTGCCTGCAGGCCCCTGCACCCCCTTCTCGGTTTACTTGGCTGGGCCCCACCGGTCACAGCCGTATTGCCCAGGGTGCCTTGGTAAACCACCCCCCCTTCTGCACTGCCCATGTGCCCAGTGTCCTTTTGGCTCTCGGTTGCTGTTTCTGTGTTTCCTGTGGCTCCTTTCTTTTTGGGAGCTGGCTGAAATGACCCCTCTTTCCCAGGCTCCACACCTTCCCAAGGGCCCCTCATTACTGGGTGCTGCCCCCTGCTGAATTGTGTGCCCGACCCTGCCCATGGCCATGAGGGCATCCATGCTGATGGTGAGGGGTTGCTGCTGAAAGGGCACGTGCCCCCATGCTTCCCCCTGGAAATCTTTTCCCCCCCTGTCTGCCCCTCTGGTTCGCTGGCCAGGGGTGGTGTAAGCCCCAAGGCCCCTGCACTGTGTAGTTGGTCACCTTCAATTGGGTCCCGTAGTTGGCAATGTTCCCTGGTGCCCCTTCAGTACCTTGTGCTCGCCCCCACCTATTTGCGAGCAATCCAACCCTTTCGCTTTGCGCTTGTTGCTCACCATTCCTTGTCACCATGTTGTAGTTTGCTGCGCTCTCTGTCCGCCTAGGGGCCGCCGTCATGTCAACAGGCCCTGCGCTGGAGTCTTTACCGCTGTACCCCTCCTGCTCATGGTTTTCCTCCTGCTTGTCCAGAGGCGCCGGTGCTGTGCTCCTGCTGTGTCTCGCCTGTCCTCCTGTGGTAGGACTCACCTTAGCACTTCTCTGTGCTGCGGAAGAATGCTGCACCCTCGCTCTTGCCCCCCTCACCCAGCTTGGCGGGGGCCACCGTTCTGGCTGCATGCCCCCTCCCCCTGGGCCTTGGGGGGTCTGGTTCCAGACTTGCTTACTCCCTTGGTGCTCTCTTGGCTCTTTCGGCTGTCCTCTCCTCCAGGGCCCCGGTGATCTGCTCCTCCATCCAATCCTTTCCCTTCAAAGCTACCAAAGCCCTTGTTTTTTCCAGTAGGGCTTGCAAGTCATCATCAAGCTTTGGGCCAGTCTCTCCCCGGGGCTTGACCTGCTTCTTTCGCTGTGACCCCGCTTCTTCTTTGCCAGCTGCTTCCTCCTGGAAGCGTGTTGGCCTCTGGTGCACTTCCAGTGGCGCTGTCCAGATCCTGGTGGCGCCGTCCGTTCCTGGTCAGAGTTCTTCCGAGGTGATGGTCAGAATTGAGGACAAAGGGGAGCCTTCCCCCACCTTTTGACCTCTTTCTCCCGCTACACCCTCCTTCTGCCATTGGGCGGTTTGCGGTTTTCAAAGGGCGTGCCCAATCCTAGCGCGTCCTTTTCACTGGCTTTTTCCTTCAACCTCAGGTGTTCCCACCACCGGTAGGCGTTCCCAGCGGGCCCCTATTTGGTCTGGCTTCGCCTTCCTCGGCCCACGTCACTTTTCATCTGGCAAAAATCGTGTGGTTCAACACCCTCAGTGCATTAATTTGCGCACAACTCAGAATCTCAATTCAAGCATAAACGTCTACTTACTCTTGAATTGGGATGTTTGTCCACAAGAAGCTTCTTCAAAACACTGTGTGTCTCACATCTTCTAATAAGTAGACCCCTTCATTTGGATAAAATGCTCTATGTCTCATTTCAGTGGTTTTTCATGTGATCTTCGGTTTTGCTCCTGTAGCTGTTGTTTTCATATTAAGATCAAAAGTAAACTATGATTGTATTAAAATGTAATGTATGGAATATAGGCAACCATTCCACAAATGGGCAATCCATACTGCTGTACAGTTAGTCCACAAAAAGCCAGGAGGTACAGACCACCCCTTATTCAAATCCTAGTGTAATGGGCAGAGGCTCCTGCCAATGAGAAAATGCTGTCAAGGACAACGTTTATCCATTACTCTTTTTGGATGGGTCACCTATGCAGGGGCCCTCCCTCTGCAGATCAGGGTCTTCCCTGTTGCCACTTTGTCAACCAAAGATAAAAAGGTTTTATGTACCCAGTTGTAACAGGACATACAACACTAATACTGCATCAGTCTCTTAGGTCTAGTCCTCAGCAAAGTACAGGGATTCTGGCCAGTGCTTTAAGACAGAGCAATATGTTGGTGGATTCCTTGGGTCCCCATTGAACTCACAGGTAGTTCCACAGAACTCCCCTCCCAAGGGAGCCACCACAGGACCTCCTCCACATAGAACAGACGTTTCTTATGGACCATTCAATGGTATGCCACTCAAAAATGGTCAGGTGAGAAGCAATCTGATGAACCTCCTCGGAAGATAGTGTACATTTATTTATATATTTAGCTTTGTTTCGATTTAAAACAAGCATTACAACTATCTTTACAGTTTATACAGTCTGAATTGCGCATTATACCATGTACATAAATATGGAAAACATCATTTACATACACCAATTGCAATCCGCAATCAACAATCTGTGTTATAAATACATCATAAAAAAGTAACATTTAAAATTTGAAAAACAGGGGAAACAGTTTCAAAAGCATTCAAACTAGGTTTATGTATTATAATACCTGAATTGAGTAGTATACGATCAATGTACACAGCTGATACTTTATTTCTCACATTTCAAATACAACTCATAACCAGCAATCGATTTTATCAATTTCTTTTTTTAAAAGAAAGATATTTATTTATGTAATTATTTTTGACTTGCAAAGTGCTACATGCAGCCAGAAGCAACTCCATATATAGAGAGGAATAGGAGAAGCAAAGCAATGAATAGAGGCGAAGGCCCAGTAACATTCACAGTGCTAGGAGCCTGCATTCCAATTCTAGAAAAATTGAAAAAAAGCCCTTTAGTGAGATCGCATCTCCATTCTTAGCCCTGAGACGTAACCCCCACATAAAGACAAAATTGTCAAATTATAACATACCAGTATTCATTACAGTGGCGGCTGGTGGAATTTGAAAGTGGTGAGCGCAAGACCAATTAATAATTTTTTGCATGCAAGCAATTGATGTGAGCGAGTCCGTTTGTTCTGAGGGAGGTTTGGGAGAGGTTTCCCTCGAGAACATTTATAAAAATGGTCTATATTGGTGCAATACTCAGCACTATTTATGTTTGAGTATGTGTGCATTGTTGAGAGTGGGTGTGCAAGTGTTTGCAAAAAAAAGTGTGGGTTTTTGTGTTTAGGTATGTGTATATGTGTAGAGGGAACGCCTTTGTGTGCAAGCCTATGAGCACAAACAAGTGCATGTGCATATGAACAGACGCGTGTGTGCTTGGCAGTGTGCGAATGTAAGTGTGTACGCAGGACTGTTGAACAAATATAAGCGTATGTGACAATGTGTAAACGAATGCGTATATTTTTGGGTGCACGTTCAGTAAGTGAGTATTCATGAAATGACAAATTGATTTGAGACTAGCAGTCGAAGGAGCTATTTTCCAAAGGTGGAAAATGCACTCTCTGTGAAAGAAGTATTCTGGATTCACATGATCAATTGTAAATCATTAGCCAAAGCTATTGATATCTCCATTTTTTACAAAGGAATTGGTGAAAACATTAAACACATTGATTTAAAAGGCAAATCTCAAGGTGTCTTCTTCAGTTGTTCTTCACAGAACGGCTGTGTCCATATAAATATGGCAGACAGGAAGACTCAGCACATTTGTTATATTTAACGGCAGCCCCCAGCCTCAATTCAGCTCTTGGTAACTTGAAAAAACAAACCTGCTGGGTGCTCATTTTTTACTGTGGCTGCAGGCGCCTTTCTTTTTCCTGTAGTGTCAATTTAGGTCAGGAACAGCTCAATGGTGTCCATCCTATGCAATAAAGACCCAACACGTGCACTACAGCACACCTGCTGAGTGCTGATAATCCGGCAAATAGAAACTGCCGAACTCAACCATAGCCCACTCCCCAAGATTGCATTATCCAAATAAGAAGCCTGATAGGGTGGAGACGAAAGGAGTGCTGCAATTGTTGTGACCCACTGCACTGTATTGCTATCGGAGAGCCCTGCCCCTTCTCCTTAATGTGAATGACGCTCTGCTGACCGTGCCCTGGGCCATTTCATAAGTGCTCCATTTTAAATCTATTCACTGCTGCTTTGTGCAGCCACTTCCATCAGGCTGATGTCACTCTCAGGGCCGGCTCTAGGGCGGTGCGATCGGTGCCACCGCACCGGGCGCTGACTTGGGGTGGGGGCGCCCTGGTTGCAAGCATATTTTCATTTTAAAAGCACCTGCTGCCGCGTTCCTTGCTTCCAGCAATTTTCAACCATCAATAAAAACATCAAGATCACTACAGTGATTAAAGTTCCTGCTGAAGAGAGACGGCAGGTTTGTCTAGTGGAAGGTTTAACTCTTGGTAAGGTAGTGCAGTGGGTTAATGTGCCTATTGCAAAGAATGTGTACCATGCAGATCACAAAGTACATATAATGTAAATAGGTCAGTGGGTTGCTGCTTGTGTCCCAGGGATCCTTTGTTACTTTTGTTACAGTTTATAAGTTAAAATCCTAATGTAGCATAATGATCTATTTGAGCTGCATGCAAACTACAAGATATGTATTAGCGCTATATGTCTTTTTGCCCTGTCTTTCATTATCCTAAACTTGCAAAAAGGGTTCATTTGAGTAGAAGAAATCAATTTTTATTATTAAAGAGAACCCCTAACAATGATGTTATGTTTTAAATTTTGAATTTGTGCTTTTCCAGACCAAGGACTCTTAAACTATACTGCCTACCAGTATAGATGGCATGTGACTCCTACACCTTGTAGTCCTCTGTCTTATGTAACATTTCCTATACACTGATTTACACACTTATGATTGTCTCTGTGCCAATGTGTGGTGATTTAAAGTGCTCTGACACCCTACACAGGTATGAGTGGTGCTATAAAACTAAATCATTCTGAGAGTGGTTATAGAGACTTGAGGAGCACTGTTAAATGGTGGTAGAGAGGGAATCCGTGGTAGAGGTGGTCATTGGGGGGCGTCAACAAACAGTGTCGCACAAGGCGCCACCACTGCTAAAGCCGGCCCTGGTCACTCTCCTCGCTTTTGCCTCGAGGGCGAGAAATTCCTCACCCGGCCAGCACATACGCAGGAGGACTCCAGTCCGACCTCACAAAAAAAAACAATTTTAAATTGGTTCACAGGGCAACAGTGGAGCACCAAGCAGTGAGCACTTAAAGCTGCTCCATGGTGTTCATTATCCCCCTTTTGTCTCCTCCCTGACGCTGGGAGGGCAACTTCCCCTTCGTCTATCAATACCGCCGCTGCTAATTGATTGGTGTAATCATCGGAGAAAGTGGTACTTCCAAAGATGAATAGCTATTCAGAGAGGACTCGTTGTCATGCTAGACATTACTGTAAGACCCCATGCCACGCCCTGCCCACTACCTAGCAGACTGAATCTTTTGAACGGCATGGGCTGCGCTAACTGTAGATCAGTGTGAGATAAGCAAGGTTGTGGTGGCAAAAGGGCTCTCACATTAGCATAATTACACCCACCAAAAACATGTTAAGGCAAAGATGTGGGAAAATGTCCTGAGGCCCCCTAACAGCAATCTTAAATCCAGGGCTCCTCCATGCGTGCCCCACTTGCTGGCCATCTTGTGCTGGAGTCCTAGCCTGTCTTATTGGCTTGCAAACACCCCTTTGAGCCCCATTCCAGGCTCTTTGTACTTTTTGGGTGATGGTAAGCTAAGAGATTGGCATTTCGGACTCTGGGAACAATGTGTAGCACTGCAGACGCCTCGAGAAAAAATGGCGAAGCCAGAAAACCACAGAAGACCTAAACAACCATAAGAGTGCCCTGAAGGAGTACCACCAGCTCATAAGGGACACCAAACGGACCTTCATCAAGAGCAAAATCGACACCAACGCAACCAACGCCAAGGAACTCTTCAACGTCATACAGCAATTCACCAAACCCCCCAGCGAGGCCACGGAAGTCACACCATCCCAGGAACTCTGCAACAAGCTCAGCTCATACTTCCATCAGAAGATCAAGGCCCTCTACGACCACTTCAGTGACCAGACGCCGTTCACCATCCCTTCCCCCTCCGCTGACCACCAGCCGACCATCACCACCTGGACTCCCGCCATGGTGGAACTCATTACCACGACCATGATGAAAACCCGGTCTGGAGCCCCCACGGACCCCGCCCACCACACTTCTACCAGAGGGCCACCACCGCCATCGAACTAGGACGAACCATCAACGCCTCCCTCCAATCCGGCATCTTCCCCGACGACTGGAAGCGGGCGGAAGTCAAGCCCCTCCTTAAAAAACCCACGGCCGACCCAACGGACCTGAAGAACTACCGGCCCATCTCTCTGCTCCCGTTCGCCGCCAAAGTCACCGAAAGACTCGTAAATGCCCAGCTGACCGCATTCATCGAAGAGAACTCCATCCTAGACGCCTCCCAGTCCGGATTCAGCAGCAACCACAGCACCGAGACCGCCCTCCTTGCCGCCACTGACGACATCCGCATGCTACTCGACCAGGGACACACCGCAGCCCTCATCCTACTAGACCTCTCCGTGGCTTTCGACACCGTCTCACACCACACCCTCGCAGCCAGACTGCACAAAGCCGGGCTACAAGGAACCGCACTCAACTGGATCCGATCCTTTCTCTCCAGCAGAACCCAGAGGACCAGACTCCCCCCTTTCATCTCCGAACCCACAGAGATCAACTGCGGAGTACCACAGGGATCATCGCTCAGCCCCACGCTGTTCAACATCTACATGGCCCCCCTGGCCGCCATCGTCAGACAGCATGGGCTCAACATAGTATCTTACGCCGATGACACCCAGCTCATCCTCTCCCTCACGAAGGATCCCGAAGACACCAGGCTCAGCTTCCAGGAAGGAATGAGGGACGTCGCGGCCTGGATGAAGGACAGCTGCCTGAAGCTCAACACAGAGAAAACAGAGGTCCTCATCCTGGGACCCTCCACCTCTGCCTGGGACAACACATGGTGGCCCTCTGCTCTCGGGAGCCCTCCCACCCCGACAGACCATGCTCGGAACCTCGACATCATCCTTGACTCCTCCCTCACCATGACCCGCCAGATCAACGCCGTCGCCTCCACCAGCTACAACTGCCTCCGCATCCTCCGAAAGACCTTCAAATAGATCTCCCCCCGAGCACAGAAAAACCGTCACCCACGCACTCATAACCAGCAGACTGGACTACGGAAACGCACTCTACGCTGGTATCAACAGGACCCTTCTACACAAGCTCCAAACCATCCAGAATGCCGTGGCCAGACTCGTCCTCGGGACCCCTCGGCACGAACACATGACTCAACATCTTCGCGACCTACACTGGCTCCCCGTCGAGAAGAGAATAACCTTCAAGCTTCTCACCCACACCTACAAATCCCTCCACAACATCGGACCCAAATACCTCAATGAGAGAGACTGCTTCTACGCACCCAAAAGAAATCTCCGATCCGCCGACCTCGCCCTAGCAGAGATCCCCCGCATCCGCAGAAGCAGAGCAGGAGGAAGGGCCTTCTCCTACATCGCAGCTAAGACCTGGAACGAGCTCCCAGTCAGCATCAGACGCTCCCCAAACCTGCACATCCTCAGGAAGGACCTCAAGACCCTGCTCTTCGACTGAGCCGCCCCCCCCCCAGCGCCTTGAGACCCTCACGGGTGAGTAGCGCGCTCTATAAACCCCCAGATTGATTGATTGATTGATTGATTGATATTTCGGCCTATGGAGACCCTAACCAGTTGCAATTCATCGGAAAACTCTTTGCGTTTTAGTCCCTGGAAGCGCCAATCAGCAGTGTTACAAATTGGGTTCCTGGCAGACTGGGGTATGAGCCCTGGTCGTCAAGCAGTAACCACAATCCTAGTCGGGATAATGTACAAGCACACCCTAAATTAACCTGTGCTTACATTCTTTTAGCTCGGCATAGAACAGTCAGGCTTAAGTTTAGAGGCAATGTGTAAAGTATTTGTGCAACACTTCAAACAGAAAAACAGAGAAAAACACCACACAAAAAGATTCCACACTAGGTTAGAAAAATAGAGCTTAATTTTATAAATTAAACAAAGCCAAAATGTCAAAAATCCAATAAGTAGAGCAGATGTTATGACTTTCTAAAGAATAAACTGTAAAATAGCACTTAGAAGGATAAAGCGCCAAATGGGGATATCTGCTCGTGCTGGACCGGGTCACATCCAAAGGTTCAGGTTAACTGCGATGAAGCGCGGGTCGGATACTGTCCCAGGTTAGTCCTGCTGAAGTTTTACCTTCTCAAGTTTTGTGACAGGAGTCCTGTTTGCAGGGGAGAAGTTGGTTGGGAGCAAGGAGAGCGTTGCTGGTTGTTGTGGCACGAAGAGCAAGCTGGATGTCATGGATGGGCGGGCTGGAGCCTTGCGGTGATGATCCATGCCGTCGGACGCTGCTTGCTGAGCGAAGAGACAAAGTTGCAGAGGCTCACGCTTATTCTCTGTGCGAGCTGCGCAGTCCCAGAGTGAATGGGCCCATTCTCATTCATGAAGAGTCCAAAAGCTTGACTTTAAGAGCTTAAAAACCACTTCCAAGGACCAAGGGCCAGAGAGGCGTCTCTTTGAGGCTAGGAGCTCATTAAAGACTGGTCCAGGAGGTGTGGGGCGCTTGTTATGTCCCTGAGGCTAAGATTAGGAGACCAGCAGACTAAGCTCTTGAGTCCCTCTGGGGACCTGGGTTCAAGATGGGTTCCAAGTTCAGTTCGTCCTCTCCAGGCAGGAGGGCAGCAGGCCGCAGATCAGCACAGTAAGGCAGCAGCTCCTTCAGAGTGGCAGTTCAGCAGAGGGCAGTCCTTTCAGCAACACAGCAGTTCGTCTTCTTGGCAGAGTAGCCACAGTTCTAGAGGTGTACTGAAGTGGTGGTGTCAGAGGTCCAGTACATACACCCAGTTGTGGCTTTGAAGTGGTAGGGGGACTTCAAAGACATGCCTTTGAAGTGCACAGTGGTCATCCCTTCCTGCCCTGGCTCCAGACTCACTACAGGGGGTATGCAGTCCTTTGTGTGGGGTCATTAACAGCTTATTCAAGTGTAAGGGAGGCTGGGTCCAGCTCCTCCCTCCCACCCTGCCAGGATGGCCCATCAAGCCACACCTAAGCTCCCATTGTGTGTGGCTGTCTAGGGGAAATACACAAACCCCAACTGTCACCCACCCCAGACATGTGATCAGAAACAGGCAGCAGGCACCAAATGGCTAAAGTAAAAAAATGCCAACTTTCTAAAAGTGGCATTTTCAGAATTGTAATTTAAAATCCGACTTTACCATAAATTAGGATTTTAAATTAGGATTCCAGAGACACCAGATATTGGGGTCTTATCTCTTTCCAATTGAAAATTACACTTATAAAATATAATAAGATAATCCCAATGTCATCTAATGGGAGAGGTAGGCCTTGAAGTAGTGAAAAACAACTTTGGGAGATTTTCACAACCAGTACATGTAAAACGTAAAAGTACATGTCCTGCCTTTTAAATGGATTGTACCCTGCCCTCTCGGTTGTCCAGAGCCTACATTAGGGGAGACCTATATGTATAGAAAGGGAAGGTTAGGGCCTGGCAATAGTTTTATTTTACCAGGTCCACATGACAGTGTAAACTGCACTCACAGGCTCTGTAGTGGCAGGCCTAAGACATGGTTCAAGGGCTACTTAGGTGGGTGACACAATCGGTGCTGCAGGCCCACTGGAAGTATTTAATTTACAGGCCCTAGGTACAAGGGGTACCAATTTATTAGGGACTTATAAGTAAATTAATTATGCCAATTAAGGATGAACTAATGTTTCTATGTTAAGGGGAGAAAGCACAAGCACTTTAACATTGGTTTGGAGCGGTAAAGTGCACAGAGTCCTAGTACCATCAAAAGCGAGGTCAGAAGAGTGGAGGAGGCAGGCAAAGCATTGGGGGGGAAAACCACCCTAAGGCTGTTAGTTCTAACATGCACCCATACATGGATAAACATGCATTTGGCATTGTGTTTTATGGAAACCTCAATCCATGGCTCCTGTGACCCTGACAACCATAACGAGAGAGAAGGGATAACATTCTCTATAAGCATCAATCTAACTGTTATCCGCATTAGAGTCTTCCTCCTCGCACAAGCTTCAGCAGACAGGGAGGAGGGCGACTTGCTCCACCAGTCAGGATTAAGGAGTGCGGGATCCTAGAACCAATCAGATTTCAGGAGCATAATGAGCAGGTGACCGCCTATGTAGATCTGGCCTTTGTGGCTCTCAGGCAGTGCAACGGATGCTGCTATAGAGATGTTTTCTGGCACAAGGTAAATATGAATCTTACTTGGATAAATCTTGCAACCAGCAGCCATAATTTAACTTGCTGAGTCATCTGCTGCACCCCCGTTGCCTGCCATCAGGAAAACCTGGTCACAGGCACCCCTGCACAGATATTATGTATAATGAGCTCAGAATACACCGACATGAGTAGCGTGTAGTGGCAGCTGTCAAAATGCTGATTATTTGCATCTGTGTGCTGAAGCGACTCGTTGAATCTCTGGCCTATAGGGGGCAAGGACAGTCCAGCGCAGTCCAGCGCAGTCCAGCTTGCCAACCCACAACAATGCCTTGGGCAATTGTCAATAACCAGGGGCAAGTCCAAGGACTATACTAAAATTGGGATTTATGTATGTTGAAAGCGTGAACTGATGTGAAAATAAAATCAATATTTCTCCAAATATGTGGAACTTTTTTTTTTTTTAAATATCTTTATTGAGTTTTTAACCACACAATTTTCACCCCCCGAGTCCCACCCCCCACCCTCCCAGGTCAGACAGGTATACGAATTAATACATTACATACATGCATTCTATCCTTCAAATGTTCGTTGGTTCGATGATACATTCAATTATATTGGTCAAGAAAAGAGGAGAAGGACAAAGAGAGAGAAAAAAGCCCAAAGTTAATACCGCTAAGTTTTACAGAACATTTACAAGCATTAACAAAACATTGACATACGTCCTTGAGTTTGACACCACTCTAATAGAGGGGTCCAGATCTTCATCCCTTTTTTACGCCGTTGCCTACCCTTCCGTTTATAGATAGCCACCTCCATATTAGAAATTGCTAACAGCCTAGCTAGCCACTGTTGGAAGGACGGTGCTATAGGATCAAGCCAGGCTGAGGCTATACACAATCTTAAAACTGCCATGGCGATAAAGATTAGTTCATGGCCAGGTCTAGCATTACTAGGGTTCACAGCCCCTAGTAGTATAACTTCGCTGGACAGTACAATATCACTTTGAAGTACGGCAGTCAGAAACTTCTCTATCTCGTGCTTCAATGAAGTTAGACCGCTACAAGTAGAGAAAATATGTATACTGTCAGCATTGTATAGCTTACATCTGGGGCAAGATGTCCCCTGGCCACTCCCCCACTTGACAATTTTATCTGGTGTATAGTATAGGAAAAAACAAGTTTTGAAAAATTGGGCTTGTAGTTTGGTAGACATAAGAATTGTTTGTGACAACAGATACGCATAGTTAAATACATCAATGGACAATCCGAGTTTCTCGTGCCATTTCTGTGAGGTTTTTTCCAAGTCATCTGGAAACCGTGCAGTGATAAGAGAATAAATTTCCCCGATAGTGCTGGCTTTACTGCAATTTAATTTTTCTACTAAAGCAACTTTTCCAAGTGAAGCCCTTCCACCTACTTTCCGTGAGAGAAAAGCTCTGATTTGGAGATACTTAAAAAAGTCACTCCAATCTAGATGAAAATCCTTTTAAGTGCCTCAAAGATTGAATCCCGGTAGGGGGGAGGAGGCAACCCACTTGGACAATTCCCGCCTTGTTCCATTTGTGTATATATCCATTACTAAATATTTCGGGAAGGTTAGGATTATCCCTTAAAGGGGTATAGAACGAGATTCTCCCTATACCGAGCAATCTTCTAACAGCCTTCCATACCTTAAACCCACTATAAAGTGTTTTAAATTTAACTTTTTTATGATAACTATCATGTAGGTGCCGCCAAAAGTATCCTTTACTCTTGTTACCTAGTAGTAGTTGAAAGGTAGATGGTGTACTATCCCCAGGCATTACCTCCTCCCCAAAATTCCATAGTAATTCTTTACTGTATAGTAGCACAGAGGCCCAGTAGTATGCTTTTAAGTTTGGGAGCGCTAACCCACCTCGATCCTTGGAGAGGGTAAGAAGTTTGTAGGCCCGCCGAGGTTGCGAATAAGCCCAGATAAAACTAGAAAACACACGTTCTATTGATTTAAGCCAATGAGTTGAGAATTCAAGGCAGATTGCTCTAAATAAATACAGAATTTTTGGAAAAAACACAATTTTCACCACATTAACTCTGCCTATGATGGAAAGGTGTAAGTTATCTAGTCGTCGTAGATCTTTCTGCATTACGGCCATCATGGACTTAAGATTTAGATTAACCACATTGTCTAGTTGGGATGATATACATACTCCTAGGTAAGTGGCTCTTTCTGTAACCCGGGGATCATCCATCTTACTATTTTTGTTCAGTACTACCTGAGTTTTCCCCGGTTCAGGGCATACCCGGATACTGTTCCGAAATCCTTAGCCTCTTTTTCAATTGCATTCATTGCTGTGTTAGGGTCCGCAGTTACAATAGCAATGTCATCAGCAAATGCCAGGGATTTGGTGGAAAGCTCTTGTGACCAAATTGGTTTAATTTCATGGTTGCTGTTTAGATTACGGATAAAGGGGTCAATACTATATTGCAAAGAGCAAAGGTGAGCAGGGGCAGCCCTGTCGTGTTCCCCGGGATATTGTTAACTCCTTGGTGAGGCTGCCGTTCACCATCACTACAGTCCTCGGGTTAACATATAGTTTTTGTACCGCCTGGATGTACCCATCCTTTATTCCGACTCCTGGACATCGAGGCCCACAAAAACTGCCAGGAGACCCTATCAAAGGCCTTCTCGGCATCGAGAAGCACCAATGCCATAGGGTCTCCTGCCAAGTCCATACTGTCAAATAATGTGAGCACTCGCTGGATGTGGTTGATGGTGGACCTCCCCGGGACAAAGCCATGTTGACATTTGGTAATAACTTTGTGGATAATAGGAGCGATTCTATTAGCTAGGACTTTTGAATACACCTTTGAGTCTACATTAATGAGAGTAATGGGTCGGTAAGAGCCTAACAGTTCCGGAGGTTTTTTTTTTTAGGAAAGATGACTATCTTAGCTCTAGACCAAGAAGTTGGGGGTTGGCCACCTTTAAAAATATGAATAATAAGATCACTGAGAATAGTTTTGATTTGATCGAGAAACGTAATATAAAATTCCGATGGGATACTATCCAATCCGGTTGCCTTCCCTTTTGGCAGACTTTTAATTATTGTAAGAATTTCTTCAGGGTTGGGAATCTCTTCAAGGATGGACTGGTCAGCCTCATCAAAGTGATCATAATTTACCTTATCCAGGTAGCTTGTAGTTTTTGCTGAATCGCCCCCTACCCTCTCCGAGTATAGTTCCTGATAAAATCGCCAGAAGGCATCTCTTATATGTGCTGGATCGGTAAGTTGACCTGCCAAAGGATCAGAGATCTCACGAATCAAATTTAATGATGTCAGCAGCCATCCACCAACCCGTGCGTGTGACACATATGCTTCAAAGCCTTGAACACCTTAGGTTTACGGCCAACATATTGCCACCCCTCTTCCATAGACCAATCAATGGGAAGATTAATGTTAAAATCCCCACATACCATTAAAGGTAATGGCCAATGCGTGAGTTCAGCAGAGATCTCTTCAATGACTAATGGATCATCACCATTACTGCCATAGAACGCGCAAAGGGTTATCTTTTGCCCATTCCCATATTGGCATTCTGTGACCGCCCAACGTCCAAATTTGTCTACTTTGGAATGGCTAAAAACGAACTCGCCCCTTTAGCTAAAATAGCAACCCCCCGCACCCTTGCACCCTGTGTCGTAGCACAAATCAGCCTATATCCAAGAGTTTTTAATAAATGTATTTATGAGCCCTCTATGTGAGTTTCTTGTAAACAGATAATATTAGTACCCAGTGCCTGTAATCCTACCGTAACTAGTTGCCTTTTTTAATGTCATTGAGACCACAAATATTCATTGATAAGACCCTTAACACTCCCATCTGATTATCATTTGAATACGGGCTGTTAGCTCATAGTTTTGCAAGAACCATTTGTAACTCCACATCCTGAAGTTACCATCAAACCCTCTGATCCAAATTACATTGATCATAATATTTTTTAGCAACCTGTCTGACCAACCAAGTGCCCCCCCCTCTCCCACCCCACCACCCTCCACCATGTTTGGAGGTTACCTGGCATAGCCAGGGGTTTGACATCCGACAAACAGAGCCCTGCAGGCCCGCTGAGACTCCCCCCCTGCATTATAACCTTCTAAAACAATTCTGAGACATTTTAAACTGTAAAGCAAGCAGCGCCAGACATATAAAAAGAGAAAAAAAAAAGGAGAATGAAAAAGAACAGAAAGCAGCAGAGAAAGGCAGAAAGAGAGAAGCTCTGAGATTTTTTAAACTCTGTTATCCTTGGGAGTACATCCACCGGAGCTCCTTAAGTATAAGCCACTGGGGTTATCTATACTTTATGCAAAATATAATAGCAGTTGTAATATATTTTTACACACATTACTTATGTCCCGAAACTTCCTCTAAGTACTTTTTAGCCTGCACCTCGGAGACAAAGCTGCGTGTAGATCCTTTGTATACAATTTTTAGTCTGGCCGGATTCTGAAGATATACCTCAGCGCCTAGTTTCTGAAAAGGCTCAAAGAGCTGCCGGAGTCGCCATCGGCGCTCCACAGTCGCGTGTGCAAAATCCGGTCTGGTAAAAAAAGTTATCCCATCAAAAGACCGTTTATTTGTGGGTGTGGCCAGATCGTAGAGGGTTTGTCGCAGTAGAAAGTTGCAGAAAAATAAAAGCATGGCACGAGGATGTTGTTGAGTGGTAGAGGTACGTTTGGCGGAGGACAGAGGAAATCTATGGGCCCGTTGTATTTCTTTATCCCAGTCCCAGGAATGTAGTTCTGGGAAGGCCCCTTTCAGCAGTGTAATCATAAAGTTTCTGGGATCATCTTTTTTGACACCTTCCGGAATCCCTAGAAAGCGGAGGTTGTTACGCCGCTGACGATTTTCATGCTCCTCCATCTTCCACATAAGATCTTTGACAATTCCCTCATGCTCAACGTGCTTTGTTTTGAGAGTGACAACCTCTTTTTCTAATTGCTCGGTCCTTGCTTCCACTGAAGCCATGCGATCTGCTATTTCGGCACAGGTTTTACCAACTTTCCTGACAGCCCCTTGTAGTTGCTTGGCGGCTAAGCGTGACCTGCGACTATCTGCCTTGACTTCTTCCTGAAAGCTCTTGATAGATTGTAAGATGACCGCCAGAGCTGGGTCACTTATGGAATCATTGAAGTCGCTCATTTTGTTGCTTCCTATGAGTGTTTGATTTCCGCCGGAGGCGGCCAAGGAGCCAGAGCAAATCGTAAGCGGAGTATCCTTATAGTCCCACTTCAAGTCTTTAGCGCTTTCTTTGCCGAATGTATCAACACTCTTTTTTAGGCGGCCCTCATTTTTCTTTTTTTGTAATTTTTTCAAGCCAGACTTAGTTCTCTGCGGATCCGTGTTGGAACTACTATACCACTTATTGCCTTCCTCCCCACTGGATAATGAGATGCTAATGTCTGACGGTTCTGACTCTTCGGTTAGAGAATAAAAATTTTCTAGGTTGTCAGGTGTTTTAAGTAGGTGCCTAGCCCCATGCAGCAATGGAGCTGCCTCTGATGTTCCGGTAGTGGTGTTAGCGCAGACATTTGGATTCTCGTTGAGGTCATTAAGGTCTCTGGGATTGAGAGTGGTAGTAATAACACACTCCATCGACTGAGATAAAGATGTATTGCTTTCCATTAGTTCCGCTTGTTCTTCCACCGCCGAGGATGTGGCGGTGTCTTTTAGCCGTGATTCAACCGGGACTGCTGGTAAAACCAGGGGGGTCCGTTCTTCCTCTACCTCCCCCATCGGTTTAGTTAACGCAGCCGGATTTTCCAGTGGTAAGATATGATCGCTTTCAACTCCTTTTGTGGCGCCAAAGCTAGCAGTGATTAAGGGTTGAGAAGTGTCGATTTCTTTGAATGGGCGAGCAGAGATTTTTTACTGGTTGAAATACTCGCAGTGTTATTATCCCCTGTATTTTTATCGAAGCTCTCTCCTTTCTGATCTTTCTCTCCCCCCGCTGTGCTTTTCTTACCCAGAGTGTCCAGCCTTTTCTGCCGGGTGACAGCTAGGGTTGTACCAGCCTGTGGGAGAGCCTGTGGGGGAGCGGGCGCAAGGGATACATTTGCGGCTGCATTCTTGACTTTAACAGCTCTCATCCCCTTGCCTGTCATCCTTACTTGTTTGGTGTCGCGGGCGATACAAAGTAGCACCGCGATTGTGCCGTTCTTCAGAAAGCCCCCGTCTTGTTGCCGTCCGTGATTGCTCTGCTGATTTTTGCTATTGGCGGGGGCCGCGCTGGGACAGCTGGTGCTCTGGCGCTCGTGTCGATTCTGCCGATTCTGCCGGTTCTGCTGCGCGGACGAAAACCTGCGCAGGCCAAGATACATCCGGGAGGCCCGAGCCGAGTTGACGTGTTCCAGGCGAGGGAGAGGTGAGAGCTCGAGTCTTTGCGAGTAGATAAGAAACGTTTGAGATCCGCAGAGAAAACGTTTTGGAAACATTCCGTAGGGCTTGCCATGTAATTAAATAGTTCGTGAGAATTCCAGTTTGGTTTCAGAAGGCATGTGTGACAAAATCATTCAGAGATCAGGGGAAGCTCAGCGGAGCCTCACTGCAGAGTTGCTAGTCGGACGCCATCTTGCCTCCCCTACTAGACCCAAATATGTGGAACTTGATGGAAATGTTTTTCAGATAATGACATCAAACCTCATAAAAGCTCAACCACGAAACATAATTACAGTATGAACAGTGTTGATTTTTTCAACATGACATTTGAGAGCAGGTTGGTTGGATATAGGCAGAAGGAAGTATTCGAAGCCAGTCTGCCTATTATTTGGAGGTGACATGTTACAAACATTTATGTGTTTTGAGAATAACAAATAACCTTGTAAAAAATATGTTTATTGAATAAATGTTCTTCTGTTTGTGTAATTTCTGACCATTTCCAGTGGTCTAATAAAGGAAATCATCACATTCACCTAAGGTATTTTCTTCTGGACTAGTACAGCACTGATATTTTGCTTTGGATTCGGTAATGACTCAATTGTATTTTCAACAAAACGTGTCAGCTGAATAGTTCTATACTTTTGCATATAAGTCACTGAATTCAGATACATTTGATATCATCACCCATGATGAACCACATTGTATGAAAGAAAATAAAAGAAAGGTAACACAAACTTAAAAACATTTATTCTGATGAACTTAAAACAGTGTGCTGGTGTCTCTTTATTTTACAAACAGGCTCTATAACTGGTTCAGGGGAGTAGCTTGGCCAGTAAGATTGGGGGGGAAGTGAGATTCAGATTTTCCAAAAATCATGCTGGCATATAATGTTAAAATACATTATACAACAAGCAGGGTGCATGAGAGAGGCTTAAGGGGTAGTGGAAAAGGAAAGGAATGCGGTTTGGTAGAGGTATTGGGTGAAAAAAACACAATATTTTGTCAAATAAATTTTTGGGAAGTCTTTGAAAACAGAGAGAGGGAGGGTGTATGTGCACGTTTTGTTTGTGCGTAAGCAAAAATTCGACAGACACCTGAACATAACCGACTGAAATCACCTGTACCCAATTATTTGCCAGAAAATACATTTATTAGGGGGTTTTAACACCCCAAACACACCTTTGAAGCTATGCTCCTGACCTGGTAGGTATGGTTAGCACCAACAGAGCACAATCCCTTGCCCAAATCAAAATATAATAAACACAAATGAAACGTGGCTTTAATAGCATATTTTAGTCAGTTCCATCCTTTCTCTCGTGTAAAACATTTTACTCCTTACTTGCCCCAATGCAATGCAGTCATCAATTTAGCAGCCAAATACGGAGACTGTTTCAAAACCTATGCTTTATAAGTAAGGCATAGTTGTCTAAATGTAATTCAAAACGAAAGAGATAGTGAGTGATGTATGTATGCATTGGTATTTATTTGGCACAAACCTAGAAGTGAAGCAACAGAGCAATGTACATTAGATGAGGGGCTGGGAGGCGATCTTAGATTATGTACATCAAGTGGGGATTACACAAACACGTTTTACACAGATCTAGGCACAGGGAGATTATGTGATTTGCCCAGAATCATAGATGTCAGGTATAGCCCCAAGGACAGGATGGGACCCTGGGTCTCCTCGATCTGCTATGCCACACTGCCTCAAAATTGCTAATTGATCGTGCTTACACCACAAGCGAAGCAGCGACATGCAACACACTCAAGGGCAAAAGTGTTCATCACGGCTCACCAGTTAGGCTAAATTACTAACAAATGTACAACAGACACAAAGCATGAACAGGGTATCAAAAGTCAATGGCTGAAATAAAGCGGTAGATGCATCTGTGAAAGATCAATGGGTACTGTGCTAAATTAGTTTTCTAGAAATATGAAGCAAAGAGAAATGTTTAACCAATCAGAAAAACATGGGATTTTGCCCAAATGGTTCATGCCGGACTGGTTACTTTCTTTGGCTAAACTGAACCTGTAGGTCTGAACAGGCAAAATAGAGTTCCCTGAGAATTCAATGCCACCCATTTGATAGTCACTGAAAGGCAACTATTGAGGCGATGGCTGTCATCCTCAAATGACACTGAGAGATATAATTAGGTGTCGTCAGCTTACAGATAGCTGGAGTCTTGAGAAGAAATGACCAGATCGACCAATGATTCCATGCTCAGATTAACAATATCATGAAACGAGATGGCTGCCGGTGTCGCCCCTCAATACGTGGGTAGAGGGGAACAGACCTAGAGAACTTCATATAAAAAACACTGAGGGGCATATGTACAAGGAAGGGGCGAAGTGAGGCTTTAGCCGTCATGGCTTAACGCCTCACTCCGCCACTTCAGAAACGCAAGGCTGCACCATATTTACAAGGATATGGTGCAGCCTTGCATTTCCCCCTATGCTGGCACTACACTTAGCAGTGTAGCGCCAACGCAGGCACCTTAGCACCATAGTGCAAGGGTGTCTGCGTGCAGGGAAAAGATTGTTTATGTACAGGAAGGTCCCCCTCCCTGCACATAAACAACCTTGAAATGCTGTTTTGTCACTTCTATGTGTGCTGCTTAATGCAGCACACATGGAAGTCACAAAATGTACAATGCACAAGGCAGCACACATGGAAAAAGCAAAAATGTTGAGAAATAAAGCATTTCTCCTCATTTCGCCAACCTAAGACCAGGTTTTCCCTGGTCTTAATTTTGGCGCTGCCTCCTATTTACGCTGCCCTTGTACATAGGGGGCAGCGTCAAAATCAATGGGTGTTGCGGTGGAACACCCACTGCCCACCCCTTTCACGCTAAGCATAGCAGGAAAGGGGGGCCTTATTTAGAAGGCAGTGTTAAGCCACGTTAAGTGACTTAACGCTGCCTTGTTAATAAGGCAAAGCCCCTATTGCCACGGAAACGTCACAAAAAGTGATGTTCCCGTGGCGATAGGGGCTTGTACAAATGCCCCTGAGTGTGACTAAAGTGAAAAGATAAAAACCACTTGAGGACTTCCATCCCATACCCACAGTCATGTGAACGAAGCACAGAATTCCATCGCCCGCCATGTCAGAAGATGCCAAGAGATCAAACATCACAAGCAGGCGATCCCACCCACGATTACGCCCACTATCAGTAAACCACGAGACAGTGTGGCCTTCTCAGTTGCAGTGTAAGGTGAAAGGAATTCAAAACTCTCTAACAAAATAGAGAACAGTCAGAATATTTGTTTCTGACTTTAACCTTCAGGGTGCCCTCTGAAATGGGGAAAAGTAACTTGATCAGGTAGTGTTGGCAGCAAGAATATTTTGCATGAATTTAATCAAAGCTGGAGCTTTCTAAATATTCAAGCGAAGGCCCTGCTACACCTCTCAAGGCATTATCTGTTTGTTAATGCTAGACGACGTGTAGCTGAAACTAGTTTTAATGCATTTTTAAGTGGTTTCAAACAGCTCCAATGAAAGCAATCATCTTAAAACCCAGAGGCCTTCCATTGTAGATACAGACATCTCGAGGGCAGAGTCCTCCTTTCGATATTGCAGTTTTCATCAATACATAACCTTCTCACCTGGCACGAAGATGTGCCTGTCATTGATAACAACAAAGTCAGCAGAAAATCTCGAGCCATCAAAGCCACATTAAAAGCAATCTGTCGGGGAAGTCATTAATCACAGCACGTAAAAGTCAGATTGGTAGGAGATTAATACTCTGTGAGATCAGAAGGTCGGAAGTTGGACAATCACAACATTCTAGAGGGAGAGCATTAGTATTCATCCTACCTATATCACGACCGTCTTATGAGAGACGCAAAACAAACAGTATTTGCAGCTAAAACAATCATGCAAAAAAAAAAAATCATGTGTCACGTGCAAAGTGGTCACCTGTGGCAGAACCTAAGTCATTATTTTGGTGTCCTGTAGTGCCGTGTATTTATTGTGCAAAAGTAAGTTAACAATAAATACATTTCTAAAAATAAATTAACATGGCCATGTTTGTTATTAGTCCTGTTGCACAACTAAACCAAGGTGAGTTTCTTTTCTCAATGCTGTTTTTGAGACATGGTGACGTACGTTCAAAATTAAGGAATAAAAAGGAAATTCTGAAAAGCAATATCTGTCGAAATGTGTTTGAACCATTTAGCGTCTATAACAGGAGTATGCTGTGTTGCATGGTCTTTATGATTTCATTTAAAAACGAAAAGGACAAAGATAAATATATTAAACTACTTGCTCTGACTTTTCAGTTTTCTCATGGATGGTGTTATTAAAATAAGATAATCTTGTAAGTGTAATATTCAGCACTGATGGCCATATCACATCAAAAAAGCACTGGGAGTGCTAATTTGAAGCATTGCCAGAAATCACAAAGGGTTTGATTGCGATTTTGGCAGTCTCACAGAGGGCCGCCAACGTCAGCGTCCTGCTGCGAGACTGCCAAAGCCTTGCCCGTCCGCCCGCCAGATAAGGACTTTTCTCCTGGTCTGGCGGTCCTGCAGTGGCTGGCCCGCGGCGGTGCCTTTCAAAGGCTCGTATGTGAGCCTTAGAAAGGCAGCGCCGTGGGACCGCCACAGTGCGTTCCTGCAGGACATGGACTGTTAAGTCCATGCCCTGCAGGAATTGGGGGTGCATGCATACATGGTGCATCCCCTGGCCCTGAGGCAATAGGGGGCCCTGTGCGGCCCCCTTTGTTTCCTCACCGCCACACTTTTCATGGCGGGCTCATCGCCATGAAAACTGTGGCAGTTAGGAAACTCATAATATGCTTGGCGGTGCTGCTGCAGAACTGCCAAGCATACTACAGGCCTCAGACCACTGCTCTACCACTGGGGATCTGGGATCCCGGGGGGTGCAGCGGTCTTTTGGCAGTCCGACTGCCAAACTCGTAATAGGGCAGTCGGATCGCCGGTTCGGCGGTGTCCGCACTGCCACCGCGGCTACGGTAGTCGTAATCAGCCTCAAAATATTTTTGATCTGCGTAATTTCACATCCTAGGGAGTAAGTTAAGGCAGTACTTGGTTCAAATACCTTATACCACTGTATTATGAAAGCCTATTTCTGGAGATGCTAATATGTGATAAAACGTTTATGCATATTTGTTGTGTGGCAGTTTGTTGAGGAAGTGGTACATTCTGTTGTTTTCCATGCTACAGTGTTTTTGCGCTGAATTACTGCAATGTGATGTTCTTGTGTTGTACAATTTCGCTGTATTGCTTTAATTTTGCCTGTTTTGTTGTGTTGTGCCCTGCTATGTTTCTATTGTGTGTCTTTGTTGCTCTGTATATGCTATAGTGTTACTTTCTGTTGTTTACGTTCGATATAACAACACATGTTGCTACATTTCCAGCCAAAAGCAACACATGATTTTAAAAGAAACATTCATTTTACCACCTTAGTCAATGGTAAATAGTTGTTTGTCACTGTCACTTCAAAGGAAAATGTTGTTTTTTATTGGAAATGTAGCAGCATTTGATGCCATTTCTAAAGAAGTTATATAATGTAACACACTAACAGAACACAAGTAAAATACCAAGACAAACATAACAGGGCACAACATAACAGAACAGTCAAAACAGAAACCAACACAGCAACCACATAACCACACAACAACAACTCAATGCACTAATATTGCACAAAAAAGCAAAAGAGCACAAAAAACAAGACAACACATCACCACCACAACAAAGTGCAACAAAACAAATATACACAAATATGTTTTTACCACCTACATGACAGTGGAAAAAGTTATTTGCTTTAATCACTACCTTACTTACTACTTGTGATATGTAATAGCTTCAGCCAAAAATGTTTTCTGACCCAGCTCCATGTATCAAGGCCAATTTTAAAACAACAGCTGGCACAAAACATGATTTTGCTGAGTTCTGGCGCTAAAATAGGCTCTCATGTCGAGGGGCTCCTCATTTCTGTGAGATAGAAATGCATAGATAAACACCTAGTGCATGATATGGTTTTTTACCCAGACAGTTTTACATCCGGATTCTGAATTTTGAAGGACAGAATGCAGGATGATGCGTAGTTTTGGCTCTACGCATGATAAAAGTAAGTGTTTTCCTTGTCCCGAGTTGCAACACTGAGGAATTGGGCCCTTTTTTAGACACACAAATTGTGTCAGGTATTATATAAGGAAGCTTGAACTGGAAATATCACGAGTCACATTGGTATGCGTGCAGCAGTTGGAATGTTAGATAAGAAGAAAATGCCCGTTTGCGCTCGATTTGACATTTAACGGCAATCTCCGAATGAAGGGCTTAGTGTCTCACTTTAAACAACAGAGCAAATTAGCACAAAAAATTGATAGATCTGAAAGCTGATTTTGGAGGAACTTATTTAATACTCTGAAACCCTTGGAAAATACTATTCATGTCAACCACCGTAGTGCGTGATACACACGCTCAATGTAGTTCTGTACGGGCAGTTATTGAGCAGAACAGAAAACATCACAAATGGGAAAAAGTATCTGGCATATATATAAGGAGACCTAAACTGTATAGGCTCTATGGATTTCTTCATAAGGGCATCTGTAATAGCCTTACAGATTTCAAAGAGCACTTCATATAATCTACCTGGCACAGAAAGGCCATATGCCCACATATACGTTGTCACTACCACTCCACTTATGCAAGGATCAAGGGCATTTCAGACCGCAGTTGGCATTTCCAAACCAACATATAACATGAACTTACTTCCTCTACCACTCACTTAGAATCAGACTCCAGGAGATTTAGGAAAACACAGAAGGAACTGTTGTTTTGGTAGACCATTGGCTAACATCTAATCAATACGGAGTGAATTTTTTAGAATTTATGAAGTCCCTCCTGATTCAATGCACCACACCTGTTGTCCTGTCATCTCTCTCTGGAAATTGGGTTCAACCACCATAGGAACAGTACATGAAATATTAAGTGAAACAAATATGTTTAATGTGTGTATGCTTTCCCTAGCTCATATACTTCACTTGATGGTTGAGCAAATGTATATACATGCTGACCATTCGTAGCTTGTCTAAAAACTAGCAGATGTTAGAAGACCTTCATTAACAACCACAGTTATGAGAAATTTCCTGTCTCCTGTTCTCAGGTTTGTACAGAAATGGACAGCCTCAAACATTTTAAAACTGATCCTCAAAAAAACTAAGCTATTGATCACAAAAATGCCATGGACAAATTAACCCTCAGTTGTGGCCTGGAATTATCGGCCCACCTCCAATTCTGATAAAGGTAATTTGAAGCTGTGGAGTCTACATCGACTTGGATCGATCCCTTGAGTCTCAGATTTCAAAGGAGGTAGGTTGCTGTCATTTACAAAGAACACACCTAAAGAGAATTCTACCACATATTATGGTACTGATCTCCACATTACTGGTATAATCACTCTCATGCAAACTCATTTGAACTAATGGAATTCCATCCAAGTTGGATTTTCTGATAAACTGTTAAAGTGTCTCCAACTTGTGCAAAATGCTGTGACATACCTTGTAACAGGGGAAAGGTGACAAGATCATAATACTTCCTTTTTGAGGTACCTTTATTCGTTACTTTTTGGAAAAATAATAGCTTTCAAATCTCTGGTAATAGTGCACTACATCATCCAATTGGCGTCACATGCTTTCATGATTAAAAAACTCAGCAATGAATCCTCAAACGTATATTACTCTCCTCCGACAAATTTCTGCGAGATATTCCTAGAGCTAAAAGTGTCTCTTTGGTGACAGGGCCTCCTCAGTGGCAGCGACAAAGGTAAGGAAAAAGCTGCTGTTACCCTATCTGTGCTTCCCTATCTATCAATCTGACGTAAAAAACTCAAGACTTTAAATTGTAATCTTTAAACATTCTGATATCTTTTTATATCCTTTGCCACCTCAGCTGTTGCTTTTAGTTCTGTAGCTCTATATACTATAGTGCATGGGTGTCTGCATTGGTGCATGGCAGTGTAAAGTGCCCCTGCGCTGACAGAGAGTAGAACAGCGCCATATCTTAATAGATATCGTGCTGTTCTGCTCTCTCCAATTCACGTAATCCAGCACAGTGCAGCAATTTACTTGCTGGGTTGTGTTGCGTGATTTTTTGTAAATCTGGGCCTTAATGTGCACTAACTTCATGTCTAAGTGCTTTGATGTGGTAGCATCAGCACTATATAAAGTAATAAGTAGCAATACATACATACATACATACATACACACGCACTTACAAACAAAATAGGTAAAGATATTTTATAAAATATTACAGATATACATTCACTTCATAATACATAGTTATAGAATCAGGGATCATGAATGGCTGTGTTTACTTTGCTGTGTTTACTTTGCTAAAGTAAGGATTCCTTGCCTTAGGCATGCAGACTTCCCTAGCCGTGCACCATGCACACTAGGGCCCAGCAATAGGTAATAACACACAGATGAGTTAAGTCTTCCAAATAACACTACATAAATCCCTGAGTCAAAAACACACTGACCCGTATTTGGAGAGACGTTTATCAATGCTGCCTGCAGAGATATTCATTATAAAATAGTTTTAAAGTCTGCTTTTCCGTGGAGGGAATAAAACATCATACAGTTCCCTTCTTGTAGCAGACAGATTCAAAACATTAAGCTGTGCAGCCTATACTGTGCCAATAACCATACTCTGTTGATGTATCAAGCCCCCTTGGGGCATCAGTTTTTAAGACCACCAATTCTAGCAAACAGCCATGAATGGCATGCGTGCCATGACAGAGCCAGCTCTCCCAAACAGAAATCCTGTAGCCTTTCCATATTAAGTCCTAACTTTGTACTAACTACAAGCACAGATGTGAAACTGTTTACTTGTAGGACATTCAAACAATATCCTATTTTTTCTGAAACCTTTTTTATCTCATGACGACCAGGCTCGAGATCTGACTGCCAAGAGTGGACCAGTCTTTTTTCATACACCTTCATCAGCGTGTCAGAATGCACCTCCTTAATTCATGATTAAGATTATAAAGGGCCACTGCAATAACTCTTCGTATTGTCCCTTCAAAAATGGTGCCCAACTCAGCATCATCAAATTCTACATCATGATAACTATGGGAACTCTCAACATTTAACCATGTTCCCTCAAATAGCCAAGAATGTTTCCCGATCACTCCGTAAAAGATTAGCTCTTTGGGGGGGGCGTGGCCTAGGAGCCGACCAAGATGGCAGCTCACTAGCAGAGCTCCACGTCTCGTTCACTGAAAAACCCCATAATCCGTACATGTCTCCGTTACCATCAATGGTAATTGCCTCTGACACACAAAGCTGCCGGATGAGGCCCAAAGGACAATCAGGGGCACAGACCAACAAAATGGCCAAATACGCAATCCCAAGTCAGAATATGGTGGCCTCAGGGCAACAGGTAGAGGAGCCAGCAGAACCCTCACTAACTGCGATCATGGCAGAAATTACAGACCTGAAAGGAATGAGCGAACCCAAAATAGATGCAGTTACACTAGACGTGAACCTACTTTGAGCAGACTTTCACAAAATCTGGTCTGCAGGTGGACCATCGTGGTCCACCTGCAGACTACTACGAAGCACCGCGAGTAACAATTGCAGCGCCTTACGAAGCAACAAGAAGTTATGGTGGCAAGTCTAGAGGACCAGTAGGGGATGGCACGCATGAACAATATTAGAGTGGTGGGGGTCCCCAAGGGAACAGAAGGCCCAAGTATGGACCTATTTCTGGAAGACCTGATACTTAACCGCCTTAAGCCGAAGTGCCTCTCCAACTAGTTTACGACTGAACGAGCACACAAACCTCCACTCCCTAAGCCAAAACCAGGAGCACCACCCAGAACGAATATAGCGCAGATCTTAAACTACCGAGATAGAGACGCTGTACTGCAGGCAGCGCGATCGCATGGGGATCTTCAATATGAAAACACAGTAATACGGTTCTTCCCGGACTTTACACTACAGGTCCCGCAGCAGAGACAAACTTTTGAAGCAGTTAAGAGAGATCTCAGTAGTAAAGACATCAAATACATGATGATATTCCTGCAAAATTGAGAGTTGTGCCATAAGGGAAAACCTGGCACTTTTGCGCTCCAGAGGAGGTGTGGGAATGGCTGGAGGGTTGGCGTACGGTGGGACGAACGCCCCTTTGAGACAGAAGACAGGAACCTCCAAAGGATAGACAAGAAGAGATGATGGAAGGAACAGTGGAAAATGTCAGATGAGAGATGAGCAACAGGGGAGGACGGAGTGCATTGGTGCTGCATACACGTGCGTCAAATGTTGGTGAACATTGTGACCTCCGGCTCCCATATACAAGGACTGCCGAGACTCTGCCTATATCCTTTTTGCACAACTCTATGGGGTATTAGAGGGGAGGTCGGAGGTTGGGTGGTGTGCAGGGGGGGAGTGATTAACTTCAGGACCAATATGTTAGCAGCAGGAAAAGTATTAAGACTGAGAAGCTGGGGATTAGGAGGTGAACAATGATCATTCCATACTCTAATCGGCACTTGCCTACCCTGTTCTGGTTTCAAAGGTTCAAGGGGTGACAGGCGCTCTGCAAGTTGGGGAGGTGGGTGGTTTTTAACCCGCCTAGCAGGATATCAGGGAGGGGGATGTTACACAGTTGGGAATTTTAATATTGCTCCTGTGGTTACGGGACCGTTTTTAGTTTATTATTGAAATGTCTAGTTGCAGAACAATGGAAGTGTCAATTATAGGGGAGGGCGACACTGGAGGGGTGACTTCTCCTAATGTTCAACAGGCGACAGTAGGTAAAGTAGATAAATGGCTAACAAAAGGGATATGGACTCCCAAGCAGACGTTACTAACCTGAATAAACAGCGCCAAGGGGGACACAAGGGCGGCACTAGCCTTAGAATCATGTCCTGGAATGTAAATGGGTTAGGTAATCAAATTAAGTGGACAGTAGTTCTACAATGTCTGCGTAGACATACCCCTGTATTACTCCAAGAAACACACCTGAAGGGCAACAGATACAAAGCGTTCGATACATATGGATATAAACTTATAGCACATGCATGGTTTACGGCAGGATGGAGGGGGGTGGGTATACTAGCTAGGGCCACCCTTCCGTTGGAAGTGGGAAGGATCTGGCTCGACCCCCTGGGGAGGTATGTGGCACTGACTGGGACATGGGAAGGACAGGTCCTAAATAATATGCTCGATATATGTACCGCCAACTCTGTACACAGATACACTACCAGCATTGGGCACCCTACTGGTTGATCTCCCCTTAGGAATCCTCGTATTGGGGGGAGACATGAATGCAACCATGGATCCAGAGAGGGACAGGGAATTAAAAGCGAACAGAGGAAGGGGGGCGTAAAACCATTAAAGGCATTTGTGGAGGCCATGGGGATAACAGATCTATGGTGCCTACACAACCCCCAGGCAAGGCAATACATATACTACTCGGCTGTACATGGCAACTACTCCCGCCTGAATCACATTTTGACGCATGCGGAGAGCGCTAGGCTGTTCTGAAATGCAACGCAATAAGCAAGAGGTATATCAGATCACTCCCCAGTGGAAGTGTTACTCCAAGGCCCAACGAGAACCTATGCACTGGCACCAAGAAGACATCCTTGGGTTTTTAAAGATAGAGTACTTGTAGGTCAGATTAGAGAAAGGAAGGAACAGTACTTTCAAGATAATGAAGGGTCGGAAGACTCGGCATGTACCCTGTGGGAAGCATTCAAAACTATAATATGAGGATATGTGCAAGCATTGTTGGGGGGGCTGCAGGAAGAACAGCGACTCCAGTGTGACACTTTGGAGGGGGAAATAGCTAAGCTGGAAGCACAGGCATCAGCAGGGGAGGAATCTGACACACTGATTAAGCATCACATTGGTCTTAAGCAGCAAAAAATGAGAGAACTGTCAGAAAATGCAGCCAAGACACTAGCGTTAGCATCGCAAAGGCGGCTCTATGATTTGGGTGATAAAGCCAACAAAATGATAGCCTGGCTAGAAAGGAGGGACAGCGAAAAGAACTGGGTGGTGGAAATTCGAGATGTTGAGGGAAAGGTACACACAACGGAGGAGGAGATAGCGAACGCCTTTGCAGACTATTATGAGGAAATATATTCCTTCAGATCCACTAGGACGGAAGACGAATGTTGAGAATTACTCATAGACACTCAACTGCCTACCCTAATTAATAAAGACAGAGAAGATATGGAGCAGGACTTTACAGTAGATGAGATAACAGGGGCTATTAGAGACTTGCAAGCAGGAAAATCTCCGGGTCCTAACGGCCTGCCAGAGAAACTCTATAAGGGTACAGCAAGCATAGTGGCACCACACATGCTGAACATGTTCAGAGAGGCGAGAAAAATGGGACCCCTACCAGAAGACCAACGAATAGCCACCATAGTAGTGGTCCCTAAAGCGGGTAAACCCCCAGAAGAATGCAGTTCTTTTCAACCTATTTCCTTGTTAAATATAGAGGCCAAAGTCTTAGCTAAGGTCCTGTCAAATTGCCTCCGAGGAGTTTTCGCATCTTTGGTACACCCAGATCAGTGGGGATTTATGCCCCATCGGAGTACTAGACTGAATTTGCGGCGCCTCTATGGGGAAATGCATTTGACGAAGTCTAAGGTAGAAGAAGAAGCAGTACTGCTACCACTAGACGCACACATGGCGTTTGATAGTATCGAATGGCAGTACCTATTTGCTGTTCTAGATAGGCTTGATTTTGGCCCACAATATAAGGAGTGGGTTAAATTACTCTATAAAAACCCTCTGGCTAGAGAGCAAGTGAACTACTCAGTCTCCCATCCCTTTGCCCTATACAAGGGAACGAGATAGGGGTGTCCACTATCTCCTATGCTGTTCAAGCTGGCTCTGGAGCACTTAGCGGTCTGGATAAGAAGAGATCTTTTGGTGGCAGGGATAGCGGGTGATGGTAATTGGGAGGAGCGCATATCCTTATATGCAGTGACGTCTTATTATATGCTACTAGGCCACGATTCACAATAAACAGGCTGTTGCAGATATTCCAATTGTTCAGCAGCTATTCAGGATACCAAATAAATTGGGATAAATCCCTCCTTTTCGGCCTTACATCCAGGGCCTTACCCCCGCCGACTAGAGAGATCAAACTTCAAAATAAGGACAAGTTTAGAAACGTAGGCATTACTATTACGCGGACAGAGTCAGAACTCCTAGAAAATAACTTGATGCCCCTTTTGGAATGCCTGAAAAGAGATGTGACACACTGGAGGAGCCTGCCGATTTCTTTGATAGGAAGAGCTGTGCTCTTTAAAATGATGACACTACCGCGCATGCTGTATGTCCTACAGAATACCCTCTACAAGATACCGGACAGGTTCTTCAGGGAAGTGGATAGTGAACTGCGGAAGCTCCACTGGGATTGAGGGGGCGCTCAAGAATAGCGCTAAACAAACTCCATAGAAGTGTCTATAAATGAGGTCTGGCATTACCAGACATTAAAAAACTATTACTGGGCCTCGCAATCAATGACTGGGTCTTTGCAGATAGAGATGAGCTGGCATATAAAGTAGATCACCTAGTGATCGGACAGAAGGGTTACCTGGCAGCGCTATCTCGGAAAGCCGGGGAAAAACAGATGCCCCCACACAAACATACCATTAAATATAATGGGGTTGCCCTGTGTCCCTCAGAACCTGGGTATTCAGTTATGAGCTACAAACAGTTCTGACGGGTGAACAAAATCTCCTCTAGGGGAATTGTAAAATAATGTTTTTCATTAAACATTAAATACTAAAAGGGCCTATAAATGATCCCTCAACCATGTGTGAAACTTCTCCAATTCAAAAACACAAATCTTTAAAGAAAAATGATTTACAAAAACCACTGACACAACACAACCATTAACTGTTTTAAATATATTATTTTTCATATATCAAAACATGTATATCTAACTCTTTTCATATTTATCTTTTCAATGGCTGTCCAGAGAACACAAAGAACAATACATCACATTCACATATACATAGTGAAAATTACAAATCTCCTGGTGATCAGATACACAAACATGAGAGCTTGGAACCCCAAATAATCAAAATGTCCCAAAAATGTTTTGTTCAGTGTATCCTTATATCTTCTTTACATATTCCAAGTATAGCTGACATAGGACATAACATAATTTTGTCGACGTTTCGACCCTGTGATCAAGTGTTATTCACTATACATCATGGCGGGTCTTCCTCAGGACTAAAACAGACCAAAGGGCAGCCTTAAATGTATTCAAAGAAAGACACATATGGCGTGTCCAAAACGGTATTCATTAGTTATGTAACATGACATCCCAGACCCCAGCTGGGGTTCACTCGATGTGGGGATGGGGTTATTATTACCCTCCTTCAATTGTAGTCCTCTTGGCCCAATCGTCGCTTCATTTAAAATGGACAGAAACAGCTCCTTTCTTGTCTGCTGTCTTCCTGCGTGTGCCCTTTAACATGATGACACTACCGCGCATGCTGTATGTCCTACAAAATACCCCCTACAAGATACCGACAGGTTCTTCAGGGAAGAGGATAGTGAACTGCGGAAGCTCCTCTGGGATTGAGGGGGGGGCTCTAGAATAGCTCTAAACAAACTCCATAGAAGTGTCTATAAATGAGGTCTGGCATTACCAGACATTAAAAAATATTACTGGGCCTCGCAAATGGTAGCAATCAACGACTGGGTCTTTGCAGATAGAGATGAACTGGCATATAGAGTAGATTACCTAGTGATTGGACAGAGGGGTTACCTGGCAGAGCTATCTCGGAAAGCCGGGGAAAAACAGATGCCCCCCCCACAAAAGCAAGCAGTGGTGCGAGCGTAGCGAGGAGCCAGTAAATTCCTCGGGTGGGAGAATAAATTAACAGAGCGGATTCCACTGTGGGATAACGACATGCTGCATGAGGTAGGGAAATTACAGGGGTTTGGCAAGTGGAGACTATTAGACACAGATCACTTGGGGGATGTATGGAGAGGTTTGGCGATAATTTAATTTGAAGACCTACAGAAGGAATATCAGCTGGCTGACTCAGAATGTTACCGATGTATGCAACTAGGCCATGCACTCCGCAGGCATATCCGTGAGGGATAGCAGTTGCCAGAATATACCCACTTAGAAGATAGGCTATTAATGGACCCAATGTGCGACAAGGCCAAATCCTAATATATCGGAAATTTAAAAAAATATTTGCCCAACCCACTGAGGGCCCTGCGGGAGGCTTGGGAAGCAGATATTGAACTGTTAGAGGGTGATGACTGGACAGAAGCGATACAAAGCCCAAGAGAGGGGGCGATCAGGGCTAGATTACGATTGGTGCAACTCTGAACCCTCCATAGGTCCTACTCCTCTAGAGTGCTGATGTACAAATTGGGACGTAGTCCTCCAGATCAGTGTGCAAGAGGTTGCAAGGAGCTGGGTAGCTGCTTTCATATCATTTGGGGAAGCACCGACATACAAAAAAACTGGGCGGGTGACAAGAATTCTGTCTGAGGTGATAGGACAGGCATTACCACTGGAAGCTAGATGGCACATTCTAAGTGTAACAGGGGATGAGACATGGCAAAAATACCAGAAGTTGTGGCTAATGGTGGCAGCTATGGTAGCTAAGAGAAATATTGCCAGAGCCTGGGGGGTGAACCTCCCTCCGAGAGTAGGGCAATGGAAATCCAACTTAGACTGGTGCTGTGCCACAGAAAAAATGGTCTATGAGAGCAGAGGCTGCCCTCGGAAATGGGGGAAGATATGGGGTAGTTGGTTGTAATATAGGGGACTTTGAATTCTAGGGGGTGGGAAAGGGTGGAGGGGAGCAAGCAGAGCTCTCTCAGGTGGAACGATGACACTATCTGTAATGAACTGTTAACCTGGGCAAGGCCCTGTCCAAATGTTGAGATAGCTCAATGTAAGCACTGAATTGCAGTGTATTGTGTGTATTGCCATTAAGCCTGTTAATGTGACACTCTTTTCTGCAACTGAAGAATGTTTAATAAAAAGATTTGAAAAAAAATAAAAAAAAGATTAGCTCTTCGGTCTTGCTCACATTTAATTCAAGGCTATTTGCTATACAAAAGAGTGCCAAAAGACACAAAGATCTGAGGGGCTCTACCCACCCCGGCTCCTGGTGATTACAAAAGATTGTATCTTCTGCACAGTTATGAGAAAGGTGGGTCTGCAGCCTGGTTTAGTTTGATGGAGCATTGCTATTACATTTAATTGTTCTTCTCCGAAATTCTGAAATGTGCTTCCTTATTTCATCCCAAGAAGCCAGGAATCCTTCGACCTTCTTAAGCTCAACAAACCAGGAATTAATCGAGCTGCCCATGTGCACTTAAAGGATGTCCGCTTGAATGCCACATGTCTAACATTTCCTTTTTAATATACCTGTCACTCAATAACATTTCAAAGTAAAATCCAAAAAGGCACAATATAATGATGGTGCTCCATGTCCTAGTGCTTTCTTTGCCAACATAGCCAAAGCTGCCAAAATGTGCAAAATGGATGAGCACTTTTCAAAGTCTGCCTAAGTGATAGAGATTTTACTCAAGCTAAAAGTCCATCCTACGAGTGACATTCATTCTGAACGCACTTGTGACTGATGGGACTTGTGACTGCGGTAAGTGATTCCATTGAAGGAACTCTCCAACCCCAGCTCCAACACCAACGAATCCCACCATCGCAAGACCTGTGCGACTCCCTTGCCACCTTCTTCCATCGCAAGATCGCAGACATCCACGACAGCTTCAATAACCTGACCGCCCGACAGCCACCGACACCTCAGACCCCACGGCCACCACCCACACCGATCCCCTGCTCACCTGGACCAACATAAACGACGACGACACCATCAAAATCATGAACACCATCCACTCCGGCTCTCCGTCAGACCCATGCCCACACCACATCTTCAACAAAGCTGGCGCCACCATCGCACCCCATCTCCGCAAGGCCATCAACATCTCCTTCGAGACCGCGACCTTCCCGGAGAGCTAGAAGCACACCGAGATCAACGCCTTACTCAAGAAACCCAAGGCGGATCCGAGGGACCTCAAGAACTTCCGGCCCATCTCCCTGCTCCCGTTCCCGGCAAAGGTCATCGAGAAGACCGTCAACAGACAACTGACCCACTACCTCGAGGAGAACAACATCCTGGACCAATCCCAGTCCGGGTTCCGCAGCAACCACAGTACCGAAACTGCCCTCATCGCCGCCACCGATGACATCAGGGCCCTGCTGGACAACGGCAAAATCACGGCCCTCATCCTCCTGGACCTATCAGCCGCCTTCGACACTGTCTGCCACCGCACCCTACGCACACGCCTCCACAACGCAGGGATCCGAGACAAGGCTCTGGAATGGACCACCTCCTTCCTTTCCGGCAGAACCCAAAGCGTCCGCCTCCCCCCTTTCCGTTCCGAAGCCTCAGAGATCATCTGCGGCGTACCCCAAGGATCATCCCTCAGCCCAACATTGTTCAACGTCTACATGGCACCACTCGCCCACGTCACCCGACTGTACGACCTCAACATCATCTCTTATGACGACGACACCCAGCTGATCCTCTCCCTCACCAAGGACCCCCTCACCGCCAAAACCAAACTCCACGAAGGAATGAAGGCCGTCGCCGAGTGGATGAAGAACAGCCGTCTGAAGCTGAACTCGGACAAGACGGAGGTCCTCATCCTCGGCTCCACCCCCTCAGCCTGGGACGACTCCTGTTGGCCGACCGCACTGGGAGCAGCACCGACACCCACCGACCATGCTCGCAACCTGGGGTTTATCCTCGACTCAACACTCTCCATGACCAAGCAAGTCAACGCCATCTCGTCCTCCTGCTTCAACACCCTCCGCATGCTCCGCAAGATCTACAGGTGGATCCCCACTGAAACAAGAAGAACGGTCACCCAGGCCATCGTCAGCAGCAGGCTGGACTACGGAAACGCCCTCTACGCAGGAGCCTCGGCCAAACTCCTGAAACGACTACAACGCATACAGAACGCCTCTGCACGCCTAATCCTTGACATCCCTCGCCACAGCCACATCACACCCCACCTGAGAGACCTGCACTGGCTTCCTGTCAACAAGAGGATCACCTTTAAGCTCCTCACCCACGCATACAAGGCACTCCACAACACCGGTCCAGCATACCTCAACAGACGACTCGCCTTCTACACCCCGAACCGCCAGCTCCGCTCCGCCGACCTCGCCCTCGCCACCGTCCCCCGCATCCGAAGAGTGACCACCGGCGGCAGATCGTTCTCCCACCTCGCCGCCAAGACCTGGAACACCCTCCCCATCCTCCTACGGCAGACCCAGGACCTACTAACCTTCAGGAGGCTACTCAAGACCTGGCTATTCGAGCAGTAGCAGCACCCCTCCCCCCCCAGCGCCTTGAGACCCTCACGGGTGAGTAGTGCGCTTTACAAATGTGCTGATTGATTGATTGAAATTACTACATCTCCATCAGCTCCAGAAAGCCTGTGCATTTCACCAAAACATTTCAGCTGCTTGAAGCAGCCAAAATGTCCAGATGAAAATCTGGGAAAATATGAGAATATAAAAGGGGGAATCGAGCAGAATATTCCTCATTCCCTTGGTAATTCCTTCTTTCAAACTCAGGCTAAAACTCATAATACTAAGTAATAGAGTTATTGATGCCCCTGGTATTGGCAACTCTACGTGGGGCAGGGGGGATACTAGGCCCTCTTCCAGAGCTAATAAATTATGACTGTAGATGTTCTATCACTTCTATTGGAAAACATTTTCATGTGGGACTAATCATTTCTGTTACCTGGTAATGTGATGGGCGAGACCTCTGAACCCTCTTAAAACTCACAATCAGTATTGTCTCTTTCTATTAAGGAAGGAGCACCGCAGTTAAAGAAATATCTCTGAAAACTGGAAGTAAGCCTTACTCATTACAAAAGAATGTTTACAGGCTTCTGGTGCTGCAACTTTGGGTGATTTGAGTTTTTCATTCAATGTCTCATACACCTAAAGTAGGAACTCCGCAGATGATTCAATGGGAAGAGTCAGGTCACTGCCTGCTATCTCATTTTAGCATCTTATGTGAATCCTTCGTTGATAGCAATTCATTCTTCTTCTCAGAGAATAACTTATAAAAACTGACATTGTAATCTACTCCATATAACCTGAAACATAATCTTCCATTGATGTTCACCCAATATTATCTTTGACTTTGATTCATTTCTTATAAGTTTGCATTATATTGTCTCTGTTTCTGCCTGTGACTTTTCTCAGACCAGGAAAATAATAGGTGAAGCCATTTTAAAGAGCAGAGTATGCTGTCAGCTAACAAAAAAGCAGGCTGTTGGTGATTTGGCAGGGTTATTCTTTCAAGCCTCTATTTCTAACGAAGGACATACTATCTAAGACTAAGAAAGGTTGGCATTGTAAAACTCGTTCTGAGGTTTCTCACACTAAATCAGCCCTTAGAAATGTAACATAGAGAGGATTTTATTTCTCAGCTAGAATAGCAAGAATTTATTCCAGCTCATCAAATTCTCCACTAAAAAACTTTGCAAGATGGAAACAAATGAATAGTCTCTGTCAAGTGCAGCCACAAATTGCAGATAATGGTCACTCCTAATTCTAGAAATAATGGTAACAAATGCTCATGACATATAAACGTATAATTAATTAAAGATGAATCCTCCATGACACTCTTGACTGACACAAAGGACATCTCACACCATTGTACTACATAGAAATCATAGATAGTTTTGCTCCTGAACGGAAAGCACAGTCAGATTATCCACCTTCTGTTGTGGAGGGCTCATTCAGGGCTTATCCATGCAGGGTAATAACATCTTATGTGATGATTCTCTAATGATACCACACTACAGTACAAATTTAACTAACAGGCCATGGAGATAACACTAGGCAGTTTTTCTGGTTTATATGATAATTGTGTCTGATGGATGGAGCCTGGTGTAAAATAGCAATTCAGACCTCTCCATCAGTACTGGGATGTTGGGACTGCTAACCACGATATTAGATGCAGTCCCTCTACAACTTCTATGAGCACCCTCCTCTGATTTTTGCCTTTGATGTACCCACAGTTTTACAAAGAGCATCCAAACTTTAACTGTAGCCAAATCTTGCAGCTATATCTTCTGGTGTACAATTATCTGGAAATTACAAAAATATCTTTAGCAACTCCATTTAATATGTTCCTGTCCAATGTTGCATGAGATGAGCAGAGGTCTAATTTTGTGGTCATGAATTCACCGCCAGTCTTCAGTGTGAAGCTCCAGGGGTCATTAGTAAATTCAAGGCTGGGCCATTCTCACCTCCAATGAGTCAAACGTTGATTTTTGGGGTGGAAACTGTAATCTAGATTCCTTAATTCACAATAATACACTAAATTCCTACAGTCCTAATTTGGCTTGTCTATGGAGGGATAGCACAGATGGTTTAACTTACACCTATATGGCAAGCATCTCATCTCCACCTGCCTGCTGTGTCCCCGGCTTCTCCCTATGGGAATTCTATTTTACCACCAGAATTAGATGGTGGAAGAGAATCCTTTATACACCCAGTATCTCTAACCTCAACTAAGAAACATCACAGCCATTTGTAATGAAGTGAAATTGAAAGATCTCAATAAGATCTATGGTTAAAGGGAAATCAAACTCCACTCTTCAATTCATCAAAATGCCAAAGTTAGCAGAAGTTTCATCAAAAGTTCTTTGAGCCCCTGAACACATTGTATTATGTGGCATTGCATGACCTTTGATCCATCATTGATATCCTCAATGGTTTAATCGTATAACCCTTGCTCTAATGGAACCCATGAGGCGATTATGTAAGTTAAAGAAGACATTATCCACCTTCTCTTGCAATGCACTGACAAGGTTTTTAGAGAGGCAGGAAGATATTTGCAGTTAGATGCCATAAGATTGTCAGATTTCCCCCCGTTTGGTGAGCAGATTCTTCAAAGGATGCATCACTATTAGGTACTTCCAGTATCATCTTTGCACCTCGCCCTCTTATTTTGGTTTCCATCTTTTCACATAATGAAAAGTGCACTAGCTGCAAAAAACACATTTTTAAAATATTCCATATTAATTCTTGATACCTTGTTCAGAGGAATGCATATGAGATTTTTTCTAGATATTCTAATAGTTTCAAAAATGTTTACTCTCAAGATGTATAAAATATCATGTAACCCATAAGTTCTTCCTTTAAATTGCATCTAGCACCTTATTTTTAGAATTTTTTCTACTTTTTTGGATAGTGCCGAGCACATTATTGCTAAATACATATTAATAAATAGTCCAGTGGATATAAGTCGCTATATGTAACTTTTTGGATTATTTAACATCACTTTCTTGATGTTTAAAACACTCTGAACAGCAGAGAAAGAATTTTGATTCCCAGAGAGGGGTCACTAGAAAGAGGCCATAGGTTATAAACAGGATGTCAGTGGCTGTTATCCCTGGTCTAGTGGCTTGCGAGTTAGAAATGATGGAGCTCTTTTGGCTCCTGATAGACTCCTTAGAGTTGTGACGTAAGTGTTATTGCAGAATGCAATGAAGTATGGTTTAAAATGTTGAGTTTGCAGTTACACGCAGATGAATGAAGACTTGTGGTACTAAGCTCCGTATGTGGCACAGTCATTGGCGGGTACACATACTCAAGAGTATGCTACAACTGGCGACGAGTTAGGGGATAAGTAACCCGAAGATCGACAGTGCCCTCTCAGAGAGTTTGCTGTGGTTCAATAAAACTGCTTGTGCGTGCCACATGCGTTGCAGTTGAAGTACGGAACCAACACTTAATGCATGTGGAGTCAAAGTGCAACTCCAGCAACTGTAGAGAAGTTGTGAATAATGAAAGTTTTGCAAAGAAATCTACATATTGGTGACCGAGAACCTGCTGGTCAAACTGTATATAAAGGTACTGCGTTGTTACAGAATATACAGTCACACGTAATATGGAGTGATAATGCTAAAGGCGGATGCAACCAGGTTTTGAATGAGCAGCAAACAATGACAGCAAATTGCAAAATAACGCTGCGATCAGAAGTGTTGTGAGGCAGAGATCAACCAGGTGTCAGACAGGACACAGAGACACCAACGAATAAAACAGTTATTTACTCACCAGAACTTGAGTAAAGTTAGCCGGTACGACCTCATTGCCAGTGCTGCAATCCAGGCAGAGCAGAGTGTTTGTGTTTACGATGCTGGTAAGTTTTGTCAGTGGGCAACAATTAGAACGGTCGCAGATATTTTGGAATGGTGAAATGCTGCTTTGCCTACAGAGGCAAAGACAGAGATTGTCTTTCCAAAAGTCATCAAGGATGATGCAGAGGCCAGCACACCCCAAGGTCTCAGAGATGGCTCACATGAACAGGTGCAAGATGAACAGCCGATGGAGCCAGAGAGAGCTGCACCCTCGACGTCAGCCACTTCCATAAATGGATGCTGCCACTTTCCTGAAACCACCGCTCGATACAGCAAAAAAGCAAAATATTGGCAATAGATGGACTGCTTGCATAGAGACATTTGAGGTTTTCATTGATGCACTGGAAGAGACTGATAACAAAAAGATTATCAAGTATCTCCGAAATCTTGCTGGTGTAAAATAAGTCATAAAGAAAATGACACAAACTGATGAAGAAGTCAAATATCATCAGATTAAAGAAGTGTTGAGTCTCAAGTTCAATCTAATGCCAAATGTTGATTACGAATGATACATCTTCACCCAAGAACGTCAGAAATTTGGTGAAACCATTGATGAATTTGTGGAGACTCGACACATTCATCAGACATTGTAAATTCAATGAATTTAAGGATGAAGATGTTTTGCATCTGAGAGTTATTGAAGGATTGTCAATATTATTCAGAAGATGAATGCTGAGAGAAACTCTTTTCTGGAGTGAGTGTTAATGGCTGCCAATGTTGAAGAGCGTGCTGATAGACAAGCTGCTGACATTGAGACCAAAGGTGCCCAGAATGAATCTGTCATGAGTGTGAAAAGTAAGCCAAAACAAAACACTAAATGATACAAAGTGATGTCTACACGTAAAATGAAGTTGTGTTTTAGATGTGGATTTTTGTTTCCACACAAATGTAAATGTACCGCTCTTGGACAGATATGTACAGGCTGCCGGAAGGAGAACCATTTTGTGATGGTTTGCAAAGTGAAGGAAAACCTAAGTGTTTCATGGTGCGAAGACATAATGGCCCTCAGGCTGGTGATGACGCTGCAACTGGTACCTCGTTGACATACACAAATTCCTCTTTTGTAAACATCAGGCCATCTCCAAGCTTGGCTTAACAAATGGTAAACTGTCTTTGAGAAGAGCACTTTTAATTGCGGAGCTATATATTTTACAATTGTAAAATCATGGAATAATTAAGGGAGGATCATGCTTTGAAGGGGGAGACAGGGAATAAAATGTAAGCAGTTGTTTCAAAGTTTGAGGTGCACCAAGTACCTTCCTACCACAGGGTAAGCATTCGTGCACCGTATTCAAGAGGTTTCTAAGCTTTGGCCCTATTAATGTCCTGTCCCAGTTGTCTCTCTGTCAAAGCTATATTTTTATCATTTGTTTTCTATTGTTCATAAACCCTTCTCTCTGGCTTTCATTATTTCTTTCATTTTAGCTCCTGAAAAATCCCAGTGGGGCTGTTTCAATTCAGAGAGCTGCATTCTTTCGATAAAAACAATTGGAAACACCTGATCCTTCACCACTCCCAAAGTTAAAATGTCAGCGTGTTTATTTTTTATTGCTTTTAATGACTGGTTGCTTTCAACAGCCAGTATTAAATCTGTCTTGTGTTTCGTTCACTAGATAAGAAACTGATAACCTTACCTAATCTGAAGCAAAATTGTTAAAATAAAGTGTAATAGTATAAGAATAAGAATAATAAGAATACTTTTCAGAGTAGCAGGCATTATAAAATCGCATCAACTGTGTCATGCTTTTAATAAAAAAGCGCTGACAAAGGCAAAGTACCTTACATTTCACATTTTGACAAAATTTAAGCGAGCAGGCTTTAATGAAAATGCCATTGTATTTTTAACAAAATCATTCCAGTGTGTTAGTGAGTGACGGTCAAAACCAAAAAGAATAAGACAACATATGACATATTACCTCCTTGTCAAGTTTTCTCCCCGAATTAATTACTTAATGAGGGGTGAAAATGTACTCGAGTAATGCAATTACCGTTAAGTAATTGAAGCATTTTTGGGCATTATTTTAACTTGAAACAAACTCAGGACAGGGAGCTTATAGGATTCCTTACATTTTCATCTCAGGATTCATACTTGTGACTCATTTTCGGCTGACCAGTAACAAGGTGCCTTTATTTCTTTGAGTATTACCACCTTACTATAATTATTTGAGTGAGGGCTCGCCCTTACCAAAGAGGGAGAACGAATACTAAACAACACATGTAGGGACAAACAAGAACCTGTACCGGGTAGGTGGAGTTGTGCTACAAATGTGAGGTTAGGGTTACCCAAAGGACCGCTTATGCTAACAATACTCCAGCGCCAGAAGGTCAGTGACCTGCCACCCAATTAATCACATTAGACCCTCATGATCAGATGTTTTAAATGCTGTATACCTCCTAAAGTTAGGGCTGCTCCATTTAATGGATTGTAGATGCATGTCCCTATACACACTCCATGCACAGTGTTTGCATGTTTGTAGTGGATAAACCATCAGAACTTGAACAGATGGCACATGCATCAGAGAGGTGTAATTATATTGATTTGTCATTTTGAATTCAATAACTCCATTTCCACTCTATTTTGGAGTGCAGTCCCAAGTGGTAACTATGCTTTGATAGATGCAGATGCTGTTGGATGTGGTATTTAGCAACTGTGGAATTACCGCAACAATCAGGGGTCTATTTACTAAGATTTACACCGTGTTTACATAACAAAAGTGATGCAAATCAACCCAAAATCTTTTTTGCCTATTTACTTTCCAGCGCTTAACTTGTTTAACACTGGAAAATCACATGAAAGTAACACAAAGCAATGCATAGCGATACTTTGCATTACTTAGCGCCAAGGGGGCCTAACATGGGTGGTGCATCGGGATTCCCATGCAACCACCTAAGCTTTCTGACGCTGAGCCCTATTTACTAGGGTTTAGCGTCAGAAAATAGCGTCCATTTCAAGTAGGAACTATGGAGGAAAAATACTTTAATTTCTTCTTCCTTTTCTGACTTTGTATGTGTGCTGCACTGTACATACAAAGTGGGAAACAGTTTAAAGTTAGTCTGAGCATAGTATTTTGTACTGGAGGGCTATCCTTCAGGTACAAAATCTATGCTTGACTCACGCAGACACCCTTGCACTGTGGTGCAAAGGTGTGTGCATGGCACACGGCTGCTAATTTCAGCATTAGGGAGAGGGTAGGAGAGTGCCATATTTCTGTAAATATGGCCGTCTCCTGCTCTCTTCCTCTCGCGCAATGCAGCACAGCTTTTTGCCTGTATTGGAGATATAATTATAAAACGGACACCCCAATTGCATCCAATTTTCCCATTATTTGTTGAACTGGATTTTGAACAGTAAATCTCACACACCCCAAACATATGTAATTTCTCCAGTGTTTGGTGGATTGGAGGTAGAATAGTAATTTTACACCCTCCAATTTTGCATTTTAGTTAATGTTTGTTGTGTTGGAGTTATTGTAGGGCCTTTTAGTTTTTTATATTTAATCTGTCATTAATATACGTTTTGGATTGAAATTACATTAGTAAACACTACTTATTTGTATAATTTTTTACATATTTGTAGCATGTTAAATTCAAATATGTATTTTTAGATACTTATTATTTTTAGTAAATATTTCCATTTTTAAAAAAACATTTCTAAATGTTTTAAATGTTTTTACAAATAATAATTTTGTGTATTTTACAATGTTTAAATATTGGATGTGTTTATATATTTTTACAAATATTAATAATTATATATGTTAATTTGTGGTTTCTTTTTAAAAATCCATTAATAATATTATATTTGTTGTAATGTTTAACGTTATTTCTATTTGCATATCTTAAATTAGGTTATAGACTAAGTTTAAAATGTTTTCTCTATTCTTAAAGCATTAAGTAATATATATTTATAATAATTATTTTATTCATTTTTTTTGCTTTTTCTTAAATACATATTTTAAATGTATATATTTCTAATATATGTATTACTTTTTAATAATAATTTATGTTTTATGTTATATTTCCCAAATAAATATATATGTATTTACTAATATAATGTCAATATTTTGGACCATGTTTCTTTTGTAGTTGATATTTTAGTTCTTTACATTAAAAGTAAGTAAAGTTTATAGTTTTGTTGTCTTTTTCTTACATCTATATTTTTACACCACAATATTTTTGTGATCTATATTCGGGAGGAGAGTGAGCTACTATGCATTATGAGGTATGCAATCTCATAATTTTCGCGATTTGAATCAGGTTTTCCACGGGATATGCTATTAAACCGTCGAGTTATAACATCAATTTGGGTGCAAACTCCCTGGACTTGCACTGATGTTGGAATGAGCCCTATAAAGACCTTTCTGGTTAAGATGCCACTTTATAGGGCCATTTTTACAAACCAGAGAGAATGATTCACTTACAATTTCACTTTTTGTACACTGATATATTCAACAGTATGTTTTTTGTAAAGTAAAATACAAGATAAACCTATTGCTTCATGTTTCACTAATGATTTTTACTTCTGTACACCCTTAACTGGAATGGCTTGTTTGCTAATTAACTGTACAGGTTTCAGGTAATACCAACATGACAAAACCTTTGCAAAAACTTAGCTTTATTTATGTTGTTAGATTTTTTTAATTAATATTGTGTGGCAGTTAAATACCTATAGGCCTTGATTAAAAGTGGGCTGGATGGGTGTGGAGTATTTACCACACCCAGTAAATACAAATAACTTGGGTCAAGGGAGCACAAGGCGATACAATGCTTTTACTAGACCAGTTTATACTGACTTGTTGCCTGAATGACCGCTGGCATTACATATGTTTGGATTCCTCTCAGGAAGCTAAAATCACTTTGCAATTGATGCATTCAACTTCCTTATTTTGATTGATGAATAGGAGACTGTAGGTCATGTCCTAAAATTATTGTGCAGAAAATTAATTGAACATTTTTAACCCAGCTGCTTTACAGAGAATGCACAAAAAAGCTCTCACTTGTATTCATGACAATTTGGCAGGATTGCTGTCAGTTCCATACAAATGGTTAGCCAATTATTCTGCATTAGTAATATTTCATATGCCAAGTATAAAAAAGTAATTTGTTGGTACAATGCCAGCAGTGCATAAAGTAGCTGGCTGTTCACGAGTAATTTATCTGTTTGCAGTGCTATCATCATGGAATATTGTGGTCAGTATATTGTCTGACATAAATAATGTGTCTCTAATACTGTTTACAAAAATATCGACTCATTGGAATTAATAATAGAAAATCTACATAGAATGCAACATTTTTCTAAACGATAGTTAAGCCATGAATGTTGTGTGCATCCACAATATTCTGCAAGATGTCCATTTTCAGTTTGTCGATAGTCCATTTAGATTTGCCAGTTTGGATACTTGGGTCCTCATTATGAGTGGGCTGTTAATTCTGAATAGCACCGTTAGGGGAGTTACAGGTCCCATCAGAATTATGAAGATCCTTGAAAACACCACGGACCAGTCTTGTTTCCCACAGAGCTTTCAGTTACTCAGACCAGTTGAGGGTGGAATGGGGAATTACCGGATGACCCAGAATTACTGCTTCACTGATAATTCCTTACTTCTCAATGGAATCTCAGCAGTCAAGTAAAAATATCAGCTGGCTCTGCAGCTCTGTGAATACAGGCTTATTTGGTGTGGGTACAGGCCACTCATAATTAGGGCTTTGGTGTCACAACAGAAAAGAGGCATGGTCAGGTCCTTTCAGCTCATGAGAACATATGAGAACATATGCAATTGCTTGCAAATTACAAATGCAATACTCTCTGTTCAGTTATAATCATTGTATTCACCTTGAAGCAATGAAAGGTTATTTGTGTCTGTCCAGCATAAAATGTGATACTTCGTGCACACTGCACCTGAGGCTAGATTATTGCTTCTACATCCCTTTCTTAAATATCAGATGTCGGTCCTTTCTTGCATTAGGTGTTCATTCGAAAGAAAATGCTACAGTATTTGCATGGGGAGTTGCTCCATGCCTATGAGGGTATAAGTATGACCGAGTGCATGATCCATGTCACTGAATTATATGTGGAATAGGCCCTAGGTGGACTTGATGACTGTGTGCCAACTGAACAAGTGCCACAAATTTAGTACACACCTCCAATTTGCCATTTAGGAGGGGGAATGTAGTGTCCCAGTAAGGCTCTCAGAATCTACTCCTGAGGGTGGCCCCAGTCAGAGATTTTATTCTGGGGTGATCTCTGGATTCATTACAAAGAGAGAACATGGTTTTGCCTATGAAAAGCCTTTAAGTATGTAACAGGGCCCATTTAGTTAGTACCTGTTGAGGGGCACTCTGCACCCCAGCAATTTTGAGGTCCATTGTGGCTCCATAGAGAATTGGCGCCATCTGGAGCTACACTCACAAAGTCACTGTATGAGTTGGGGAGAAGACCTGCACACAAATACAGAGAATAAGTGTACCCACTGTTCTATTACTGTCTGCTGCACAGTAATCTGTGCATGTGCCAGCAATTGGATTAGCAGGTATGTAGATAACTGTGAATAGTTTTTGTTAACAGTTGCACAGCCTCAGGATAAGAGTATACAGTGAACAATCTGAACAGCCAATCTGAATGTCTGTAGAATATCTGTTGGTAGGCCACTTACAGTTTCCGGGTGCTGGGACTGCAGTGGAAGACACAGTGCAAACAGAAAGTCTGTGAGATCATCTTACTTTGAATTTGTAGGGCATAGTGATACAAGCAGTAATGCCTCCACCTTATCCACCCTATTTTCTAGAACAGTTGGTTTCACCTTCCATTGAATTTTGTGGATATTTTTTTAAATGAATTGAAGGCCTGAGATTTGTTGTTCTTTAGGCCTAGCATAAAAAGATAATTGTTTTGGTTAATTCACTGGGAAAGGATGGTCAGCATGTTTTTAATTGTTTACAATTCATTGTGTATAGTAAGAATGGCGCAATAAAAAAGCAAAATAAACAGAATGGTGAACTATTATGGAAAATAGGAAACATCATTAAGCAACACCCTACGTTTTATACTCCGCCACAGAAACTTGATGAAACGTCTGATTAGTTTGTTGGAGGTTTGAGAGAGTTGTGTGTCAAATACAACTTGGAGAAGTGACTAATGAAATGATCAGAAGCCACTTAATGTTTAATTGCAATAATAAGATATTACAGGAATGATTGAGGGTAGAACAAATCCATGTTGCAATAAGTGAGAATAATAAATTGTAGAAGAATCTGATATTGATGAACTGAGTGCCAATCAACACAATGAAATTAATGTAATGTTGAAAGGAAAGTGTAATAAACAAAAACAGAACAATACAAAATGATACATGGCCAAGTGACAGCAAACAATGGAGTACTCGTACTAAAGGGCTATTCAGAGGGTCCTGTTGGATCAGGAGGTTTATCAACAATGCAGACTTCCAGATGTTTTGCTATAAAAAAGCTTGCTGGAAGTGTGGTAAGAATGGATGATTGGTCATTGCATGTTGTGAACAAAGCACTGCATGGGTAGCTTGGATAGAAGAAGCAAAATGAGAAAACAATTATGAGTAGTGTGTGTGGGCAGCAGGGAGATGAAAGTAGGAAAAATTCGACCATAGGCAAATTTAAGGTGAATGGAAACAAATAGAACTGATGATTGATCCAAGTTCGTGGTATATTTTTATTCTGCAAAACGTGTTTGACGCTACAAGTATTCTGGGGTACATTAGTTAGATATTAAATTCAAGGGACGTAAAGCTCAAGGCATGTATGTTGCCAAGGTGGAGCCACATATTTTAGGGTGCGTCAACAACATGACTTGTATATTAACCTAGATCCTCATTTGCCTGAGCTAATGCTCATGATGCAGGATAATGGATTAAAAAGAGTCTTGGACAAATGTAAGGAACCTTTTGAGGACAAAGTAGGCTTTTAAAGCTGTTATGTACATATAATAGTCTAGAAATAGGGAGCCAGGGCTGTTATGCATTGGTTGAGGAGAATTCTTGTGGTTGTTAGACATTAGGTCAGTTGGAATATTATGGGAGATAAGGGAAGGAATAATTGCACCAGTTGACACTGCTGAACTGCTATCACCTGTGGCCATCACAAAAAGTTTGGACTGACCTTTAAGACTTTGTGTGGATCTCAGAAGTTTTAATCAAAGCATAGTGTTTAGCAGTTTTCCACTAATAGAAATGAATTGCTTCTTTTGGTGCAAAGTTTTTCATCAAGGTTAGACCTTAAGTCAGTGTACCACCATATTTGGTTGCATCCCCATTTGCAAGCAGTCACAGCACATGTTCAGTGATATTTCACCTGTGTAGCCTAAATAGCAATAGATTATTATTAGTAAAAAGTTCAATAGTAGTAAAATAATGCCTAATCAAATGTCTTATGCTATTTTTTGCTTGTGTAAAATTTAGGAAATCTATTCCTCTCCTGAAATATGGATTGTTACACTGTAAGGGCTGTTGAGATTGTTTCTGTGAGTGTGATCTACCGCAGCCATAGACCATTGTTCATCTCACCCTATGCTATTATCTTTTCTGTGCTGACTGTTGTCTGTAACTCCTCATTACACTGCAACCACACCCCCAATACTACTTACCCTGGCCATCAGCATTAAGTCTATGGATTTGATATCTACAGCCTTGTATCTGGAAAATGTCTCCCAATACAAGATGGTGCATATTAAAAACACTGTATCTAAGTTTGTGGGAACCCTCATCATCTCTGGTAACTCTGTCTCCTCCTCATCTAGCACCTCTTTGCAGCCTGTCACCCTAAGCAACAGTTTGAACATGTCCATATTTATCCAGCCTAATTATTTGTTTGATCTGCATTAAGTGGGCTCCCAGTAAGTTTGACATACTATGTAAGGTATTTTTTTAAATTTTTTAGTGGCTGCAACCTTCCCCTCACATTCATTCCATCTTTTGACCCTTTCTTTACCTGTGAAACCTGATGTACCTGCAGTTGCTTTGTTGTCCCAGAAAATGTGGCTCAACTGTCCTCATCATTAATCCTTGTGGGTGTGCCTTTCAACCTCAGCCACCATGCTAGCAGCCTTTGCCTCCAGTCCCTTGCCTACTCCTGTTTTCACTTCATACTGAAGTCCTCTCTCCCATGGTATATCTTTTCTAGGTACCCATCCCACAATTTTCACCAAACGTTAATGAATTTCTCCCCAACCAACATTCCCCCAGATATTGGCTAGCATCTATGGGAACCTTCGTCACTCTATCCTCCAACATTTGTCTCCCATGCATCCCACCAGGTCAGTTTGCTTTAAATACCTTCAAAGTGTCACCCATTTCCTGACTTCCTTGCACAATTTGACCCATTTGTTTCTTGCAGCATCCCTGCTGTCCTTGCGGCCAACAAACAGTTTTTTTTAATCTCTTGTGGGTCAACTAGGCTCTCTGGTGCTGGTCAAGCCTGCTCTCCCTCATACTTAGGCCTTTTTCCTGGTCTCCCATGTCATATTCTGCTATACACTATCCCTTCTCTGTTTCTCTGCATTCCTCAGGGGTGGTCACCCTTTGTCAGTCTTTTCTCCCTAATCAAAATCACAGTTTCACCTGTCGGGTACCTGACCCATACGTTTGGACTTCTTCTGCTGTCCTTGCTCTAAGCTCTCCTCACTGGTGACATTCTCACCCATCTCGTCAAAATCATCCCCATGATTTGCCACACAGCCTGAACACCTTCATGTGGTTGGGCCCTTCACTGGTGCCGACCTTCCTCCTCACCACCACAAAAAATGGACCTCAGGATTGGCACTGTCCTCTGCCTCTGAGGGGTCTTACACTCATTTCAGCCTTCTTCCTGAGCTTGCATGATATCACTTCTTGCTGAAGGAGGTGCTTATCACCTCACTAACCTCTGTTCCCTCTGCCTTCATCTGCTAAAGTGTGGGGGGGGGGCAGGTGTTGCAAGGATGACATGGGATCTAGAAAGGAAAATGGGTCACCATTATCGTGTTTGGAAGCAAACTGAGTTCATAATTTGGGTGCAGAAAGCCCCTCAAAACTCTTGAACTTGGTGCCACTGCATCTGTTACATTTGTGATGGCTACGCTTGTGGTGGGAGTTGTGCACTTGTCCCCTCTCCTCACTCTACTCCATGTCCTGCCACATTTTAATTTGTTGGGGTCAGTGACCCTGGGCCTACCCTGGTACCTTTGCCTTTGACCCCATCTTTACTTCCAAATTCCTCAGTGCTGAACTTGAGTGACACTGCCACTGATCTGCATTGTCCATCACTTGTGGTCACAGGTCCCTAACAGTTCTCTGCCTTCTGTACATTGCAAAACTCACTCTCTTGCTCACCTTTCTCATTAACTCTCATATGCTTCCTATCTCATTGATGCGGAAACCCACAACACTCTCCCTGTCGTCACCTGCCCTCATTGCTGCCCATGTCCTTAGAAATGACCTCAATGCCTCATCCGAAATCCTCGACCTTTTTTTTACTCTGCCATGGCCTTCCTGAAACCTAATGGATAATGCTCTCCTGGGCCTACCTCTGCCCATGAAAACCTGATGAGTCCAGTGGCGTAGCAAGGGGGTCCGGGGTGGCAATCTGTCCCGTGCGGCACGAGTTTTGGGAGCAGCGGCACCTCCCCAGCTCTCACCTGCCGTCTGCGCAGCAATCGGCAGCACCTCCGCCTTTCAATGCAGCCGTCACGGGGCGGCAATCCGAGGAATCGCTAGGACCCCCCCCGCCCACCTCTCTTCAATGGGTCTCAAAATGCTGTAGTCACAAGGGCTCCAATATTTTAGATGTCACGACGGTCTCATCTTTTTATCTTTTTGCTCACAGGATAATGAAATTCCTTCTGCGCTGCTCTAACTGGGACCTTTCAGATGCCGACATAACAGAGTGACAGCCATAATGGCAGCACCACTCAGTCTGTTCCTGTCCATCCCAGGGACATATTAAGGATTTTTGAGGCCCGGGGCGAATGCATTTTGTGGGCCCCTGTTCGGAACAGCTTTGAATTTATGATACAATTTCAGCTCTTTCATGCCATCCCTGGCCAGGTCACAGACAGTGCACAAGCGCAGTCATCCAAATTCTAAAGTTGTTACATCTAATATTCAGGGATAGTAACTTGTTTTTTCAATATTGTAACACAGTAGCAGCTCACTATTACTGCTAATACTCTGTGACACCCTCCGATTTCTCATATGTGAAGTCCTGTTTTGATCTAAAAGTAACTTTTGTATGGATGTTGCAAGAAACATAAACACACCTTTCTCTGCAAAATGTCTGTGATAGATTCTCACACATTTCTCACACTAAAAATAAATTAAAGGGAAAAAGTATTTAAAACAATTTGTTTAAGAATTATTCAAGGTCACCAGGGCAAGATTCTCTGCAGAACAGAGCTGGCAGTATCAGGGGGCCCCTTGAAAGGCTGGGGCCCTGGGCTAACTACCACTTTGCCCATGCCTTAAATCGTCTCTGGTCCATCCCCCAAACTCCCTGGGCGGATAGCACAGTTCCCTCCCTTCACCAGAAGAGCTCGTGCAGAAAATCCTGCTTAGTGCTTAGGTTTCCAAATGCGCTTTTTATTTGAACACTTTAAAGCTCCGAAATCAAAATGAATCTATAAAATGAAAACACATTTCCAGAGATCAACCACTTTACAGTTTCAATCTTTGGTGCTTATTAAGGTCTTATGAAAGCAGCCAGCTTCTGACTCCGAAAACAAAACGAAATCCTTAATATCATTATAAAGGATGGCATTCAGTGCAGTATTAATTTTAGAGGTCGCTCTTCCCCATAGCTGAAAGTGTCACACATTTCACCTCGGTTGTCAATGAAAACACGACACCCCGGCTCTGGGGTGGTGCCCCAGCCCTCTATACTCTCAGGAACTAAACATGTTCCTTTCTACTTCCATTGACACTGAAATTCCGGAATATGCTTCATTATTACATGTTCAATTGTGAATACTAAATTCTGTTGTTGTAGCAGAAGCTGTCTCGTGTTAAAGACTCTTTGAAAAAATATGCTAGTTTCCTGTCAAGCTGAGTGCCTTTATTCCTTCTCTGTAGCTGCTATGTTCACTTTTCAGTTTTAATTTGGGTTTTGAAGTAAATCACTGCCTCATTACACCCTACAGTTCCAAATTAAAGAGCCCTGTCAGATGCAGCAGAAGGCGCTTCACCAGAAGTCTGCACACACTAGAAGCCAGATAACCTCCTCCAGTCAGAGTTAGGCATCCCACAGGGCAACCACAATCTGCGAGGAGGCAGAAATTGTTCTTGGATCCCTGATGCTGCGTTCTGATTCGTCCTCCCTGATTTGAAACAGAGGCTTAGGGCCTGTGTGAGCCACTGCGTTTGAAAATAAACTCGGGCATGTGGAGCTACACACAAAAAAAGATAGAGAAACACAAACCTAAAACTGTGTTTTTTAATTCCAAACATAAATAGCAGCGGCATGCTTCTCAGGAAAAAAAACAATTGTATTATGAAGCAGGAGGATGATCAGGATTGCTATTTTGGAAACTATACTGATCCAAAATTGTTTAGGTTATAATTGTGTTAAGTGGTATTGCACAAAGCCAGGATTGGTGAACCACTACTGGGTGCCTGCACTTAACAGGCTGATGTCGCAGGAATTTCACATAAAGATGCGTGGTATGTTTGTATGTGTGATAATATATAAAGCACAAACTTGGCTGTACAATAACAGAGGAGTCTACGTGAATACTGGGTAAAGGGTAGAAATTAGGAGCACATCAAGGGAGTGGGGGAGAAAAGGGTGGGGAAATGCATCCTAAGTGGGTAAAGCATGGTTTACAGTAATGGTCTGGATAGTAGTGTGGGTGAGGAGAGGGGGGGCAAGGATAGCTGAGCAAGGCAGTGGTTACAAGCCTATGGAACTTTGGTCACCTGCTGCTTGCTGGTGTGGAGCTGAGCTTCTCTAATTGAAGTGGCATATCAAGGACTTTCTGCAGAGTTGGGTTGTGATCCAAGATACTTAGACTACTCCGATAATTCATTATTGCAAATTATGCCCTTGAGCATCACGGTTCTTTTGAGGGGATGAACCTAAAATAGACTGGAATAATAATCAAAACTAGAAGAAATACTCTCATTAAAATTCACTCAATTTTCTTTTAGTTCTCATTTGTACACAGAGCTCGTAGAGGGCGCCTTGTGATATTTTAATGTCCACATTTAACATTAGCAGACTTGAAATGTAACCTCTTTTCCACCTTAGAGGTGAAGTGCAATCTTTGCTGATGTTAATGGAATTTGTTGACTACATTTGCACTCCGATGGGTGTGGTCAGGGCCGGACTGGCCGTAGCGGGCACCAGGCATTTCCCCGGTGGGCCGCCAGGGTGGGGGCCGGTTTTGGGCCCCTGGGGGCCGTTTTTGCAGCATAGCTGCAATATCGGCCCTGTAACAAAATCGGCCGAAACCGGCCCTGGCAAACAGCTCTGCTGTCCTCCCCAACGCCTCCGGGGGGCCGGCCGAGCCTTTTGCCAGGGCCGGTTTTGGTTCCCAGTCCGGCCCTGGGTGTGGTGGGGTGGAGGGACTGTGAAAGGTAAGAAACAGTTCATCCATCTCAAGAGACCAAATAACTTGCAGCTACAGTGGTATTTTTTAGGGGAACATCAAAACTGGTTGCAGGGAGCTATTCTGCCAGAGCACAAAAGGCGGAAACTGAAAATGAGTGATGACAGGTTGTGTCCAGAATCTGCAGGATGGAATGAGCATGCCAAAAAGGTGAACAGATTTCCATGTACTTTGTGGAATTAAAGAAATGATGATGGATTGAGATGATCTCCTCACCACGGATTCCAGGTCTCCCTCAAGAAAGGAGAAGTCAAAGTCTACATGCATGATCTCCTCACACTACCCCCAGACTTGAATCACAGTACTTACATCAAAGCACTTTAGACATTTCATCCAATAAGAGACTTTTGGATGGTTACTTACACTTATGAAATGGAATAACATGTTTGATGTTGTTTTAACTATGTTGTAAGATGTATAAAATCTGGACAGTTTCAAAATTAACATAGTTCTGAATTATTAGGTGCTCTGACTGTTCACATGTTTCTTTCTTCTTTTGGTAATTAGATTTTAGCCTTTGAACTCACATTTTTATCTCACTAATGTTTAAAATAGTTTGGTGCTTTTAGCTAGAATCTTTAAATATTTGAGGTACTCAATTTTGCTCCCATAGTGGTTATGTGTCACTATATCAAGATCAATATTATTGACATGTAATTATATTGCACCCAGTATATTTAAGACTACTACATTGACATGCTAAGTACATTATTAATAGTTTTACCTTCGGATTATTTAACTAACTAGTGGTTGAAATGAAATTACAATAGTGTAGGTTCTCACTGGCCAAGAGTACCTGCGTGTACCTGAGAAGTGCTGATACTCTCCCATTAAGGGCCAGATTATGAGTCTGGCGGACCACGGACTGCCAGACTCGTGGGGGCACAGTGGTGGCGGTCTCCCGACCGCCTGGTTACAAGTCGGGCAGTCGAACCACCACAGCCCTGCGGCAGCTGCCAGGGAATCACCATTCCTTGTCGATGTTGCGGCAGTCAGGAGGCCGCAATATGCTTGGCGGGACCACCGCGGTCCCGCCAAGCATATTACGAGTTTCCCTTCCACTGGTGGTGCCATGGAGGTTCTTACTCCATGAACACCATGGCGGAGAGGATCAAAGGGGGCCCTGCAGGGTCCCCTGTGCCTCCTCCACCTGTGGATGCACACAGTGGGCACAGCATGTGCCCCCCTGTGTGCATGCACACCAGTTCCTGCACGGCATGGACCTTTCTGTTCATGCCGTGCAGGAACTGTTTTTGGCTTCCCATTGCAGTGCCCATTTGGGGCACCGCCATAGGAACACCCCAAAAAAAAGCCTCCCAGACATGAGAATAATTCGTAATCTGGTAGGCGGTCTGACCACATTTTAGGATGTGCGGCGGCAGGGCATACCCGACGTTGCACCGCAAAGTCGTAATCGGACCCTAAATGTATTGCAGCAGTGCTGGGGTTATGCCCTTCTAATGCACAGGGAGAAGACTTCCATGGCAACAGGCACATATTGAACATGGGTGCTAAATGTGATACACTCTCTAATAATTGTTCTTAGCCTTCAATCAGCACAATGTGTGGAATGGGTCTTTGTTTGGACTGAACTAGAACTGACACCAAAATAAGGTTCCTAAAGTTGCACACAGCAGAGCCCTTTTTACATTTGCGGTGAGAAGCTTTACTTTCAAAATAGACAGAGTTCAAGTCAAAGAAATATTTGAGATATAAAATGATAAAATGATAAAATTGTGAATTCAAATATAATAGGTTGATAAAGCTTTTCCTCGCCTCCTCTTATGGGTTCTAAAATATTGTGTTACTATGCATAAACTTACTGTGGCCCTCCACGGTATAATATCAAGACTGAAGAGCTGCGACGAAATTTATAAAAAAAGTCAAAGGCCAAGTAATATCTAAGTTTACAAAGAGCCCAGAATCATTCAGCATCAACAACATCTACAGGGCATTGAAGATACTTATTTGGCTCAGAAACAAAGAAATAACTCAGTTAAAAGGTTTTTCTACAATTCAATGCTTGGATATGCTTCTTGGATCATTTCCAAGACTCCATCCCCTGCAAGCTGACCAGAAGCATAGTGCTGGCCTTCGACCACCTTTTATTTATCCAGATGGCTAAGTAAGAAAGGCTTGATTAGAAAGAAGTCCTTGTAAATGGCTTCACGTCATTGCTCCCCTACCTTTGCAACTAGGACTTGGCCATAACCTCTGTGTTTGTGAAGAGAGCCCAACAGCTACCGATTCTTACCAGTCAACGTGCTGGCACTGCATGAAGGACATTCAAGGACGGACTTGTCTTCATTAGCTATCTGAAGCAGCAGTGAAATAACAAATGACACGAGTGCTACGCAAAACTCAAAGATAGAACAATAAAATAAAAAAAGATTTACTCGAAAGCGACAGGTGAAAGAGACTGAAAAAGGTTTACTACTGGATTAATCAAATTTCATTTTTTCTCTTTTTAGAACAGTGCAGTAAGTGCTATTTGCACTAATGTGTTACAGAGTAGGCACAAAAAGGCAGTAGCATTTCATTCCCATATTTAGAAGCATGTTATAATGTTTGCATGTTCGTAAGCGGTGTGCTATTTGTAGTGTTCTCAAGGACTTTAGCTTGGCGTCTGTGCTTCTCTAAATTAAGTCTTTTTCAACCACGAAAACCAAGAACCAGATTACAGGATATGCACCTGGCTGACAAGTTATAATGAGGTATATAAAGATTGCCAGTGTGTGACTGCATAAGTAGCACATCTCACACTGCACAGAATAGGCTTCTATAGCTAACCTGCCGCTATCAGCATACCATGTTTTACTAAGCAAGTTTTTGGCAAAAAAAACTTTTTTTTTTTTTTTTTAGAACAACACTAAGCCGCTAATTACGACCCTGGGGGTATTTTCCGATCCTTTGCAAACAGAAGTTACCGCAGTGATAATTATTGATAGTTATTCAATGATTATCTCAGCACCACTCTTTTCTGCTCACTGATTTCGACAGATTAAATCTGCCGAAATGTATAAGAGAAAAGTCCCAAGTAGTATAAGGAGATACCATTCATCCCCATTCATGCCCTTAAAAGTGACAGGTCCCCCTCCGGTCCCCCCGCCCCTCGCTGTGTCCTTAAAAGTGACAGGTCTCAAACCCCTCACTGTGTCCTTAAAAGTGACGTGTGCCCTTAAAAGTGACAGGCCTCAAACCTCTCTGTGTCCTTAAAAGTGACAGGTCCCCCTCCGGTCCCCCCGCCCCTCGCTGTGTCCTTAAAAGTGAAGCGTGTCCTTAAAAGTGACAGGCCTCAAACCCCTCACTGTGTCCTTAAAAGTGACGCGTGCCCTTAAAAGTGACAGGCCTCAAACCTCTCTGTGTCCTTAAAAGTGACATGTGGCCAGCTTGTCCAAGGGGGCGGTGCTAGGGGCGGGGCTGTTTCGGGAGCCACCAGCGAACCAGAGCCCTATGACGCCTCTAAGGCCTTGTTGATGTATAGATGGTACGCCCCTTTTAGGAGCTGTTTAGGATACATATAAGGCATCCTTAAGAGCGTTGTACAGCAAGCAGCCGCCGGAAGACAAGAAGGTTCCCATAGCAAAATGAAGAGATACAACCCTCTTGTGAAGAGCCCTATGTGGGTTTGCTCCAACCCCCTATCAGTAGATATTACCGCAGCTTACCAACGCTGGTAATGGACGAGAATGCTCAGCAAGAAACACCTAAGGATAGGGGCTGCGACCTTACTGGTTTTAGTAATAGCATGTGTCGGGGGTGCAAAACCTCAATATCAAGGATTGCGTATGCCTGCTGTCTCCGGTTAAGGGCACCCCCAGCACGAGTGAGGGCTCTGGTAGCGGCAGCTTGTTTGCCGGCCCCAGTTTCGTGGATATGGAGGAATCTGAAGAGGCTGTAGCACCAGCTAACACAACCGTCTATGAAACCAAGGCCCTTCAGGAGGACCCGGATGCTGATGATGTTGTGCTGCAACCGTCGGGTACAGTCGCCGAAGATGTTGGGGCAACGCGGGACACTAGCGACTCTCAAGATTTCAGAACCGCAGCAGAGGCCGGTGAAAATGCAGAGGTTAGTAAAAAAATAAAAATGTTATGCTCGGTAGTTACAAAAAAAAAAAATGCGGTATTTTATTTCTTCAGCTATTGGCATATCAATCTTTCTTTTTTGTCCCTAGAACGTAACACCAGCAGGATGCACCTACTTCATAAAGCACTATGGTAAAGAGCCTGTAGCACCTCCTAACACCTCTGTCTACGAAGACATGGACCTTCAGGAGGATGCGGCTGCTGCGGAGGGCGTGTTGCAACAGCCCGGTACAAGCGTCGAAGATGACGGGGCATCGCAGGACATTAGCGACTCTCAGGATTTCAGAGCTGCCGCAGAGGGTTGTGAAAATATGGAGGTTAGTATGAAAATGTTATGCCCCTGTATCTATATAACGATGTATTTTATTTCTTCAACTAATGGGCTGTCAATCTTTTTTTGAACCCTAGATAGAAGCCCCAAAAAGAACGGCTGGAGCCTGGCGACCTGCAAAAGCGAACAATGTAATCTTTAATTGTCTGTGGTGTTCAAAACAGGCTGAAAGCTCAACGTGCCAAAACAGCGAGGGCTGCGACAAATGCGTATGCGGTTCTAAGAGCGCCGCGTGTGAAAAAGATGAAGATGTCGGATTGTCCTTCTTTGAACGGCGTGAAGTTAAGGGTTTCGCAGCGGCGGTAGTACTAAACTGTGTCAAACGTGACTATTACAGTCTTTGTCAAGGCCACCAAATAAGCGATCCAGAGCAGGCGGCTCACGAATGTTTGTGCGAATCATACAGAGCAAGAACAATACGCTATATTTGTGGCTTGTTAAACCCGTACAAGGTGTATAAGCTGCTAAAGGTGGTGTACGGCCTGAACCCTGAAAATAAACCTGTACACCCCTATATGTTGAGGATCTTAACAGCTGCACTCAATGAGATCCAATACGCCTATGACCCGAGCGTAAAACTACCTGAAATGCAGGAGATGTGCCCGACTCTTGATAGAAAGCTGCTACAACGACTCGTAGAAAGGCGTATGTGTAACATGTATAAAAGAAATAATCTCAGGGGTGCTTTGGCCCCCGAAGACTATTTACATAAGTTCTTATGTAATGTTACAGGATAGTGTGTATTTAGAACAAACAAGCGGAATGTTACAACGCAAGGTGGTTATGTGTTAATACGTACTTATCACGTTTCCTATGAAAATGTAAAGTATCTTTTGCTCAGGTTTTTGTAGTATTGTTTATCTGTTTTTTAATAAAACGCCCTTACACAAAACAATCGTCTTTCATTTCATTAATTGTACCGGATGCTATCATGTCGGGGGCTATGTTAAGAAAACTTTATTATGATACAAGAGGGGTTGGTAGCTTTGGAAGTGTCGAAGCCCTATACAGAAGGGCTGCAGATGAAAACGAGCCCGTGAGCAGAGACCTGGTCAAGACATGGCTATCAGGAGAGGAGGCGTATTCGCTCCACAAGCCGGCCAGAAGCCGTTTTAAGAGACGTCCTACAATCGTTAATGCTCAAATAGATTATCAGTGGCAAGCTGACATAATCAGCCTTCAAGATATAGCAGAACATAACAACGGCGTTTGTTATATATTAACAGTCATAGACGTACTGTCCAAGTACGCCTACGCAGAACTGTTAAGCGATAAAAGAGGGGCCAGCGCCACGGCCGCTTTTAAAGCCATCTTTGCGAAGGGCAGGGTTCCTCAAAAACTACAAACAGACGCCGGTAAAGAATTCTTAAACAAGACATTTCAGAAATTATTAAACAGCCACGGTGTTCAACATTTTGTAACACACACGGAGGTGAAAGCAGCGGTTGTAGAACGGTTTAACAGAACTTTAAAGTCTAAGATGTGGCGGTATTTTACGGCCAACAACACCTACAGATACGTGGATGTTCTACAGGCTTTTTAGATGTGTATAATGCCAGTTATCACCGGACCATCAAAACATCACCCGCAGAGGTGACTCCTAGTAATTCTTTAGATGTTTGGCGAACGGTGTACGGGCATAATTTTGCTACAAAGGTGAAGAAACCTGTTTTTAAAAAAGGCACGCATGTGAGGATTTCAAAATTGAAAGGGGTCTTCACGAAGGGCTACCGCCAGACTTTTAGCGACGAGATATTTATAGTGGATAATGTGGAGCTTAAAGAAGGGCTGTATATTTACAGCTTAAAGGACTACGCTGGGGAAGCTGTATCGGGGGTGTTTTACAAGGAAGAGTTACAAATGGTACCTGATGATCCGAACAGGGTGTATAGGGTTGAAAAGGTTCTGAAAAGGAAAGGTAGGGGGCTAGCAGCCAGGCATATGTCAAATGGAGGGGATGGCCGGAGAAATTTAACAGTTGGGTGTTGGCCAGCTCCCTGAAGGGTGTGTGAGCTAAGGACCGTCTAAAATCCTCTAATAAGATGGAGACAGCCCCCTTTTATATCACCTTACCATCCAACGCTTCTAAGGGCATGTTCCCCGACAACCAGATTTCTAATTACACCGTGAAACTGGCTAAGCCTGTGGACCTGAAAGGGGATTGGGAGGTGGCCCTAACAGAAATTCAATACCCTAGAACATGGAATACATTCACACAGGCCGAGGCAAAGTTTTACATAAAGCGTGAGCAGGATCCAGTGAGCATGCACGAGAGCATTCCATACGGTTACTACCCAACCGTTATAAGTGTTGTCGATGCTGTCAACAAAGCCATAGCCAACCTCGAAGCATATCCGAATACGCATCTGTCATTAGATAACGTCAGAAGGAAGGTATTTCTTAAAGCACCAAGCCGTACCACGACGTTTAACTGCTCCGGTAAATTAAGAAGGGTTTTAGGCACCGTGCTGCATGCGAAAAGTCCGATGGAGCAGGATCACACATGCCCCGATATTAACGGTGGGTTCTATACGCTCTATGTGTATAGCGACATTGTAGAGGCCCAGAGGATCGGTGATACTTATTCACCGCTGTTAAGATGGGTCCATGTACAGGGTGAAAATAATACGATGGTTAATATTCAATTTAACAAGCTTCGACTACGTCGCAGTTTCTAAAAACCATTTTGACACTATTTCAATTATGATCTACGATGATCAGTCTGAGCCGGTGGCCTTTAAATACGGGAAAGTTATTGTTAAGCTTCATTTAAGACCGAGACACGACAGCGGTTATTAACCAGGCATCATGGTGGTCGTGAAAACATACGGGGACCCGTCTATGTACAGGGACTATTACAGAAACCAAGCCGGATATGGAGGTCCGCCGTACTTTCAAGGGTCGCCGGTTATGTATGGGGCTGGTTTAGGGGGTTTCTTCAGGAGCCTGTTTAGAAGAGCTATGCCGTTCTTGAGAAGAGGCTATGAAATTGTAAAACCGCATGTTAAGACGGCTGCTACGAACATTGCCCATGATGTTGTTGGGTCTGTTACTTCGGCGGTTGCAGAGCGCATGAACAAACAGCCGCAAGAAGGAGCGGGTCTGTTGTACAAGCCGCGCGCGAGTGTTAAAAGGAAGCGCAGGCCTTCGAGACGCAGAGGTCCACCGGTCCCCTATAAAAAAGGAGGAGTTCTTCAAAACGCCCTCAGAAAAGAAGAACTCCACGACGGAAGAGAGCTGCGAAGAAGAGAAAGGGTTCTAAAGTCAATATTTTTTAAAGCCTCGTAAACTAAACCATGGCCTTCGTACACTGTGCATCTGGCGAGTGCGCCAAATCCGAGTTAGACTTGTTTACTCTAAAACCAACGCAGACAAGCATCGAAAACAGCTTCTTCATGGAGGTATCGCCTTTAGCCGCCTTGACACCGCTGGCCCCTATAGAGTTTTTTGTGTCAGGGTCCACGGATATGTATTTGGATCTCAACAACACGCTGCTGCATCTTATGTGTAAAATCGTAAAAGCGGATGGGTCCGACATAGCAGCAGACGCTCGAGTGGCAACGATCGCTTACCCCCTAGCGGCCATGTTTAATCAGGTGGACATCACCCTGGGCGATCGACTCATCACACAGAACGATAACATGTACGCCTACAGAGCCTACCTCGAGAGTATTCTAAATTACAGTAGCGACGCCCTTGACACGCAGCTTTCAGCTGGTCTCTTCTACAAGGATACATACGGCCAGTTTGAAACCACGGCTCTGGACGGTGCCAATCATGGTTTTGTAAAAGAGCAAGGTTTGCAGCAGGCAGTCGCAACTTTGACCTCCTGGGCCGCATACATTCAGATCTCTTCTTCCAAGATAAACTGCTTATCAATGGTATTGACCTTAAGATCAAACTCACACGCAACAAGGACTCATTCTGTCTCATCAGCGGGGATGCGGACCAGTACAAGCTGGACATCCTGGCAGCGAGCCTGTTTGTAAAGAGAGTGAAAGTGTCCCCGAAGCGTCAGATTAGCGCACGCCGACGCTTTGCAAATATCAAACGCCAAGTACGCTGTGGAAAGAGTAGCTCTGAAGGTGTTCAGCATCCCAGCCGGTACCCGTTTAACCCAGCAGCAGAATTTATTTCTAGGGCAACTACCCAAACTCATCATCATCGGTTTTGTGGACAATACAGCCTTTAGCGGCACCTACGCCTTAAACCCCTTCAATTTTAGACACTACAACATCAACTACGCGGCGTTGGTCCACGAGGGCACTGTGATTCCTGCAAAACCCTACACCCCTAGTTTTATAACCTCCAACTACATCAGGGAATATCAGGGGTTGGTTTCAATAACCGGGAAGCATCTAAGGGACTGTGGTGTAGCTGTGTCAAGAGAAGGCTATGGGGACGGGTACACGCTGTTCGCATTCGACCTGACCCCCGACATGGAAGACGGCGATCACTACAACCTTGTCAAAAACGGGAATCTAAAAGCTGAAATACGATTCAGTAATCCGCTACCGACGAATGTGAACATGGTCGTATTCTCTGTATTCGACAGCATCATTCAGATCAACCACGCAAGACAGATTTTGTTTGACTATCTTTAAAACATTTTGTGAAATGGACACTGTGCAGATACGCTCGTTCTTAAGCAGGCATAAAGACGCTAGGAAATACTTTTTAGGTGTTTTCCCCAGCGACGGGTTACCACCTGAAATAGGGTTAGAAAGGCCCCGCACTCTAGTCTTTAACACAGACCCTCATGATAAGAGCGGAACACACTGGGTGGGCCTGTTTATAGACAGTGACAAGGTTATATTGTTTGACAGTGCAGGTGAATTCCCAGAACATCGTATCTATACAACCCCTATATTCAAGTTTGTGAAAAAAGCCGCGGCGCGGTTGGAGTATAACAAGCTGAGGCTCCAGGATTCCATAGCCATCACATGTGGGGAGCATTGTATTTATTTTATCAGTAAAATGTCTGAGGGTATGTCGTTTAGAAATTTCTTAAATCTATATTCGCGTGACCTTGTTAACAATGACAATATAGTTGTGAAATATGTAAAAGAAAACACAGTGGTCTCGGTCAGACCTGTGAAACCCGAATATGTCGCTTGTCAAAATTGTAAGTCCGTGGGACATGTGTATGTTTAATGATGAGCGCCTAAAATAAAAGACCATTATTTTTTAAAAATACGGTATTCAGACTTTGTATTTCTATGCTACCACATACAACATAATTAAAACCTTTTAAAAGACAACAGAGGCAGGTTGTAAAGTTATAAAAAAGTGTTTTATTACAAACATCTATTTGTAAGTCCGTGGGACATGTGTATGTTTAATGATGAACGCCTAAAATAAAAGACATTATTTTAAAAAAAACACGGTATTCAGACTCTGTATTTCTATGCTACCACATACAACATAATTAAAACATTTTAAAAGACAACAGAGGCAGGTTGTAAAGTTATAAAAAAAAAGAAGTCTGAAGAAACATCAGGGTGTAAGCCAGGTACTTGGTTTGAAAATTGCCCTTTTTCGAGGTACAACCATCGTTGTAGGGGTACTCCAGGAGGGGGATAGCAGGGGTGTGTCAGAGCCTGTTGGTGATGGGTGTACGGGGGCTTTCAAATTTTCAAGCAAACGACGGTGCTCGTTATTACCCACGAGCGTGGAAGGGATGTTGAGTTCAGCAGCGGCTCGTAGAAACGCATCCCAACCACGCGGTGCGTTTTGAGGCGTTATGATTTTGGGGTGCGTGAGACCTTTGACTAGATCGTACATGTGTGACCCTGCAACCGGCTGTCCCTTGTAGAGAAATTCGCCTCGTTCATTCCAGGATGTCAGGTCTTTAGAAGTTGCAAGTTTACTCATCAGCATTTGCGCGGCCCCCTGTGTCTTTGACTTATATTTTTTAAGAGATCGGTAACAAAGTCATCTGAGGGTGCTGCATGGGCCTGTGATGGTTGCAGGGGCTGAGGGCCATTTGGAGGCACGGCTGGTTGTTCAGAGTCCGGGGTGTATAGAGTCAGCTTATTTTTCTCGGTATTCCATTGGTTGTAGTAACTTAAAAAGTTTTTAAGGGTGCTGGTGTAAAGGTTTGCCTTGTCATAGGGGTTTAGATCGGTTCTGTTCAAAATGTCTTTAATTTCAGCATCCAGACGCAGAGTCTCATTTCGGCGTATATCCCAAGTGTTGTCCTTTGAAGAGCCCAGCTGGTCCATTTGCTGCCTCGGAACCAAATACATCTTGGTGGCATGATCCATTACTGTCCCGAGAGGAGGCTCGTAATGATGGGTATAGCGATGCCCAGCAAAGAGCCTATAAAACCTCCAGACTGTTTCACCAGTTTCTTCTTGGTAATGAGTGAGGCCCTTTTATTACTGAGCTTCTTGATAAGAGACCTCTTCTTCTTCAGAACCTGTAACTGACTCTTTGATATAGGGACGTTGCCTTTTAGGGTATTTAGGGCAATTTCAGAAATGGCAGACACTAAGTCGTCAGAAGCAGCGCACAGGATGGCCTTTCGGTGCTGGGGACTGGCTGTAACAAGCATTTTCAGGAGAGCTAAATTGCGACGTAGGCGGGCCGACATGGTCAACACCTTGTATTATAAGGGGTCGGATTGTAAATGTCTCTAAAAGTCATCAGCGCTGCTTTTTATAGGCACGGGCCTTGGGCTTAGGGGTGTAAGCGACTGGTAGATCTGGGGCAAATATATCAGCCCTCAGTCTATAGTCTTCTAGAGTTTCATTTTTTAAGTCGACCAGCAGGTAGCCGTGGGGTTTTGCTGTAGCATCGTTAAAGGCCTCCATGAAGAAGTGTGTGTTTCCTGGGTACATCTGTTTAGCTATGACTGATATTTGTTGTTTGTCCCGGGGGTTTTTAAATAAAACAAGGTATGAAGCGTTGAGAGCTATAGACCTGCTGTTCTTGCCCTTGTAAAACAAGTTCTGCACAATGTAGCAGATGCTTAGATTACGATGATGCGAATATTGAGTAAAAGCTCTCTCTAACTCCGGATGATCCCCACCTTCACGCATAAGGTCATCGACAATTATCAGGTTTACAAGGGACGGGGGCAGTAACTCATCATCGTTGAGATTATCTGGTATGCCTTCTATAAATCTGATATGGGGAAACGACTGGCCATGTCTGTATAAAGAGCTTGCCAGCATGAATAAAGCCATACAATGTTGTTAGGGGTTTGGGATAAAACAGAGGCAGCATTTTCTAAGAGCTTTTTTATAAAGTAGCTCTTACCACAGTTTGAGGGCCCTGCTAACACGCATGCGAATGGATGCTGTAATCTGGTGTCCATGGTGTGGGGTCTGTATCTCTAATGAGGCTAATAACCATACGGCAGTGTTTTATAGTCGGCAGTCAGGACCCTTTTATCAAAAACAACCCGTAATGTCTTATGTAAGGGCTGGGTTGTAATTTCCCACTTCTTTTGGACCTGACTATACACGGCTGGTTCACAACTATGGTTTTAGCATTTTCACATTTGTCGGAGGCGCGTATTGCACCAGATTCTTCAGACTATCAAAATTGATTTTTAGGGTGTTGCTGACATTTAAGGTTATGCCTTTGACCTTCATACACACTTTGTTCTTGTTTGTGCGGTAGGAGTATGTTTTAGGCCCGGATGACGTGTATTCTATGATATGCTCATCCTTATCTAGTTCGCTGGTCAAATTACCCAGATAATCCCCAAGAGGAGGGTCTTCATCCCCTGGTTTACTCAGAAAAATCACTGAGTCGGTATCGTGATACAAGCAACGGTCCTGGAGTTTGTCCATAACCTTGTAAAGTTCTAGACGGGCATGGGCTGTGGTGAAGCACGCTATGAAGATGTTGATGTTGTTACACGTTGTGGGGTACGCTTTTGTGTATTTCCAACACACAGCTGCGGTCTCGTCATCGATAAACCCGCAGCTGGCCACCTCGTAACATGGGGCAAACAGGTACTTAAACAGCTCATCAGGATCGGTTATTAAGGTCGTATTTGACAGGTTTGTACGCTGTGCGAATTTTCCCCATAAGGAGTTGAGGCAGAGCTTGGCTAACTGTCGGCGGGCAGGGTTGACCTCTATCAAATGGGGTCGTAAACGGATACCTTCGTGAGCGTAGTAGTCAGCGATGTATTTCTGCTTTGCATCCTGACTAGTACACCATTCGGGATACCCTGAGGCCTCCTGCTTGTCTCTGAGAAACATATTAATGTATGGGGCAAAGAGACGTGTCGTGGTCCTCTGAAAATGCCATACCTCGTGTATCCTACCGAGCCTGTAACCTTTCTCTAAGGCCGCTTCTACCTCGATGCTGCACCAGGTCCCTGTGAGCATCCTTTGTTCATCGGTGTGTCTACAAGCGTCAACCTCTTTAAGCACCGCACATGTGCGACAGAGGGGGAACATCAGTTTACCATCGACTCGGTATGGTAACACCGGAAAGTAAAGCTGTCGTGGAGGATAGATTTCACATTTGACTAGCCCAAAGTATTCGGATATGTGTTTAAAATCTCTATATATGATGGTGGGGTGTCCTAATGGGTATACCTTCATTTTGTTCACAAATGGGTACAGACTGGTGAAATCATAGTAGTGTATTTTCTCACCCTCACCCACGGCCCTGTACAGTTGTATGGCATTTGTACGACCCCCGAATAAGGCATCGCGGGGTTCCAGAGGTTCTGGTAAATCATGACTCTGAAGGAAAGAGCAGAGCGCTGTGTCGGTTGTTAACATCTCTAGCCACTCATGCTCCCAAAGAACCCTCATAGCAAAGCCACATTTTTCAACATACTGCGCCTTCAACAGTGTACGTCTGTGTAAGTGTTCAAATTTGACACCCATCAGTCTGTTAAACTCATGGGGTTTGTAACACTGGGGACAGCCGTGGTAAAAGCAGCCATTGTATTCAAAGGCCGTCGGCACCCCTTAATTACAGCGTACCCATCCAGGTAGTAGGGACCCACACGGTATTCACCACCCTGTAAGGCGTGTTGAATATGTACGTCTTCCTTCTCAGAAATGTACATGAGCCACCGGATCGAGGGGGTTGAATAGCGTTTCTGTTTGCCATTATAGAGGTCTACAGGCACTAGTGCAATACTTTTTGGTCTTAAAAACATGTGTTTGTAGATGGACATACACATGGAGGCCAATGTGATGTTTTGAAAAGGGTCTATGTATTCGACAGCCTCCGGCATTTCAGGCGTATTGGGTTTCAAGACCCTGACTTTCTTTGTCATTTGAGGCTTCTTGGGTTTCATGATCCTGACTTTCTTTGTCATTTGAGACTTCTTGGGTTTCAGGATACTGACTTTCTTAGTCATTTCCACCACAACATCTCTGAAGAGGTTGCACGCTTGTCGTAGGATCATCACATCAGCCTGACAATAAGCTTTCAACTCTGTTTGAAAATGAAACTCCTTTTCACGGTTTTCAGAGTACCATTCTAGAAAGCTCTCCTTCTCGGATGGCATCATATATTCAACCCCGTAGCTGTCAGGAGGTGGCATGGGACCCACATAATTCTGGTTCGCCCAGGTGTTAAAAAGTGTGGAAAATAACCTTTACAACCGGGGAATCCAAAGGCTTTTGGTAGCTTGCTCAATTTCATAGGCAGGAAATTCAGGGTGTCTATAAACCTTATTTGTAACCGAACTGCTGTTAACAACATCAGCTTGGACCCCTGAGTGATGAGTTCTACTTGGACCTTTTCACGAATCATATTTTGTAAAATAAAGAATGAGTCGTATGCTTTTGAGTTGTGGGCCAGCATGGTATACCCTTTGAATTTGGTTTGAATGAAAGTGTTAAGGAAATCACCAACGCACGTTCTGCCTTCAAACTCCCAGCTGGCGTCGGAAGTTAGATGGTGTGCGTAAATATAGTTAGGTTGGTGTACTCCCGTCTCTTGTGTGCACTCTATATCAAACACTATGTATGCTTCGGTTTTTGTCTGGGGTCTACCTTTAACCATGTAGCACTGATGGTTGGTACCAGCCTCAAAAGACGTCTGACACCTGGGGCATTTCATACCTTGGCATTTGTGATCTGTCGCCACATACCGACCACACTCAAAGCAATCCATTTTAGGGATGCATTTAACAGTTTTCTTATGGTTGCTCAAACAGTCTTGAGAGCGACAAAACATCTTACAGGTGCGACACCTCACCTTCAGGGCAGCGTCTACGACGCAGCCGTCCCTCCGACACATCTTACAATGCATTTCACACTGATGACGGTCCTTACTGCTGTATATGTGGTCACAATGTGTGCACACGTACTTGACACCCAGAAAACTTTTGAGGTTCAAGATACCGTAAAAGTGATTTTCGTGGTGAAGGACATATACGGTCTTGTTTCTCACACGGTCCCCTGTTGTAAAGTACTTCCAAGAACCGCTGTGATAAAGAACTTTCACAGTCACAGAGAAATAGTTCTCAAAAAGACCTATGTCACCAAAGCCGACCATGCGTTGTGGTGGTATTTCAAGAACGGCGTGGGCTTCAGCCGCTCTAGACAGGATGGCCGCGTCGGTGGTGTTGCGCCCCATCAACAATCCTACGATGCTGGCCGCCAGACAGATATTGGTTGTGTCGTTGTTAAAGTCGAGCAGCCACCGCTGTTTCTTACCAATTATCTGACTGTATAGCACACTCTTTAAAGGTCTTGAAACACCACCCTCACGACCCCTTACAATGAGGGCTATGACACGGAAAGTACCGTAGGCTACTAGTTCAGCCTTGCTCTGTAAAAGCCTCGAAAGGTTTTCTAAAAATTCCACGGCGTCAAACACATCTCGGGACCTCCGTTTGGTGAACAAAGGACTGTCAAAACCCTGCCCCTGGAAGCGTAGTTGGAAAAAATCATTAGGCCCCACATCGCGTAACAACCTTTCTATGAGCGTTTGCACAGCCTGGTGTATAGCTAAAACACCGTGATCGGAGGACCTTATCTGGTGGAGGTTGGTAAACCTAAACTCCTCGTAGTGCTCGGTGGCATTAAATCTCTCTACATCACGCCTGTAGCTTCTAATGCTCTCTAAATAGACGACCTCTGAATCCTCATCTTGAGGGATTTGACTTGTTGGGGAGCTTACTGCCGTATCATTTTGGGGGTTCTGGTTTAGTAGGGTCTCTGGGGGCCTTTTAAGCACACGTGTAGCACATATTCGGGCTTTTTTAATTTACTTATTAAAAGGCGGCGCTGCTTGGCTCTATTAGCCCACTTTTGTTTTTTACGTGACCATGCTTTTCTAGGTAACCTGCCCCCACCTATCTGAACAGTATGGGGTGTGTCTATGTGCGCTGTACTCATGGAGGCCTCTGCTACATACCCACCCCTCAGCACCTCTATGTGTTCCGGGTGGCGTAGTGTTGGCGCTCTACCGCCAACATCATTCAGTTGCTCCTCCTCAGGACCCATCCCTCCTACACTTACGTATTGGGGGATGGATGGCATCGGGGTATGACTCTGACTGCATGGTTCCATGTACTTTTACGCTGGAGTATGCGTAAGAAGCGCAGGGACTTTGTCAGTACTGCTTGGACCTTGCTGCTATATTTTGATATGTGTGCTTTTTTATTACAACCGTTGGCATGGGGTTTCTTTAGGGTATGGCGCTGCCCTAGTCACGCATGTATACGCCCTATGTCTGAGCCAGCTTCCTGGCACGTATTGAGGATCAGCCTTTTACACAGGCCAACTCTTTGCAGTATCCTCTGCTGTGCCGCCACCATGGACCTGTCGCCGCTACCCCCCAACCCCATTTTTAAGTTTGCGGTTTTCGCCTGGCGCTTTAGCTTTCTGACAGCCATTTGTATATCCTTTACATGCGCATCTAGTACCGGATTTGGGTCTACAGCATCGTATTGTGGTGGGTTAGGTATGAATACGGTGTTTGGCTGTATAACAGCCTTTAACACCACAGGGGCCTCTAATGGTCCTTCATCCCCAACGCCATTCTGTAACTGAGGGCCTGGGGGATCATAGAAATAGGATCCCAGTGCGAACACCCCGGGGCATTTGGGAAAGGCGCCTCACTAAATGTCACCCCCGTACTATGAATTGACCAGTCGTCCCACCCTGTACTGTCAGTGTTGTATGTTGTCGGGGGTGTTGCGGAGCTTACACTGGACGCGGGGCTGGTTGGGTCGTAAGCTCCCTGTGGGGTAATAGGGGACATAAGGTCCGGGGAGTTTAAATGACTGTCGAAATAATCGAGGGTGGTAACGGCTAAGTTATTGTCGGGGCCGGGGATGGGTGAATGTGTAACAGGGGTCTGCAAAACCCCCTGTATGTGCTAGAAGACCCCTCGGGCGCTGCTTCTGAGGGTTTATCAAGTTTGTCTACCATACTTGCCAGTGTATTGAGACAGCTTTTGTTGGTGTTATACGCTCCTCCTAGGGGCTGCCCTTTTCCAGACCCGGGGCCCCTAAACCCTTCAGTAACGCCTCTAGAAGGTTTTGAGGTCTGTTCTACGGGGCATTCCTCTACAGACGGTGCTAATTTATTTGAAACTATAGAGGGCGTCATAGGATGGGAAGGGGCCTGTGGTGTAGCCGGTTTGTTTAAGGATCCTTCCAATGTTTCTACTTGTAACGCCTGTACCCCTTGCTTATTCTTAAGATAATTTCTTGAAAGCTTGTTGACTTTAGGGGTTTGAGTTTGTAACAGAGCTTCCACACCAGGCGTCACAGCCGGGAGGCCCAAAGAGAGCGCTGGGGTAGATGGCTCGTTCCCTTGCTTAGCAACATTTTTTAATGCTAGATCTAAAGGTGTAGCTAGGGTCTCAGGGACCACCCGTTTCATGCGGAGGTCTAAAGGGGCTGCTTGGGGTTCCAGGACCAAAGACGGCTTCTTGAGGTTTAAAGGGCATGTCTGTGGTTCTGCGACCATTTGCTTCTTCTTAAGTGTGGGCTTGTTTGAGCTTAGAGTTCCTTTTGAGACTTTGAGAGGGTTCAGATACACATCGGACACGTCGGTTCTCTGTTGCATGTGGGTGTAGTATGTGTAGATCTTATTCTGGCGTACACGCCTACTCACTCCTTTTGCCGCAGACCCGGTGTTCAGAACGGTCTTTGTTATATCCCTCAACGGTTTTGTAGACCTCTTAGACTTAGGCGTATCTTCGCCGTGGCTCTTTTGAACGGTTCCTAGAATGTAACATAAAAAAAAAAATATATATTAGAAACAATAAGGAACATAAGATGCTTACAATACCCTCAGTAGTACATCTGGTACTACATGGCGGTGCACCCCTTTGTTTGAGAGAATACAACCCAGAGAGTTCTTTTTTCACACCCTTTTTGTATAAAACACACCTTTTAGATGTCTTTTCACAGATCGTTTCTTTGCCGCAGGGCCTTCTTTAGATGTTGAAGATTTCCTTTTCACAGGTCTTTCTTTTGGGCGCTGCGCCGGCTCTTGCACAATCACTGCTCCCGTGTGTGACTCCATGGACCCTGTAAAGAAAAAATAATCAGATTTACAGTATACAGATGGCCTTAGTAGCCCCCCTCTACGGCTCGTTCCTGTAGTTCACAACTACGTCTTTTGGGATCTAGACACCCCATGGTTTAGACCTTTTAAAGAAGCAACGCCTTTCTGATTTACCTGTAAGAACGGTGCTATCCTGTACACATGGCGATGCGTCTTGACCACCCTTGGGACATTCTATAGCATCAAGAATCCGTTGTAGTTCGGGATCCAGACCTATAAAATTACACATACACGAGAACACCATTAGAAACACCTAACTTCTAAGATATATGTGAACAAAACTACACGGACCTATACACCTCAAAACACATGTACCTGTCTGTAGGGCTAGCATTTCAGAGGCGGTTAGGATTAATTCCGGCATGTCCTGCGTCTGGATAAATAGAAACGGTTGATTTAAAACTACACTTCATAAACATAATATTACAGTTTCATACATCTTAGAAAATACAAATAATAAATTGAAAATTGAAAAAACACCACATATACACTCACGTTTACTTTTTTAAATAAGAACCGTACCCTGATTCCAACCCCACAAGCCACAACGCATGTACAAACAACACCTATACACATATTTATATAATGCATTGTGTAAGCTGCTCTTGGGAGCCCTTTAACAAGGATGGTTTTATATTAGGATTTTAACTTATAAACTGTAAGTAACAAATGGTCATAGTGCTAATACCCAGAGGCTTTGTGCCGCACTTACCTTATATACACGCAGGGCGATAAAAAAAAAAATATATATATATATATATACACACGTTTATTTATTTAGTTATTTTTTTTTTTGCATGAAATGTTTCGAACCTTGTATCCAGATATATGATACAATAAGTATCAGCATCAGGACTACTGGCTTTGGTAGTGGTTGCTAGTTGCATAAGATAAATAAACAGCACCTAAGGCGTGTATATAATATTGAAAAAAGCTTCCCATTAAAGCCCCTGGTGACACCACGGCAGTGCTGCTGTTTAATGCCCTGGTGCACCCTCTTAGGAGGCACTTCCCATGGGGGAATACCTACCGGGAGCTCCCCTCCAGGTTTCACGAAGGAAGACCCGCCCCATCCGTGATGTCATCACAGAGGGGAGGAGCTTCCTCGTGAAACCTGGAGGGGAAGCTCCTGGCAGCCATGATACTGCCACCCTTGTAACCACCCTGGGGGCCCCTGAAACGGCGCCACCAACCTCCCCAGAGCAACACCGGCGGTACGAGGACTCAGGGGCCTTATTTTTATTTTATTTTTTAAACGAGGGTCTCGCGGCCCGAGCACCCATGCGCCATCGGAACCCCAGCCACCCGGAGCACCGCGTGGAGCTCAGCGGGCTCCGGGTCTTTAATTTAAAAAATGGGGCGAGCACCACACACGGAGCCCTAGACCTCAGGGCCCCCACCCTTCCGCACAAAACCCCGGAGCCCCACATGGCTCACAGCGGGCTCCGGGGACTTTATTTTATAAACAGGGCTGTGCGCCCAAACGGCGCCCAAGCACGACGGACCCACATCCCCCTCCCACCCCAGAGCCCCGGAGCAGCGCCCTTGGGAAGCGGACTCCGGGGCCTTTATTCTTTAAAACAACGGCCTAACGCCTACCGACGCCATCCTTGCCCCCGCCAGCAGCACCAACAAACCCCGGAGCTCCGCCTAGAGCACCGCGGTCTCCGGGGTCTTTATTTTTTAAAACGCGGCATCGCGCACAACGGCGCCATCTGCGACCCCATCCCATCCCCCAACAACACCAGCACCCCCGGAGCCCCGCATGGCTCACAGCGGGCTCCGGGGACTTTATTTTTAAAAAAGGGGCCTCGCGCCCCTCACTGGACCCCAGGGACACCGGAGCCCCAGCCACAACGGCCGCAGCAACGCCGGAGCACCGCATGGCGCACAGCGGGCTCCGGGGCCTTTAATTTTAAAACAACGGGGCCGAGCGCCCCACATGGAGCCCACAGGTGCCGGACCCCCACCACAGCCGCACAGACACCCGGAGCGCCGCATGGAGCACAGCGGGCTCCGGGGTCTTTAATTTTTAAAAAACGGGGCCGAACGCCCCACAAGGAGCCCCCAGGTGCTGGACCCCCACCACAGCCTCACAGACACCCGGAGCGCCGCACGGAGCACAGCGGGCTCCGGGGTCTTTAATTTTAAAAACGGTATCAAGCCCGCCAAGGAGCCCACAGACGCCGGACCCCCACCACCGCCTCACAGACACCCGGAGCGCCGCATGGAGCACAGCGGGCTCCGGGGTCTTTAATTTTAAAAAGCGGGGCATCAAGACCCTGCGCACCCAGGCGCCATCCCTACCCCCAACATCGAGCGCACAACAGCATAAGCAACCCCGGAGCACCGCATGGACCACCGTGGACGGCCTCACCATGGCGCAGCTGGGAAATCACACGCTTGACCCATGCCTCTACAGAGCCTCAACCCCTGGGTGGTGAGTACAAAGTGGTATTATTTATTTTATTTGTGAAACGTATACTATAAATGAAGGTCGTTAAAACTACAGTTCATGTAAAATGCTTCGATACCAGGTTAAAGTGTTAAGGCTGTTTCAATGTGTATACGACAAACCCTTAGTGGTATTCACTCTTAAATACACGTATAAAACGTTCTACACTGTATTTAAAATGGCAGGTTTGTTCACATTAAGCACCCTACCAATTCTCCTTAAGCATTAATTAAAACAGCGTCAGCAACATCATGCCTTGCGTTAAACACCTTTTAAAATGCAACGCTGTTCATTTATATACAGGCATCATCATATTAAATAAGCCCATACACTCTTAAGCCCTACACACTCTTAACCCTGTAACACAGCCCCTTATTTACGTACCGCCATTAATGTGTAGCAGGCTGCGTCGATCTGGGAGAAGCTGGGCTGGTCCATTGATGGCTTTAAACTTCAGGGATGATGGGTCTGTGCAGCAAAGGTCGCTCCTAATGGGTTTTTGAATGGCTGTTTGTGTCGGGGCTCTAAAGTATGGTTTTTATACCTGGTAGGGCATGAGAATTGGAAGGAGGACCCTTTACGGAGGGGAGTGTTTAGAAGCTTGTAGTACGTGTCATTATTGGTAATAGAGCATTGTAGTGAGGGTCAATATTGGGACCGTTTTCTGACCATCCCACGACTTTGTTAGATGGCCCTTTGACCTGTGACATCTGATAATTAAACCTAGGACCTGTTGGGGGTTGCGCTCCTGGGAAAGATGGTCGTATGTTTATAAAGAAACCCTGTACTATACAATTTAAGACGCGTGGGAAGCTTAGGACAGGCTGATTAGTTCTGCCTGTTCTCAACGGTGCTCTGGCAGGGTAACTGGCCTTTTGTTCTTGTGTTTTCACGTTGTCACTTGGGAGCCTAATGGATAGTTTTCTGACCCCAGCTACGACAGGGATGCATTTCAAACTGCAGCATCTGCTTCTAAAGAAAAGACCCTTTTTTAAAAACTCTGCACCGTAAACCCATGTGTTAGACAACACCAGATATCCCCGGGGCTGGTGGGGGCTTAGGTATGCCTGCTCAGACGCCAACTGCCAACACAGCAGCCCTCGGTTTTAAATACCCACACGCACATGTCACTTTTAAGGACACTGCAAAGGGATGGGGGACCTGTCACTTTTAAGGCCACGCTTCACTTTTAAGGACACAGCGAGGGGGTTGAGGCCTGTCACTTTTAAGGACACAGAGAGGTTTGAGGCCTGTCACTTTTAAGGGCACACGTCACTTTTAAGGACACAGTGAGGGGTTTGAGACCTGTCACTTTTAAGGACACAGCGAGGGGCGGGGGGACCGGAGGGGGACCTGTCACTTTTAAGGGCATGAATGGGGATGAATGGTATCTCCTTATACTACTGTCCCATAACAAGGCAAAGCATGCAGAATTTGGTGGGTCTATTTCCTCTTCTGCACAAGCCCAGACTGCCCATAGCGGGCACTGGGCATTTCCCCGGTGGGCCAGAAGGGTGGGGTAGACCGTATGGGGGTGTTTTTTTTTTTACTGGGGGCCCCTTGTAACAAAAGCGCAGCAGCAGTGTTCGTGTTCCCGATACCCCCACCCCCTCCAGCCAGTCGGACGTAATTGCCAGGGCTTGTTTGCGATCCCAGTCCGGCCCTTCTTCTGCATGTAATGCATTGTTTGCTGCTGCAAAACTGGGAATAGGAGCGATTTACTACAGCAGTGTACAACTCACCAAGAAATAATGGTACTTACTTTGTGTGGTAAATAACTCACACCTTAACCCCACCTTGTAATCAGGCACTGAAAAAAGACAACTGCTCATTTTTTTCACACTGTGGCAGAGTTCCATGCTGAACTATAATCTGTTAATGAATTGCAAATTAAAAATGCTGTAGTTTAGCTGACAGTGTCTCCATTTCTGCAGCATGCTTTGCACAAAGTATGCCAGTGCTAATTAGCTTGTGCAAACTATGTACACCCCATAATACTGTGCAAAAATAATAATATTGCAATAGAAAAGCACATAAGCACAATCATAGGCATGGGATAAATCGGGCCCCCAGTAGATAATTTCACTCTCCCTATGCGTGACCCTGTGCATAGTGTTGTGATAATGAGTGTTAGGAGACTTTTTGTTGCTGATAACTTGAATTTGGTGGTCAACCGCACAGTGTGCAATGTTACCGACACATAGCTCCCTTTCATGTAATATTCAGTGTTGGCAGTGTCATTTCATTAAATTACATTTTGCAATTATAACCTGCACAGTACTACAGGGCATTGGATAAGGTTAACAGATATACTGTCAACCTTAAGGAGGATTCCCCAAATCCTATAGGACACAAACAATTCTACTTACCATTTAATTACATTTCCTAACCAATTGACATTACAATATACAACAACTTTAAGAATATGGACGGCAAACATGAGACAAAAAATGAAAATAAAGGGTAATAATAGACTACCAAAAAAGAGTTTGATAAACAAATTGGACGCTACAATTGCTTAGTCCAATACATTTCAAATTCAGAAATAGAAGGGCGGGGGAGTATCTAAAGTGTGGAGTTCTGAAAGAGTAAATTAACTTCAGAAAAACCAAAGAAGGCCAAATGTGTGTTAAAATTAAAAAGTCAAAACGTACTTTCAAAAACATATCATGAATGTAGAAGTATATTAAACACAGACATATGGGGTGAGGTTCAAACTAAAGATACCATTATGCTGGATTGCTCAAACATTAGCATGTGAATGGTGCTAAAATAAAACAGACTAAAAGGAGATGGTGCTATCACTTAAAGTAGGCAGTGGTGGCTCCTCGAGGGAGTGCTGCGGGGCGGTGGGGCGGGGGAGGGGCAGGGTGGGGGGTAGTAAACTCCGGCATACGGCCGAACGGAGTTAAGTAGATAAATAAATAAATAAAACGAATTACATTGTGCGCGCAATGTAATTCGTTTTATTTATTTATTTATCTACTTAACTCTTCGGTCGTATGCCAGAGTTTACTACCCCCCACCCTGCCCCTCCCCCGCCCCCACCGCCCCGCAGCACTCCCTCGAGGAGCCGCCACTGAAAGAAGGCCATTTGGAGAATAATGTCTCAATATGTCTCAAACCCCAAGTTGACATCAAACATTCTTATTGTTTGTTAGAAGTGTAGGAGGAGTGGGTAGAAATAACAGTTTTTCACCTCTCTGCTGGATGGCCCCTTTAAAATGAATGATCATGGCACTTATGCAGTAATCACAGAATGTGGTAAATAATACTGACCAAGTGCACATTATGGGTTAGGGAACCCTGGAAAAAGTCCACTTTCTGTTTCACTGGCACCAGTAGAGTGACTTTAGGATATGAGCGAGACAGTCCCTCAACCATGTTGCTGCTAAACTCCTGCTGTTGCAATACTAATTTAAAAGTGTCTAGCACACGTCACATATCAGCCTTTGTACTGCTACATTAAATACAAGCTTGGTCCACCAATTTTCTCATTCTCTTGCATATTTGAGTTTCTCGACTGACTAAATAAAAGAGCCAGCTAATTAAACTATATTTTGCTGTCACTTGCACTACACTCACAATTATGAATTAGCAGCTACATAAGAGGAAGAATGCTAATTCCCGAAGACAATTTTATTGGCATTCATCCAGACATTTCTCCACTGGTAAGGGATCCTTTTGGCCACAATGTAAACATGAAAGCACGGCGTGTATTTATTTTGCATCACAAGCAAGCCAAAATATCACGCTCATTCACTCCGATATGCATATTCTTTTCTTGCGAGATTTTAATTTGCTTGAAATATAGCCTTTGTATTTCTTAGGCGCACTATATTAGAAGCACAGAACATGATGCAGCAAATCATCTCAGAGAAATTGTTATTCGGGATTTGAAAAAAATATGTTAAGAACTTAACAAATGGGTGCCCCTGTGCATTTCATTTGAAATAATATATTTTGAATTTTTTTTTTTTCAAAATACACATTTGACGTTGCCCTAGCACCAATTCCACATATACTGGTTGCACAATTTAAACCCAAAGGTAAAGGGGGGCATTTTCCTGCAAATGAAATCGCATCTACCTACAAGGGGGAAAGACAATTTTAAGATACTTTCCAGTGGTCCTCAGCAGAGTATGACTTACAGTGTTGGGGGAGAAAGGAGGGCAAAGTGAGTTGCCTGGGTTGGCCTCTAATCCATATAAAGGGGGGAGGGGCATCCCCTTCGACACGATTTGCTGATATTTCACATTAGGGCAAATACCGCCGCACTCTAGGCACAGATGTTTGCGTGGCAGTGATTGCCCCAAGTTATTTTTTTATTTACGAGGCGGTGCACCCCCATGCCACGACTTCCCCTTCCTACCCTGGCGATGGGAATTTTGCCATCTGCATCTGCGGCTTTGTTAGGGTATGCACTGCAGTGCAGGCACTGAAATGCCCATCGCAGAAAAGACACAGCGCCAAGGCTGCATACCCCGCAACACACACTAACACTATACTAAAATATATACTGGCACATTCCCTGCCAAGGTTGTAGATGTGGAGTCAAGTAAATCTATACTTACCTATATATACATAACTGGATGATATGTAGTTGTAGTCACTATTCGGGAGTTAATACATTTGTAGGTTGATATAAAAAAAACTTGATAAGGTGGTAGAACACCAGTGAGGTGCAGTGTTTATAATTATGGGGGCACATTTATAAAAAAATCACGCAGCACAGCAAGCCACCTTGCTGCGCTGCGTGATAGGTAAAGGACAGGAACGTGCCGTATTTAACATTATACGGTGCATTCCTGTCTTTTCCCTGCGCTGGTGCAGAATGTGCTGCATAGCGCCAACATAGGCACCCTTGCACAATGGTGTAAGGGTGCCTGTGTTGTAAGCAGGATTGTCTTTGTACAGCAAAGGACACCTTCCTGCATCAAAAACAATCCTCTGAGGCATTTCTCTCTTTCTATGTGTGCGGCAGACTGCAGCATACGTAGAAAGAGGACAAATGAGGAGAAATGAAGATAGTTCTCCTCGTTACGCCTCACCTGGGGAGGCATAGCATTTTGTTGCATTCTCAGGATTACCAGTGTTGGTAAATCTGGGAATGTGCCAAAATTCATGGGTGGATGCTTGGGAACACCCACGCTCCACTAATGGAATGCCTCCCTGGGGCAGAGTAACACAGCGATTTGCGCTGCGTTGCGTTACTCTAGATTTATCAAGCCTCGCAGGGCAACACAAGGTGGCCTTGCATGGCTTGATAAATCTTACTTACTAGTTGCGTTGCCTTTGCACCCCATTGTGTTGCACAAGGGCGACACAACTGCTTGATAAATATACCCCATGGTTCAGCCGAATTGGTGCCACAGCTCCAGTTGGAAGTGTTTTGTTCTATGGCTGAGGCAACTGTAACATGAGAGCCTATATAAGTGACAACAGCACTCGTTGTGTAAGCCAGAATGTGTTTTCATGTGTACAAAAAATAAAAATAGTCACGTTGATTCTGTTGATTGATGGGCAGTTTTTTACTTCTGGTGTCATTCTGATCTCCCAAAAAACCTGATCTTACTAGAAAATAAAATACAGGTGGAGCAGTGTAATTTTGGCCCCACCTTTACACATCACAAGTACGCAACGGATATGTGCACTTAGCACTTGTTCTCTTTGTGACCTAATGAGATTAATGTAAAGTGTTGCACTTGACAACACTATTGAAGTATATGCACTGTAGGATTAGAGACTCATGTACATGCTGTGTGCCTTAACTGTACTAAATGACATTTATTGTTTAGATGATTGAATAAACCATCCTTACACTATTAAAATGTATTTACCTTAGAAACAACAGTAGATTTATGTAACATGTGCACTGATGTTTCACCTTTGCATTTATAATGTAGTTCTTAGTCATACTTACATGTGTACTCAAAGTTATTTTATCTTTCTGAAGCCTTCACCTGAATCTAATGTACTGGCAGCTTTATTCATTTGTGTTTGAATGTGCACACGCATATTAAATGTACACTATTGATTTAATACTTTAAGTTGTTCTAACTAGGCCTGTATTTCTTTTTGCATGAAATGCTATTTTCCATTTTCTGCTTGCATGTCTTTTCCTTGCAGGAATGTTCACATGCTGGGTTAGTTGGAGAACAGATACAACACTGTTCTAGTGATAGAGAGGGAGCCTGAGAAAAAGACCTTGAAAAGGAACATGGAAAGCTAGAGCATTCAACACTGTTGTAAAGTGTCACAAGTGTCACACGTGACCAAGGACGATGTCTTTCCCATGTCTGGCCTGGGATATTTCGTTAATGTTGCAGCTTACGTGAGAGTGGAAAAGTCAATGGAGCCCCTGATGATGCGAACAAAGGGGGGTGTTGCTCTAGAGATTCTGGTGGAAATAACTGGTGTTCCCACTGTCTGAGGTTACACCACTTTTCCTTGGATTTTTAGAGGTGCAGACCTAAATGCTTTCCCTTTGGATTCTTTGTTGAGTGTGGCTTAGGCTAACACTTATTTCCCGGTCCCAAGAAGACTCTTGACCGAGCTTCTGAAATGCTGACACCTTTCCACACTTCCCTGCAATTTTTCCTATTTTACTGCATTTCCCTGATTTCTGACATCCCTTTAGGTTATTGAACCATCCTCCTTAGTTTGGACTTTGACTTAGATTATTTTACACTTCACTCAGGTATAGAAGAGAGAATCAGAAAAACTCTCTGGGCACCAAATTCTGTAACTGATCTTTTGTATTGCTGTGGCTGAACTACTTGTCTGCCTTATCCTGATATGCCTAAACGTCTTTAGGAGGTTGGGTTACCCGGTTATTATTCTGTATCTTTACAGCATGGTACTAAGATTTGTTCACATTAACCTGACTGCTAACTTGTAATAAAACATCTTAACTATAGTCATTGATTCCTGGTCCTATTGTTTAGCCAAATGGGTTACACTGTTAATTGAAATTGATTGATTGAATGCTAACTCCCTTACTTCTCAGTTGACATGGAAAGGTCTATCGGATAACCAATGGTAAGAGGGTTGGCGCAGCGCTGCATCACAGGAAAGGAAGGATGTGAAAATACCCATTCTCGTACTCACACACATGGGCATGCTCACATCCACAACCTGGCATGAATGCAGGCACAAAAACAACACACAACAGTCTTCATCTATTGACTTACAATCTCAAACATATACAGAGTGCTCAGTGCTAAATGTAGAGTCTAAAGGAAGGTTTAAGGAGCCAGGCCCAATTACTAAGTGGATTTTAATTGTGATGGTATTGCTCGTTCCCCAATTTAAAAAAAAATTGAAATTGCAAGCGACGAACCATCTGGAATTTTGGCAAAGGCTTGAAAAGATGATTAGAGTAAGAATAAGGTCATGATGTGGGAAAAGGGTATGCAAAGTGAATAAGGGCCTTCAGAAAATATAATAAAGCATGGAAGTTGTTTTGATTCATATGTGCAACAGATATTCAAAAATTAATCATAACTTACACAATGGGGTGGGTAAGAAGGAGATGTGGAACTTATCGACGTTTTTGGAATATAAGTGTAACTTGCTTGTATATTTGTATTTGAACAATAACTGTTCTTAATTTCAACTTACAGAAATTAAAAAAAGAAGTTGAAAACGGAGCCAAACCCGAATCGCTAAACAACCAAGAGGGAGACGTGTACTTCTGAGCAGTGGTGGTGGGATGTTTCAACATCTATAACCTTGGTGAAAACGTTGGAAAAGATGCACAGAATGTGCTCTTGTAGTACTACTGTTGCCCCCCTTCAGGGCTCTAGAGAATCTCTAATGAGATTATAGGACTGGAATTTAGAAATATGCATATTATTGATCCACTCGACAGAGTGCACTTAATTTACTGGATTCTTTTAGTGTCAGAGGCAACATTTACAAAGTAACACTTTGGCAAGGCCTGAACCTGCCTGTATTTGTTATGCAGAAGTGCTACAGGTGCAGAAATGTATCTTTAGAGGGGATGCTTGGGGTGTGACACCCCACCAAATAAATGTACTTTTGGCTTTGTAGTTGTGTCTGTGAGCCCAGAGTCGGGTCTGCTATATCTGTGTTGTTTTTTGCTTTGTGAGCCAAGAATGAAAGACAAAAGAGTGACCTTTGATGTAAAAGAGAGAGATAGAGAGGCAGAGATACTCATCTGGTGAGTGAATTTCAAAATGTGAAACCAGATAACCTGAAATCAATACTAGCTTCTCTGCGTGTCCAAATTGTGTCATCCTAGGCGCACATTTTATTACACAGAGCCTCCTTTTTCTTTATTATCGCACAGGAGCACACCTTTAAATACCTGAGTTCAGGATGTGTGCTCTCTTATATTAGTCTTTAAAAGATTGTAATGTTGCTCCATCTATAATAAGAATCTAGACCACGTCTAGAGTGTACATGACTACTGGCTTGCCTTCACTGATGCCATTGTAATGGTGGGTGGGGGGAGCCATGAATGTTTCCAATAACTTTCACTTTTTAATAAATATCTGTCTATGCCATGATATAATCTAATGTACTAAGGTGAAATACTTTCACATTTTAAAGAATTACACTTTTTTGAATTTTGAAGAGATTGTATCATATTTTTACATTATGATTGTTGCACGATATACATACCAAACATTGTCATAGCTCGCAGAGCCAAACCAGACCCATGAGGCATAGAGAGGAGAGGAAAATGAAAGTTAGGATAGAACAGAAAAGATGCACAAACACAGTGAAAAGCTTGACAGGAAAACACACCACGTCAGTTTGGGAGGGAGAATGTAAAAAGAAGTGAGAGAGCGGTGTGGTTGGAAACGTCTATGGGGAAAGTCAGGCTCCAACAAATTACCAGAACTGCTTCAAAAAGGCAGACAAAAAGGAAGGATCTGGATTTAAAAAAATTCCAGCAACATTTGTCACTTGCCAAGCATTGAGCACCACTTTTGATTCATTACTGGAATTTGTTGTTCCTGTAGAAGAGCAAGGGTGACATGTTAAAATGTTTATCTGTGTGATTGACTATTTTTGTTTTGATGTGAGGTCTTCTGGAGAATTAAGTTGATGATTTCCCAAAGAATTGAAAATCCTTAATGTTCACACTGCTGCATTTTGACAAATCAATAAAATAAATTTAATGGAGGCATATATAGATTACATTGAGAGCAATAATGGTGGCAGAAAGGAGCGTCACTGTAACATATGAACTCAAATGTACATTTAGTATTCTATCAAAAAAAGTATACAGTCATTAAAATGGAGGAATCAGCCTTTATGGATTAGCCACTTGGGCTCAACAAATTCACACTGAAGAGCGCAACAACAATTATTGGAGATTTTAGGGCACATCAATTCAGAGAAATATAAGGATGGCTAATACCAAAAGAGATAAATCTCCATCCCATATAGTACACATGCACTATGATGAAGGAAAGCCTTGTCCTTAGGGAGACGTAAAGAAGAATGTTCAGTGCTATGTCCAGAGGCTGAACTGTAAAACTGATATTGTTACTTAATTACCAGAGCTCTGGTGCTTGTGGGACTGCTCCTTTTATACCCTCTGTGTTCCTACCATCTTGATGGTTAATTGGTTGTTAGACTAAAGGAGTAGGTGCATATAGCATTTAAGTTATCGCTACTTCAAGTGCTACAATTTGTTAATGTTTTCAAAATAGGAGTACAAACTTTTGTCATAAGATCCCCAACAAAAGAGTTTTCCTCTGATAGTCGTATAACAGACCTGGAGGAATACATTTGTTCTGTACTGCTTCATATATTAATTGGAGCATTGCAGAGTCTATAGGTCATACTTATGAGATGTTGAAGCTTTTGGTTAAGTATGGATTGCGATGAACAAGACTGATTAATTTTACAGTGCTCACCCAAACACTTTGCTAGGTATGCCACAGAAGAGATGGACTGTGATAATGTTCTTAACCTCATTAGGGCACTTGAAGAGGTGAGATTTAAATCCCATGGATAAGAATGTATATGTCTTCAGTTGGAGATAATTGCCAGTGACTGTTCTCTAACTGGCCAAGGAAGCTAAAATGGAAAGAAACAAATCAATTGATCGCAAAAATGACAGACTAATGAAAACATTTTTCATAGGCTGTGAAGAAATTTAATGTCTATGAGGAAACTGAAATGGATATTGTAGTAAATGCCTATTTCCTGTTGGTTAAAACTTGCAGACTGAACTCACCGCAAAGATTAAAGGATGCCATTTACAGTAATGCCCTTTAAAACATGTAAGAGTGTTTTCTCTTGCCTTGGTAAACTGCTGGTCTCTGGTTCGCGAAGAAGAAGTTTGGAATCCTGCCAGGGTTCTTATGAAGCCAGGCTGTGGGAGTCTTGAAGGTCAAGAGGATACATGCTTTTTTTTAATATATATTTTTTTTAGTCCTCATTGTTCATCAAAAAGGCTGGGAAACTCCAGGGCAGTAGCAAGAGCCCGCACCTCTCTCAAGAAAGACGAAAGGGCACAGGGGTGGTATTCTCCCTACAAGATGCGTTCCCTCATATGCATAACTATTTGAACATAGGAGTTCTGTACATGACCCTCAAAACCAACTCCCTTTCAAATTTATTGCATTGATGTATAATCATTGGATCTCCAAATTTTATAAAAAAGGTGATTAGGATCTCCTATTGAGTTGCCGGGTATTATGCTAACCTTCTCAAATATCCCAAAACTTTGGCGGGGGAACCACTGTGATCTAGACTGTTTACCCTTTGAGCTGATGTTAGCCATTCAACACTGCTGGGGGGCTAGGGATGATCCACTTCTGGCACATCTCCTTTCGTCCAAGATAATCAAAGAAAATCCACTAAAATGTAGAGATAGGGGTCATTCCAGATAATCCCTAAGGGAAAAGACTTACTTTCTTAAAATAACCCTCACCCACCAAAAGGCCCCTTGGTGGCATGCTTCATCATCGGGTTCTTCCCGCCCCGCTGTGGGATGGGGCGTGCTGCAACCGACGGAGACATGGGAGCACTTTTGGGAGGTGGGGACTATGATAAAAACTAGAATAGGAGTGAAGAGGGTCAGTGATTAGTGAAGAGTAAATGTTAAAAATACCTGGCCGCTAGAGAAATATACTTTATTGGATCTAGTGGCTGATATGGTTAAAAAGGGGTAGTTGGGAGATGCACAAGTTAATGTATGTGTAGGCTCCCGGTCTACATGTTTCAAAGCCTGCCCCCATGGCTTCTTCGTCAGGACCAGATAGAGTTGATCTCTTTTAATCACTCCTAAGTACAGGTGAGTGTAATCACTCAATGCCTAAACAGTGATTTCTAAATCGTTTTATACAATACCCATTAGGTATGTTGCTTCAGGAACCACCTAGTATGATGGTCTTGTTTTAGTTAAAATCTGGAATTATAATGCATAAAATACCACAGGTTAACTTACCAACATGTTATATAATGCAAACCACATCACCGTCTGGTGGGAGAAAAACGTGAAATATTTGTGATATATTTTTCTTTTGGCGTGACTCTGTCTACAGTGCCTTTGTATTTTGTGAGTATAAATATACAAACAAGACAAAACAACATGTAACAGAAAGCACACACACTATAATGCCGTCGTGTTTAAGCGCTAGTTGTTCTAGCGAAGTTTCATAAGAGTACTCTGCTGGAGGTCGTACTTTTTATGCGATTTTAAGATGCCTCATGAGCTCCTAGCGGGAGGGGAGGGACGCTTCTAGTCACACTCTATTGGAAAAAGACGCGTTTGGTTAAAAGTGGAAATCGTTTTGGAAAGAAAAGAAGGAGCATTTTAATAAATGTCTGGTTTTGTTCAGCGCAATGCGGTTATGCCGTACTTACTATACCAAAGCTACTCCCTCTCTCAGCATTCGCTGCCTGCCCGTGGCTCCGTAGATACAGGAAGTGACTTGCCGGTCTGTTTTTAAAGACCGGGTGGCGCGTACCTGTTGCCTCATGCAAATGCTGTCTGGGCCGCTAACTTTTACAAATGGCCGCCATGCATGGCTATTTCTGGGGGATCATGGGAGGGGTATTTCTTGCGATTATATTTATGCGAGAAAAGGAATTCATGATCTCTATCCTTCCTGCCATGTATTAAGCATAATATACCTGTTGTAAAAGGATCTGCCTGGGATAGATAGGCCCCGCTTCTAAAGTCGGGTTGGTGTTATGTCTCTTTGTATGTCATCGTGTGCTGCTCACCTCGAAGAAAAAGGAATGGGCCGCTGACTTTCGCAAATGGCCACCGCGCATGGCTTTTTGTGGTGTATTCTGGTTGGGTGGGTTATTTTTAGTTACAAACAACCCAACGATCGCTACATATGCAGTAAAATGTATCAGACAGAGGATGTCATAGTCTTTTATCCTTTTAGTTGTGTACTTAGCAATCAAGCCTGTTATGTTTGCTCAGTATAGTATACTGATAACTTCGGAAAAAATGGCCCCTTCCTTTTGGATATTTAGGCGGTGTATGTTGCAAAATGTGTGTTAGTCATAACCTTATAAGGAAAAGGGCTTTCAAATCGTGTTTTCTTGCGTCGCACAATTAATTAAATGTAACTAGGAAGTTCAAATGTGATAAGATTGTTCCCTTGGTATGAAGACCAGGCAAAATTTCATTTGATTAGAAATTCGGATTTCATGTAGTCTCCAGATTGTAGGAATGTTACTAATCAGATCTAGGTGCGAATGATGGAGTTATGAGAATTGGCTCCATGGAATTTCATCGTTCAGTCCATTGACATGCGTCCTCAAGCGAAAGACCCAACGTTGCTCCTTTTCAAACAGCTGGGATTCAGATGGGATTTGTTCTAAGAAAGCCCATTTCAAGTCTTGTACCGTGTGTCTCTTCTCGATAAAATGTGCAGACATCTTAGTTGTGGCTCTCTCGCAGCGTAAATTGCTTCTATGTTCACCAATGCGTACTTTCACCATTCTAGTCGTCATGCCAATGTAGTGCAGTTGGCATGGGCAGGTGATCATATAAATTACATTTTTCGTATTACAATTGATGAAGCGTCATTGTTCCCAGGAGGTATTGTCATTGAACTGTATCTTTTTGCTTTTCGTGGTCAAGTTGCAGACACTGCACGTCCCACATGGATGGTGGCCAGAAAGGGGGGTCAAAAAGGACTGTTGGATCTTGTTGTTGTTCCTCTGTGGCCTAGTGTGTACTAGTAAATCCTTCAGGTTTTTACCCCTTCTTTGTGAAAACATGGGTTTGGGGAAAGTCAAGTCTCCACAACTTAACACGCGCCAGTGTTTATTGATAATTTTATTAAGCTGGTTGCTAGCTGTGTTACACGTAGTGATACATATAGGTCTGTCTTCCATTGGTTTTGTTGGTCTGATTTCTAATAGAGCCTCTCTGTTGTTGTTTCGAGCTCGTTTTAAAGCTTTATTTACCACTTGTACTGGATATCTCCTACTCACCAACTTCTGGTGTAGGTCTGTTGCTTGCTCTTTAAAATCATTTATGTCAGTACAATTCCTTCTTAGCCGTAGAAACTGGCCGAATGGTAGGTTGTTACGTAGGTGTCTCGGATGGAAGCTATCATAGTCCAGAAGGCAGTTCTTTGTCGTCGGTTTTATGTGAGTGGTTGTTTTTAGGGCCCCATCTTGGCAGATGAAGTTAAGATCCAGGAACACCAGTTCCTGGTCTGACATAGTGCTCGTGAATTTCAGGAAATCGTTTTGGACATTTAGCCATGTCATGAATCTCCGTGCTGTTTCTTTGTCTCCCTTCCATATTACTAGAACGTCGTCTATGTAACGCTTCCATAGACTGATGTGTGGTAGGAAAGGGTTACTGTTCTCATTTAAGACCTTGTGTTTCTCCAGGTGGTGCACATAGAGACCAGCTATACTGGGCGCAAAGGTGCTACCCATGCTGGTCCCGTGCTTTTGGAGATAGAGTGTCTCTTCAAATTGAAAAAAGTTCTGAGTGAGGCCAGTTTGCAACATTCTATGACGATGTTGCGTGGTGTTTGGTAATCCCATTCTGTTTCAAAAAGGACATCCTCAATGATATTGAGTGTTTCTTCGTGTAGGAGGCTTGTATATAGGCTCTCCACATCGAGACCCATAAGTAATTCCGTATCTGGGTCAAAAGGTTGGTTCTGTAAAATGCGAAGGACATCTTTGGTATCTCGTAGATAGGTATCAGTCTTCTGCACCAATGGTCTTAGAAAGGCGTCTGCAAATTTGGACAATGGTTCCAGGATAGATCCAATGCCTGATACAATAGAACGTCCTGGAGGATTAGTGAAGTTTTTATGGATTTTGGGGGTTGTGTAGAAGTATGGTATCTTGGAGTGCTGTTTGGTCAAGAATTCACCTTCCTTCTTAGATATCCAATTGTGTGCAAGGGCTTCTTCCACCATGCTTCCAATTCGTATTCTCAAAGCCTCTGTTAGATCTATGGCGAGTTCTTCATAGTTCCTTTGGTTATTGAGAAGTCTCATACACTCATTGTGGTATGTAGCCGCTGTTTGGATCACAATAGCACCTCCCTTGTCAGCTGGTTTAATGACTAGGTCTTTATTGTTCCCCAATTTCTTTATCGCTTGTTTTTGTTCTTTAGTTGTGTTGTGGAAGACTTTGATTTCGTTGTTGTCTAGGTTTTTGATGTCATTGAGAACTGCTTTCTCGAAGGCTAGAATTTCTGGTGGCAGACTGGTGCTTGGTGGGGTAAAAGTGGACTTTAGTCTTAGTCCGGTGTCAATCTCTGAGCGATCCATAGGTTCTTTTCCTGAAAAGTAAGTTTTTAATTTCAGTTTTCTTATGAACTCATTCACTTCGATGCACATCTTGAATTTGTCCATTCTTTCTGTAGGAACAAAACCCAATCCTTTTTCCAGGACCTCCATTTGGGTTTCTGACAGGGTGAAGCTGGTCAGATTGACCACTAAGCTGCTTTTTTGCTGGTTGTGGGCAGCTGGTTCTGGGCATCCGTCATGTTCCTCGTTGTTCTTCTCGAATCCTCTTCTTCCGTCGCCCAGTGCACTTGGTTCATTCTCCGCGTGCGGCCCCTTCTTGGTCCTTGGCGTGACCCTAAAAAGGATTTTGTGGGTTGTACTGAAAATCGTGTGGTGCTGGATTCCAATGGTTGTATGACATAGGTGGGCCTTGTGTGGTCGGGGGACCGTAGTAGACGGGTACAGAATACATTGGTGGGCCTTGGTTGGGGCCCCATCCCCTTGGGCCTCTGTACTCTCCTCTCCTGCTTTGACCTCATTTTCCAGGGTAGTTGGTTCAACTATCTCTACTGGAGCCAGAACTATTCGATCCGGTATCTGATGTGTCTGCATCGGCAGCGAATGCTGAGAGAGGGAGTAGCTTTGGTATAGTAAGTACGGCATAGCCGCATTGCGCTGAACGAAACCAGACATTTATTGAAATGCTCCTGGAACCATTGTCCAAATTTGCAGACGCCTTTCTAAGACCATTGGTGCAGAAGACTGATACCTATCTACGAGATACCAAAGACGTCCTTCGCATTTTACAGGACCAACCTTTTGACCCAGATACGGAATTACTTATGGGTCTCGATGTGGAGAGCCTATATATCAGCCTCCCACACAAAGAAACACTCAATATCATTGAGGATGTCCTTTTTGAAACAGAATGGGATTACCAAACACCACGCAACGTCGTCATGGAATGTTGCAAACTGGCCCTCACTCAGAACTTTTTTCAATTTGAAGAGACACTCTATCTCCAAACGCACGTGACCAGCATGGGTAGCACCTTTGCGCCCAGTATAGCTGGTCTCTATGTACACCACCTGGAGAAACACAAGGTCTTAAATGAGAACAGTAACCCTTTCCTACCACACATCAGTCTATGGAAGCGTTACATAGACGACGTTCTAGTAATATGGAAGGGAGACAAAGAAACAGCACGGAGATTCATGACATGGCTAAATGTCCAAAACAATTTCCTGAAATTCACGAGCACCATGTCAGACCAGGAACTGGTGTTCCTGGATCTTAACATCATCTGCCAAGATGGGGCTCTAAAAACAACCACTCACATAAAACCGACGGCAAAGAACTGCCTTCTGGTCTATGATAGCTTCCATCCGAGACACCTACGTAACAACCTACCATTCGACCAGTTTCTACGGCTAAGAAGGAATTGTACTGACATAAAATATTTTAAAGAGCAAGCAACAGACCTACACCAGAAATTGGTGAGTAGGAGATATCCAGTACAAGTGGTAAATAAAGCTTTAAAACGAGCTCGAAACAACAACAGAGAGGCTCTATTAGAAATCAGACCACCAAAACCAAAGGAAGACAGACCTATATGTATCACTACGTATAACACAGCTAGCAACCAGCTTAATAAAATAATCAACAAACACTGGCGTGTGTTAAACTGTGGAGACTTGACTTTCCCCAAACCCATGTTTTCACATAGAAGGGGTAAAATCCTGAAGGGTTTACTAGTACACACTAGGCCACAGAGGAACAACAACGAGATCCAACAGTCCTTTTTGACCCCCCTTTCTGGCCACCATCCATGTGGGACGTTCAGTGTCTGCAACTTGACCACGAAAAGCAAAAATATACAGTTCATTGACAATACCTCCTGGGAACAACGACGCTTCACCAATTGTAATACGAAAAATGTAATTTATATGATCACCTGCCCATGCCAACTGCACTACATTAGCATGACGACTAGAATGGTGAAAGTACGCATTGGTGAACATAGAAGCAATTTACGCTGCGAGAGAGCCACAGCTAAGATGTCTGCACATTTTATCGAGAAGAGACACACGGTACAAGACTTGAAATGGACTGTCATAGAACAAATCCCATCTGAATCCCAGCTGTTTGAAAAGGAGCAACGTTGGGTCTTTCGCTTGAGGACGCATGTCAATGGACTGAACGATGACATTCCATGGAGCCAATTCTCATAACTCCATCATTCGCACCTAGATCTGATTAGTAACATTCCTACAATCTGGAGACTACATTAAATCCGAATTTCTAATCAAATGAAATTTTGCCTGGTCTTCATATCAAGGGAACAATCTTATCACATTTGAACTTCCTAGTTACGTTTAAGTAATTGTGCGACGCAAGAAAACCCGATAAGAAAGCACTTTTCCTTATAAGGTTATGACTAACACACATTTTGCAACATACACCGCCTAAATATCCAAAGGGCAGGGGCCATTTTTTCCGAAGTTATCAGTATACTATACTTAGCACACATAACAGGCTTGATTGCTAAGTACACAACTAAAAGGATAAAAGACTATGACATCCTCTGTCTGATACATTTAACTGCATATGTAGCGATCGTTGGGTTGTTTGTAACTAAAAATAACCCACCCACCCAGAATACACCACAAAAAGCCATGCGCGGCGGCCATTTGCGAAAGTCAGCGGCCCATTCCTTTTTCTTCGAGGTGAGCAGCGCACGATGACATACAAAGAGACATAACACCAACCCGACTTTAGAAGCGGGGGCCTATCTATCCCAGGCAGATCCTTTTACAACAGGTATATTATGCTTAATACATGGCAGGAGGGATAGAGATCATGAATTCCTTTTCTCGCATAAATATAATCGCAAGAAATACCCCGCCCATGATCCACCAGAAATAGCCATGCATGGCGGCCATTTGTAAAAGTTAGCGGCCCAGACAGCATTTGCACAAAGCAACAGGTACGCACCACCCGGTCTTTAAAAACCGACCGGCAAGTCACTTCCTGTATCTACGGAGCCACGGGCAGGCAGCGAATGCTGAGAGAGGGAGTAGCTTTGGTATAGTAAGTACGGCATAGCCGCATTGCGCTGAACGAAACCAGACATTTATTGAAATGCTCCTTCTTTTTTTCCCCAAACGATTTCTACTTTTAAACAAACGCGTCTTTCTCCAATAGAGTGTGACTAGAAGCGTCCCTCCCCTCCTGCTTCAAGCTCATGAGGCATCTTAAAATTGCATAAAAAGTACGACCTCCAGCTAAGTACTCTTATGAAACTTCGCTAGAACAACTAGCGCTTAACCACGAAGGCATTATAGTGTGTGTGCTTTCTGTTACATGTTGTTTTGTCTTGTTTGTATATTTTTACTCACAAAATACAAAGGCACTGTAGACAGAGTCACGCCAAAAGAAAAATATATCACAAATATATCACGTTTTTCTCCCACCAGACGGTGATGTGGTTTGCATTATATAACATGTTGGTAAGTTAACCTATGGTATTTTATGCATTATAATTCCAGATTTGAACTAAAACAAGACCATCATACTAGGTGGTTCCTGAAGCAACATACCTAATGGGTTTTGTATGAAATGATTTAGAAATCACTGTTTAGGCATTGAGTGATTACACTCACCTGTACACTCACAGTGTCTGCAACTCAACTCTATCTGGTCCTGATGAAGAAGCCATGGGGGCAGGCTTTGAAACATGTAGACCGGGAGCCTACACATACATTAACTTGTGCATCTCCCAACTACCCCTTTTTTCCATATCAGCCACTAGATCCAATAAAGTATATTTCTCTAGCGGCCAGGTATTTTTAACATTTACTCTTCACTAATCACTGACCCTTTTTACTCCTATTCTAGTTGTTATCATAGTCCCCAGCTCCCAAAAGTGCTCCCACGTCTCCGTCGGTTGCAGCACGCCCCGTCCCGCAGCGCGGTGGGAAGAACCCGATGATGAATCATGCCACCAAGGGGCCTTTTGGTGGGTGAGGGTTATTTTAAGAAAGTAAGTCATGTCCCTTAGGGATTATCTGGAATGACCCCTATCTCTACATTCTAGTGAATTTTCTTTGATTATCTCGTATCGCACAGGAGGCCAGGTCCACTTTATACCTCTCTCTCCCCTTTTGATCATTACATCTCCTTTCGTGCAAGCAAAATTAGTACAAAAATTAGGGATTTTTGTGTCTTAAATAGTTTCAAGGGAATCTCTCCCACATTAATGACCCCCAAAAAAACAGTGCCAGGCTTACCTTTATTTCTTGGTCCATTATGTCTGAGAGCATCTTATCCACTTTTTTTTTTTTTTTTTAATTCTTTTTATTAAACAAGAGCAGCATCAACATGGCAGGGCACCATTGTATACATAGTACAGAAGGTTTCAGGAATGTTTAACAAAGTCAAATGAAAATCTATGCATAGAGTGACGACAATATTATGGCGATGAGGGATCCTCCCGGAGTTGGGCAACCGGAGGAGAACAAATACCACCCCTATACCCATTCCAGTCGTCCCAGATGCGATGCCATTTCCGGGGACACCCCCTAGACACGTACACTGTCTTTTCACGAAACATGCACCAATCCATGTCCCTTTTCCAGGCTGACACGGTCGGTAGTGTTGCGGACCCCCACTTTTGAGCAATATTTCGCTTCGCAACCATCAACCCCAGGGTAACCCATGTGATGCGAGTGTTGTTGAGGTCTGTAGGTTCCCACACATTCAGAAGACACCTCTTCGCCTCCAGGGGAAACTCCAGTTCGAGGATCCCACTAAGGACCTCATGTATTTTGCTCCAGTATCCCTGAATCAGCGGACACTCCCAGAGTATGTGCATGAGAGTGCCCACACGTCCACAGCCCCTCCTGCAGTTACTATCTGTCGCCCTACCCATTTTCAGTAACTGAGGCCCGGTCATATAAACGCGGTGCAGGATCTTAAGCTGAACCAAACGCAGTCTAGCTGATATGGCGACCTCTCGTGGGGAAGCGACCGCCTCCCCCCAATCCTCATCGTCCAGCATCAGCCCGTCTTCTCCCCACTTTTCTCGCAGCAGGCGTAAGGGGTCAGCGGAGTTATTAATCAACTTTTTGTATGTGAGGGAAATAGCCTTTGTGGACAAGTACCCATCTAAAATCCTGTCCTCCAGGGGGTAGACTCAGGAGGATCATCACCCTTGGGGAGACAAGTCTGCAGAGCGTGTCTGACCTGCAGGTACCGAAAATACTCTGAGCCCGCCAGCTCGTGTTCTTGCTGTAGAGTAGCGAAAGGCTTAACCTCCCCTTTGACCCATAGATCGCCGATCCTGGAGATGCCTATGAGGTCCCACCTGTCAAAGCCCTTTGTTTTCCATAGGTTACCAAGAAGGTCTGAGTCCCATAGGGGGTGGCTAGTGTTAGTTTGCCTTCCCATCCCAGACTTTTTGTGGCTGCCTGCCAAATCTGCACCGAGTGCCTAGTTGGCCCTGTTAATTGAAGTTTCCCCTTTCGTGTGTACAAGGCCCTGGCATAGGTCCCCCCGGCAGCAGCCATCTGTCCAGCGCATAGCCAGGATCGTCAGGCCTCCTGTACGTCCCATGATTGATGGCAGCCAGGTGTGCCGCCCAATAATACCTTTTAAGATCTGGCAGCCCAATGCCCCCATCGTACCAAGCAAGATATAATTTGGGGAGTGCAATTCGCGGCCGGCCATTCCACAACATACTTCTCAGCAAGCTCTCGATCTTTTTAAAATAGCTGGAGGGGACAATGTCCATCGTATTCTGTAACACATAGAGGAAGCGCGGCAAAGACATCATTTTGAATAGGGACGCCCTACCTAACATGGAGAGTGGGAGCGCCTTCCAACGCTCCGAGTCTTTCTGGAAGCGCTGCAGGGGCGGGAGGAGATTATGGGCGTACCTGCCAGTGGGGTCTGTCGTGATGTAGATGCCTAGATACTTGAATCCCGCGGTGGTGATCTGTATCGGACACCCTCTGGGGAGAGCAGGTGGAGGTCCATGAAGGACGTACAGGATGGATTTACTCCAGTTAATCGAGTATCCGGAGTACCTGCCAAAGATCGCAAATATGTCCAGGACCACTGTAAGGGACGCCTTTGGGGAGGCCAGAAACAGGAGGATGTCATCTGCGTACAGAGAAATGCGGTCTTCCCACGACTCCGCCCACCTAAGTCCCCGCAGCACCGGATTCCTCCGAATCCAGGAGGCCAAAGGCTCCAGCGCCAGGGCAAACAGGAGCGGGGAGAGAGGACAGCCCTGCCGAGTCCCCCTACCAAGGCCGAAGACCCCCGACTTCTTATTGTTCACCACTACTTGTGCTAAGGGGTTTGAGTACAAGAGCCGTATCCATTGGATAAACCGGGGACCAAACCCCATTTTCACCAGGACTGCGAATAGGTACGGCCACTCCATTGTGTCGAACGCCATTGAGGCATCCAAGGACACTATCACTGCCGCCTCCTGAATAGTGTCAACCCTCCCCAGCACTCCATGCACCCTGCGCAAGTTAAGGGCAGTGTTGCGCTGTGGCATAAAGCCAGACTGGTCCGGATTAACCAGTCCGCTGATCACTTTGCCCAACCTGAGAGCGAGGAGTTTAGCTAAGATCTTTGGTTCGGCGTTCAATAAGGAGATTGGCCGATAGGAGGCACAATCCAATCTAGACTTGCCTTCCTTATGTATCGTCACCAGGGTCGCCAGTCGTTGGTCTCGTGGCAGTTCCCCCTTCTCCCTGCTTTCCTCAAACATCGCGCACATGTATGGGGCAATCATGTCAGGCCGAAGTTTGTACAATTCGACTGGCAACCCATTAGGCCCCGACGCTTTCCCCGACTTCAGACTCCTAATCGCTTGGGCGGTCTCGTCCGCGGTAAGGACGCCCTCCAAGTAGTCTCTGTCAGTATCCGACAATGTTGGGAGAGCGATATCCGCGAGGAGGGCTTGGGAGTCATGTTGTGTGTACGGTGCCTGCGAGGTATATGTCTCCTCGTAATGGGCTGCGAGGCGTCTGCGATCGCTTGGGGTTCAGTAATCGACTGTCCGGTTCCATCACGGAGCTCCGGCACCAGTCTACTAGCCAGTTCTTTTTTGTCCAGCCAGGCAATTAACTTTCCCGCCTTGTCTCCCTGGTCGTAGATCCTACCCTGCGTCTCCCGCCCCAGTACTTTGGCTTTATCAGTCACCAAGGCTTTGTAATTGTCTCTCTTAAGTTGAAGGACATGAAGCCTGTCCTGGTTGGACCCTCCCGTTGTTTCCTCTTCCAGACGAGAGATCTCGCCTTCCAGCTCAACCTCCTCCCTCACTTTTTCTTTCCGCGCCCCCGCAATTTGTGAAAGTGCATGCCCCCTCACCACTGTTTTGAACGCTTCCCACAGTGTCTGACTGGACTGCACCGAGCCCTTATTTTCTTGGAAGTAGTGATCCATCGAAGCGAGCAGTGCTTTACGTACCACCGGATTTCGGAGGTGCCAGGGATTAATGGGTGCAACCCGTCCCACCCTGTGCTGACCAACGACCACTTGAGCCCAGAGGGGGAGTGGTCCGAGACACCCTCGCCATATGCCTGACCTCAGTGATGTGTGTTAGCTGATCTGGAGGGACCAGTAGGTAGTCGATCCGCGACTGACTATTATGGGCACCAGAGTGAAAGGTGAATTGAGTGGTGTCAGGGTGACGTGCTCGCCATATATCTACGAGTCCTAAGGCTTCTAAAAAGTCAGGGAGCCAGCTATTTGAGGGACGGAGCTCACGTGGGGGCCAGTGGTCCAACGTGCCAGAAACTACAGAGTTTAGGTCACCCCCGACCACCAGAAAACCCGGCGGCATTGCCAAGAGGATAGAGCCCAGGTCTCCGAATGTCTGCCCCTGAAGGCCCGGCGGCACATACACCGACAAAAGCGTCAACGTGGAGCCCTCCCACTGTCCCGTGATGCCCGCATATCTCCCCTCTCGTCCACCCAGGAGGACTGTACTGTCATTGGGAAGGATTTCTTGAGCAGGATGCCCGCTCCTCGCGATCCCCTAGTGAAACCCGCATGTACCACTAACTTGTATCCCCACCGGTCCAGGGCTCTACATGTATTCCCCACTAGGTGCGTCTCCTGGAGCAGCACTACATCAAGGGCATGCCGTCTAATACATTGCAACACCATACAGCGCTTCACCTTATCGCCTAGACCATTAACATTCCAACTCATCAATTTAAAACTTTTTTCCCAGTGCGTAGCCATAGAGATTCACGTATCACCAATCCTCGATAGTAACGAATCTTCAGTGCCCTGTTGCTGCAAAACAAACAAAAAACCAACCGAACCCCCTCCCAACTTCCCCCCTCCCTGCTCCCCTGCACTCTGGGCTCAGAACTGCCCATTACTCACTTAATGCAGAGTGCCTGTCGCCCCAAAGCTTATACTAAAAGAAGAAAATTGGGGGAAAATTTCCACTCTGCTCCTCCCTCCCTCCCCTGTCACTTACAACAAAATTGTCCCTGAGTGTAGTTTAGTCCAAATTAGGACGGAAGTAGTGTTGACGAGGCTCTGAAACTGGCTTCTATCCCCCCTCCACCGTATGTGGCGGGAGGGCGAACAACAGATTATCCGTCCCCGGAAGGGGAACGACAGCATTCACAGTCACACAGCTTGGCCCGTGGGACAGTTCTCGCCCGCTAGTGTCCTTGGGAGTCCCGCTCCCCAGGGTCTCTCCAGTCATCCAGCCACTCCGCAGCCTCCTCCGGACCATCAAAGAATAGAACCTTCCCCCGGCCTCCACCCGGAGCCTCGCCGGGAATAACATTGCGTACTTCAGGCCCCTATCCCTCAGTCTCTTCTTGACTGCCAAAAACGATCTGCGCTGCTTCTGAACCACCTGGGTGAAATCCGGGAAGAAGGTGATCACAGAGTTTTCCCATCTAAGCGGAGGCGCCAAGCTGGCTGCCTGCAGTATGACATCCCTGTCTCGATAATTAAGGAGTCTGGCCAATATTGGGCGGGGGGGCGCCCCCACCCTTGGGCGGCCCCCGGGCACTCTGTGGGCTCTCTCCACCACAAAGATATTTGACAGACCTTTCGGCTGGAGGTGAGTTGTGATGAGGTTCTCCACGAATAGGTCTGTAGCTTGGCCTTCCGCTTTTTCCGGCACGCCTAAAATACGGACGTTGTTACGCCGTGAGCGCCCCTCAAAATCATCCAGCTTCCCTTCGGCGAACTGGCGGAACGCCCGCAGCTCCTTAACTTCGATCTGCAGCTGGTTGGTGTCTTCCACTAGGCTCGTGGCTGTTATTTCGAGTTGCTTGACCTTTTCTCTGTTTGTAGCCAGGTCCGCCCTGATAAGCATCACCTCAGAGGATATAGTGTCCATTCTCTGCTCCAGGGAGGCTCGGATCCCACCAATGGCCTCCATGACGTCTTTCAATGTAGGCTCCGGAACCCCCCCCTCTAGATCCCCGATTTGCTCATCTCTAGACTGCTGCTGATCGGGTAGAGAACCCTTAGGGCAGGTATATCTGTCCAGTTTGTTGGTTTGGGTAGCTCTGGGCCCCCTGGAGGTCGACATAACTCAGGGCTCCCCACGGCCACAGCGCCGGTCAGTCACTCCGGAACCCCTCCCCGGGTATCTCTGGGCCAGATGCGGCACCGCCGAGGTGTCTTTATTCACCCTCTGCTCCCCTCACAATGAAGCAGTATGGATCGCTCCTCGTGTTTTGGGCGCTATTCTGTATCAAAATGGCGGTCCCGTCTTTAGGTGCTTGTTTCCTCCTGGACAGGCCCACTCCAGTGCCGTCCAACCTGTTGTGGGCTCCGCGGGCAGCTAGACCCGCCGCGCCCGCCGCCCAACCGAACGCGGACCAAGGATCACCAAGGGCCACTTCCAGCCCTCCGCGTTACGGACTACTCAGTCACCCGGGCGTGCAGAGGGGCCGGCTCCCTTTCAACCGGCCCCAGTCGACCGTTGGCCCAGGTCCAAGGCAGAGGGCAGCACCCCTCCACGATCGCTTCGGTACTCCGGATCCCCGGTTTCAAGGGGGCCCAGGAGGGGGAGCACCCGGACAAGGTAGCGGCGCGCCAAGCCCACGCCGCCCACCGGCCCTCACCCCTACCTGGGTAGCGTCGCCACTCGAGGTCCCGGCCTCCGGCCCAGCATTGGCCGCCGACGCACCTCGGTCGCGTCCGGAGGTTCCTCGGCAATTGCGGCACGTCTCTGGGCTCTTCGTGACCAGCAGAGCCTCCGCCAGCCGGATCCCGCCTCAGGTGCCGGATATTTGTACGGATAGATGCGGGAAGGAAGGGTTTGGTGCGGAGCTTCGCTAGGCTGCGGCCATCATGCTTCGCCGCTAAGCCACCATCTTATCCACTTCTTGACAGAAGATCTCGATCAAGGGACGCTGCCAGAACATATAGATATCATCTGCTTTTTCCTCACTGCACCTGGGGCACTTCCTTGCCTCCCGTCTTCCCAACTTCGACAGCTTCCTTGGCGTCCATTATGCCTTGTGCACTCTAAACAAAGGATTTTTCCTAATAGGCGTGGATTTAATGGATGACCAAATAAAAGACATCCATACTTGCCACAGGTTTCTATGTCCGAACTTGGCAGGTGCCTCTTCCAGATCTCCGCTGGCAGGGTGTGTACTCGTAATGGGAAAGTTTGCTAACTTCCCATTTTCTCCTTATTATTGCCTCTAAGTAGTTTGCCAACTCTAGCCTTGCACTCTTTAGCTGTTCATCTATCAATGTCAGAGTTAGAGTGTTAGGAGAATTCTCTGACTCTCTCGATAAGATCTGTATAGAGGATTCGAGCTTACTTATTTTAGTCTTTGTCTTCTTCTTTTGTATTGCAGATAGACCAGTTAATATGCCCCTTATAAAGTCCTTATAGACTTCCCAGACAGTATGTAGGGGGGCTGATGCTTTATTTAGGAGGAAGAATTCCTTTGTTGCTTCTTTCAGATGTTCTATTGTTTGTGGTCCGAGAGAATGACTCGACTTACAGTCCATCTCTGAGGCGTGGACCTATTGTCTAACATAATCTCTAATCTCACTGCAGAGTGATTAGACAGATGTTCTGCCTCATATTCCACTTTATTAGTGTTTTTACTAATTCCAGTATCCACAAGGAAAAAGTTGATTCTAGAAAAATGCTGTATTTTTATTATGGAATGTAAACCTTCCCCCTTTACTTCCCTTTAGCCTCCAAATATCGATGAGGGCTAGATCTCCTATTAACTGTTTCACCAGGTTTCTCATTTTGGGTGAATTGGCCATACATCTGGAAGTAGATTTATCTTGGATGGGTTCTATTATCACATTAAAATCCCCTCCTAATATGATAGGAATATTAACTTCTAAAGGCTGATTATATAATCCTTGGAGGGGGGTAGAGTCATCTGTGTTTGGCCCATAATAACCAACAAAGGCCAGCCAAGTACCATGTATTTTTGCTTTTGCTATTACCCACCTCCCTCCAAAATCAACCAAACATTCCTCCAAAGTGGCCTTGATGGATTTCTTAAAAAGGATTGCCACCCCCTTAACACAGCATGACTGATTGGTGCATATACAATGTTCTGTCCACATGGTGGCTGACAGGTAGTGCTGGTCGGGAGCTCTCTTGGCTCCTCGGTGGAGCATGACACGGCATGCATGTGTGTAGCAGGAGTAAGGAGTCTCTTACCTTGCGCTGTGGGAGAGGCGTCCCTGGATGAACCTGTTTTTAATTTCCTGTGTGGGAGCGGGTGCTTGATGGCTTTCCAGGCTAGGAGCAGAACCCGGGCAGTTTCGACGACCGTCGTTGGTCGCAGTGGTGCAGGCGTGCGACCAGATGCTGTGTCGCGGCTCGACAGAGACCGGCAAGCCGCAACAAGGATTAGCTTCCAGGGCCTCGCCAGCACTGTCAGCAGTGGTGCAGATGTCTTCCTGTCTCTATCTCGGCCGACTGTCGGAATACACGCCTAAGATAACAAGGGTAATGGTAGCCCCAGAGCTCCCATTAGCACTGCAAGAAAAAAGAACCAGGAAAGGAATTGCCCGCGTGGTGTCTCTTCTGCCACAGGCACAAAGTCCAAAGGTACAAAGGGGAAATTGTCAGGAAGGGGTGTATCGGAGCCAGCTACAAGCATCTTAAAACTGCAAACCAACAGATACGCCTTAAGGAACAAGCATATCTGGGAGAGAGGAGAATCAGGGGCTGCTCCTCACACAATAACTGTACTCCCTTCTAAAAAGCTGTCTGGAACTCAAGGGAAACTTGATGCTACATAGGGGAACTCACCCCCCCCCCCCAGCTTTTCCCTATCTTGAAAGCATTCAGGTGAGCAGACTGTCTTAAAAGTGGCAGGGCGGAAAGGGGCCAAAGCAGTGGAATGTGTTAAGATTACCCTCTCTTTGCGCTCTTACTTTAAGGTTTAGTCAAAAAAGAAACAATCTTATTCTCTCTCGTTTTCCCACACCCCTTATTCCTTGCTTGATCATAGGGTAGGAGTAGGATTGGGTACACAAAGTAGTAGGGACAAGTTGGAGGATACTGGGGGAAGGAAGCAAACGTCTGGGGCTAGGGAGACATTTGAATCCGGAAACAGATTTCAAGTATTAGCAGGAGCAAATGAGCAAGAACAGGCACGGTATTCCTCCTCCCAAGTTCAAGACCCTAGCACTCAACTCTTAGGGAAAGAAAATCACTAGGAGTAGAGAGGATGCTCACTATCCTGATAGATAAAGTCAGAGAACAATTTGCAATATCTGAGAGGAGTCAGCAAAAAATTCAGGGAGCATGTGATGCTTTAGAAGTTAAGATGAACTTCTTAATGGAAAGGATGTGTGTAATGGGAACGTCCCTGGAAGAGCTTAATAGGGAGGTAGAAGCAAACCAAAAGGAGATTTAGTTGCTGAAAACCAGGGTTAAGGACCACTGTGACAAAATAGAAGCACTTGAGAATAACGCAGGAAGTAATAACATTAGGGTACTGAATGTACCAGGAGGTCTAGAGGGAGAGAATATTAAAGGCTTAATCATTAACCTATTAAAGGAATGTATTCCCAGTATGGAGGTTGCTCCTCTAGAAAAAAGACATACAGAGGATCCACCGAGATCCTTTCTCTAGAGGGCCAGTTAGGAAGACACCAAGATTAACCAAAAATGTTGGTTAGTTTCAAAACATACTTTCTTAAAGCAAAAATACTTTCAGAAGCTATCAAGGCAGGGAGCTTTATGAAAGGTGACTGGTCCTTCCGTATCAGGTCGGATATCTCCAGAGCCACACAAGACAGACAGTTGGAGTTGGGAAAATATATATTTAAGAACTCAGAGAATTAGGAGCTACAGCACAGATGCTTTTCGCTGCTTCTCTTAGAATTATGTGGAATCATAAAATGCAGAACATAAGGGACCTTAAAGAAGTAGGAACACTAGTCAAACAGATCAAAGCACACCAAAGATTAAATTGATTTGTTAACACCGAGGAGTAAAGCGACCTCGAATGGGTAGTTTCTACAGAATACCCATATTTTTAGGCAGGATTCCCCTGGGTGGGGATGGAGAGGCACAAACAAAAAGAAAAGTATTACATTTTACAATCACCGGGTGTGGTAGCATGTGGGGAGAAAAAATAATCTTCTAGTCCTCATTGGCAAAAAGAGATTACGCAGTTGGGTCAGAAATACAGTCAAATACAACTCAGTCCCTCCCACCAAATCTAATTTATGGCAGAGTCATTGAATCTTAGACCTTTAAGGGTCCAAACATGGAATGTCAACGGCGTCAGGGTTAGAAGCAGAAGGAGAAGAATTCTAGAATATCTTAGCCTTTCGGATATTGAGGTTATATTTATGGAAGAATCCCATCTGTTAAAAGAGGAATGGGAAGACATATTTAAAGTGGATGCATGTTTGCATGAGATGGCTGACTAGAAGGTGATAATAGTTGGAAAAGGCCTCCGGGTGCAATGCAGAATTGCGCAATGGTCTCAGTTTTGCATGGTGCCTTTAGGCCCATTCTAATGCCACATGTCTGTCGACAATAGATCTGTCATGTTATATATGGAGTGTTATTCAAATGTGGAAATGCAATGACAACGGTCTTTTCCTTAACAAATGAACTGTAAGCATAATGAGTAAACAATGCAAACTTTGCAGTCACCTTCATACTACTCTTATGCGTAGCTAAATGACCCCAAACTCAGAAACTGTTTTGGTCTAACAGATCATGCCTTGAAGGCTCCTTCTTTTTTTTCTAAGTTTACTGCCTTTTATTATCTATAACGAATAATTTTTGATTGAGTGGCAATAGAAAGTCACCCTCTTTTGAGATCGCCTGATTTCAATTTCCTCCCACTTGTGAACCTATTCTACATCCTTGACATTCAACACTGAAGCAAGAGATTAAAATGTTGCCCCCTTTTGGTACCATAAATTACTTTTGCTCAACCTGGGCCGAGTCCTCTACCTCAGTCTGGTCTTGGGGATGTAGACATAGATGTACTACATATCCTCATGCAAAAGGTTTGATGTTGCCAGTCTAATCCACAATACATCCTTTCAGAAAAACAGTTTTAACAGGAAAAGGGACAATTAAAAGGACAATTAAAGAGTGGTTTCATATATATTGCAAAATGATGGAATCGGTTAAAATCTGTCTTAAATCTTATTCCGTTATTTGTGTATGTTGTAAACGAGCAAACAAACTTGAGCGGTTTTCTCTTTCAACTCTAAAACCCACTTTTAGCTTGCGTTGGTCAAATATATAAAAAACATTTGAGGCCAGATTGCAAAACATTTTTGTTGGCCACAATACATGTTCTTGATAGTAAATAGGGCAGTGCTTGGGGTGAAAATCTTTACCACTGTATTATGAAAGCAGACATGTCCAGATGGTAAAATGTGGCAAGAATGATTGCATATTTATTCAGACTAGCTACGGCTGAGTTACAGCATCAGCCCAATAACAATGTACTACAAAACAATAACACTAGGCTACAATAATAGTAATACAATACAATAGCACACAACATGAAAAAACAATTAAACATCAAAAGAACACAAAACACACACAAAACAATAATACAATACAACATGCAAACAAACTGCAACCAAACAAAGAAACACGATGATAACAGTCAAACAAAAAAAAAAAAAAGCTGACAGGTGAACACAATATACAGATATGGAACACACAAAATGCCAATGTATAACATTCCAGCACAATAGTAAAACTACAACACATCAAACCAAATAAAACATAGCTACGATAACAAGGTAGCATAGCAACACAAGATCATAACAATCAACCAAAATAAAACAACACAGCACATAATACAACAAATTATGGACCGTTGTTACATTGCATGAGGCTCTGTTGTGCTTTTATGTTATTTATATTTTGTTGCTGTCTGTGTTGTCCTTTAGTGTCATTATTTCCAATTGCTGGGGTTGTGTTTTCATGTGTTGAAATTGTGATGTATTAATATGTTTTTGTGTTTTGTTTGTTGTTATACTTTGTTTTTGTTTTATTTTGTTACAATTATACTAAATGTTATTGAGTTTATGATGAACTAAGGTGGTTTATACACATTGGGGGCTATTCATAAAAATACTCAAAATGTTTTTATGTGATTTAGTAATGTACATTTATGTTATGTGTTTTAAATGTAGAACAAAATAAAGAAAATGCAACAGCACTGCTAACCTAATTTTGAATTAAATATTTAATTCATGTAAATATATTATGTTATTTGGTAAAAAAAAAAAATATATATATTTAACACCCATCTTAAGTAAAATGTTTATATTTATTAATTATGTATACACAGTTACTAAAAGTTATGTATAGCATTACATTATATTTTGACTATTTTTAAATAAAGTTATATATTGTTAAATTAAAAAAGCTATTAAAATATTTAAAAATAGGATAATGTTTAATTTTTATTTATACATACATTTTGTAAGGTTAGGCTAAGCGGATATAAAAGTCAAAATAAAATAATGTAAAACATTATTTCCTATTAGGGTTCAATTTTAGGTTCCTACGACCATTATTTTCTATTAAAGGGCATTGAAGTACCTCTGAGTGGCCATGCGTGATGCTAAACTTACACTAGATCTGAGCCGGAGTACTTTTACTACTTTTTTGGGTCATTGTTGCCTACAGCAATTTTAGAAATAGATTTTGTGAATAGCAATGGGCTTACTGTTTTGTATGTAGGTGCAGGTCCCTCACTATACCCCTCAATAGCCATCTGTTAACCCCTCCTCACTCCTTCCAAAACACCTCCCATTTAGTTGTAAGTATATCTCATTTTCCAGACACTAGCCCCTGTTCTCCACATTTATTACTAATACTTAGGTGTTGGGGAAGAGATCCCTGCACATAAATGATAGCAGAGGGAGAGGTACAGACTTCTGCATGCAGGTTTGCATTATGTAACATTAATAAATGCTCTAAAAAATGTAGCTCACGAATAAGCCACTTTGTATTTTTTTGTGTTGAATTCTGCTACAATATTGTGCTGCCTTATTGCTTTGTACTATTGTTATGTTGCCATTGTGTTGCTCTTATACTGCTGTGCTCCATTCAGTTTACTTGTACATCGTCCTGATGTTGTTGTGTTAATGTTGTGCTGTATAATTGTGTTGACAATGAGTTCTCTAATTCCTTTGCAGGTTTTAAGAAATGTTGTAAAGTTTCCAGATGAAAGAAGCTCATTCCTTTGTGGCGCAAGTGCAAGGAAACCATGCACCACTGTCAATGGTGGTAACGTAACACAGCTACTGCCCTTCCACTATTTAAGACACCAAGCAGTCCAAAACCATGGCTAGGATTATGCTTTAAATAAGCACTTCACCTGCTCACTGCGAGGAAAGTGGTTTATTACATGGTGTAGTTGTGAGACCTTACTGCATAATAAACTCCCTACCTGTAATAGGTCCAGTCAGATTAGTTTGTCAAACCTGGGTAGCTGTGGCTCTGAGCAGTTAGGCTTTATCAATGGAACAAGTGCAAAGCAAAGCATTAAGAAGTACCAAAACAGCTAAGTAAGAAAGAAACCATACTCAATGAAAACCCAACACCAACTTATAAACATAGGTTCTATTTTTATCTTTAAAATGACATCTCAATGACAAAAAGCCACTGGAGGGTTCCGGAGATATAAATCATTAACCAAATAATAAATCACTGCTTTTCATTTTAAAAGCAAATAAGCATTGGCAAATATCATGGTTGGTGTTCACTTTCGAAACTTTGGAAAGCTTTTATAGAGTTGTAAACTACTACTCCGGCCTGCTGTGGGTGACAAACTCCAGCAGGGACCAGGTCACAAAGGCTGATGAGGATTGGTAGGACAGTCACCTCACAGTTTACAGTCCAGTTCCAGGCTCTATGGATGAACCGCCATCAAGTTTAATTGACCAAACTGCACTTCTACAACTCTCCCAGGTCCAGCAGACTTGGGTGAGACTTTTGAGGGTCCGGACTCAGTCTCCCAGACTACACATCGGTGGTCAGTGACTGTAAGGCGTTCTTGGCACCAGCTCACCAAGACAGGCTTCTTCAGCTTTTGCCGCCCTGTAGTTGTAACAGGAAGTCAACCAACTGACCTTTGGAGTCGTTTATTCTGCCTGAGGATCGGGATAAATTTTCCTCGAGCAGGGCATCTTAGGCACAGTCCTCTCTTTGCTAGCACAAGGAGCAGCAGGTGCAGCCCAGTCTTGGTGCAACCTCTCTTTGCTGGGTTCAGGGAACCCTAGGACAGTCCATCTTCAGTCAATTTTTCAGTACAGACATGATCTGAGGTCTGTGTGCCAGGGATGCCACTTTTGTGCCCAGTTAGTGTCCCTGGGGGATGTGGCACCTACTATCTAATGGGCTACCAGGTTTCCTCCCACCTAGTAATGACTTCCTGTGAAGTGTGGCATCTAGCTATAGCAGAATGCCCTATTCTGCCTACTTCCAACATGGCAGAACCCTTTTCTTGATGGGTGGAGCTCCCCAGAGGTGAGGCTTCCTGGGGGTTACACGCCCATGCAAAGACCAATCTGTCGATGGCTTCCCCTTCTCTGTCCTTGATGCCATCCTGTCTGCAAGAACAAAAAAGCAGCCCTTCTAGAGCGTGTCCACCATTTGCCCTTCAAAGGCTGCTTCCCCTTTGAAGCTTGCCATTTGGGCTCACACCCTGTATACTTTCCTGCCAGTGAGGGGTCACACTTTTCCCAATGGCAGGCCCTTTGCGCTCCTTCATACCTCCTCCCAGGAGGGCAGCAGGCTGTCTCATGGCCGGCAACTGTAAACAGTCACTGGAAACGTTGGGCAACAAAGTAGCTATCTATTAGAGTTGCCACTTGAGCAAAAGTTACACTAAATTCGACTTGAGCAACAAGTCAGATTTGATGCAACAATTCTTTTGATACTTTGAAGTATCATATTTAGTAGTCCCATTCAGATGTTAGCACTGATGAGTTGTCAGGGTGTAACTCTGTACTCCCAATGGAGTTTCTAGCCTTTCCACAGTAAAAACAACAATGCAGGGTTTGTGCTGTCAGGACATATAAAGTTAAAACTACATGTCTAACCTTTTAGTATAATGCACCCTGTTTTTTGGGTTCGGTATGCCTCCGTTAGGGATGGCTTACTAACATTAAAACAGGAGGCTTGGGCTTTGCCATTACTTTAAATGGCAAAGTAAAGGAAGCAATTGAAAGCTGCTCTGTCAGCCAGCAATGGTGGGGGGGGGGGTCTTATTTTGATTTGTCGTACTCGTTGTGGCACAATATGTGCTACAGTCCACGGGAGACACTTTAACTTACAGGCCCTGGGTACCCCTGGTACCTTATACTAGGGACTTAAAAGTAAATTAATTTATGCCAATTGTGGGTGAACCAACAAGACATATACTTTTTAAGGGTTAGAGCACTGGCACTGAGGTCTGTTTAGAAGGCCTCAATGCACCTTCAAAGTAAAAAAAAAACACAGCATCAGTCCAAAAACTTGAGGGTGATCATACAAAAGAGGCATTTCCTCACACTCATTTTATCTGATCCGGCCCAAATTGTGACTACTCAGAATTGCTTTTATTAGTCTGGAAAAGTGACACATCAGACTGAAACTTTAGAAATAGTTGACTTATTTGCTTTCTTTCTTGATTATATTAAATTACCCCTATTTTTAAGTGGGATGCATCTTTGCTGATGGAACAGTAAGTATTTCTGATCCTTGAGTATGCCAGGTGGTGAATAAAAACCTGTAAATGTTCTGAGCTGTTGTCTCTGAGAAGAACATTCAAAATCAGCCATATCTGATTTACAGCAGCTAGGGATGACCTACAGTTTTGTCTTTCAGTCTATTTCTGTTTTGAATACCTGCAAACAACTAGTTGTTCATTTTAAATGTCCACCCTTTAAAATCAGTGTTCCTGCTCTGTGAGTGATGCTAACAACTAATAATAAGTAATCCTTCACTAATTGATGTGCCTCTGCAACTCCTTGATTAGTTGGTCATTACTTGATTGTGCCTCATGATATATATGTATCGCTCAATTCACCAAGCTGAGTACCACGATCAGGTGTGAATTACGTATGTGCATTTATCAGTAGGCTAAGAGCATGTCTAATTTACTTGCACAGACCCCACTTTACAAAGATTTCTGAAAAGGTCTATCAGTGGAAATTACCAAGTCAAGAGTACACCTGACTCCTCAAATTCAGGAGACAACTAGTAATATTCAAGATAATGGAAAAGCAAATCTACTGCAAATTGTGCCAAGAAACATCTTGTGAATAGGGTCCTTCTTCTCACTAGCTAACTTTACATTGATGATCACTCATTTCAAACTCAGTGATGGTGGAGAATTATCCTACTGAAAATTGTAGATGAATCCGGCACAGAGGTTTAGGGTTTTGGCGCTTTTCCTGTAAATTTCCAGTGGAAGCAATAAAAGAGAATGTTGTGGTTAAGTATGGATGCTAACCAAAACCAATTGCACCAAAACCCAGGGCCCACATGCAAACTGCTTAAGTAGGTCTTTTCTCTCCAATGCAGTTCACTAGATGTACAAAATCCTGTTATTCATATTATTTTAGAGATATTGAAATATCACAAATGTGGCTCAGTTAGGTAGTGGTGTGACCCATGTACAACAGGGTTCATGTGCCAGGATATATTGGTTACTTGAATGGGTGGCCTTTCACAGAAGCACCTAGAAAACAGATCTTCGGAATAATAGCCACAGCAGGAATATATAAGGTCAAAAGCATTATTGAGCATTCTTTCAACTGTGGCAGATCGGGCTATTTAGAGAGGCAACATTTAATGAGGAGAATTTTGAGTTGTTCCTTCCTGAAGTTCTGCAACATTGTGGCCGCACTCACCTGAAGGAGCACATTGCCCCAGGGGTCCAGGGAACAGAGGGAGGGGAGAAATCCTTATTTCCATATTTCCAGTACCATCTTTTCCTGCCTTTTGGTTACCCAGTCCCATCAATCTAATGCAGCAGATCATGGTGCAGGCAGTAATTTTCTTTTTAATTGAATGTCTTTGTAAGTGATGCAAAGATTTTGAACTTTATATTTGCTGATATTAAGATCAATGAAGGACTTAGGATGAGGTTTTTGAAGTCTTTTTTGGGTGGGTTGGTCATTAGGCCTGATGCTGCATGGAGGATGGTCTTTAAAAGGGTGAGTGTCAAGTCAAGAAGACTGGTGAGCATAGAATTGCCCCACCTATGTCAGTGCTGCAGAATAATGGGTGTTGGCTAGAAAAACATGGGTGGATCTGGCTGAGAATACAGAGTTAGCACTGAACTTTTTGGGAATTAACTTTTATGTGCTCTTTGGAGGTGAGGTAGAAGCTCAGGTGCTGATAGATACTTGGGACAGAATCCATCAGTCTGCATACTGTGAAACAGTTTTGGTGGGATTAAGTCGAAACTATATTGTGGCTACCCATTTCTGGATGATGTCTAGGCAGTATTTCAGCCCTGAGTGTCAGTTCAAAATATTTTTCAATACATCTGCATTTCATTGGTTTCCAGACATAGACAAATACATTGCTTAGCAAGTAAGGACATGAATAGTCTCCATAGGTAACAGAAACAGGGGAGATTTGGATCAGCTTACAGGGTTACATTGTTGCCTTTTGGGAAGAAAGGAAAAGAAACAGCTGAGAAATGTATGTGTAATGTTGATATAGGCAGAGTGTGGAGAGTAGAGCATGATGGTTGATAGTGTTGAATGTCCTTAAAAGGTCAAGGAGGACAAGTAATCTAGGGTAGCCTTCATTTTAGACCTTTAGACCGTTATCAATAATCTGCAATGTTGCCGTTTCTGTGCTCCTATATGGTTTGATGATTATGGTGATTGGTGTGGGCTGGGAAATGTGCTGTCTCTTCTTTTTCAGGACCCTGCTGAGGAAGGGGAGAACATTGGGGGAGAATACTTGAAAATATCTTATGAATCAAGATGATTTTTTGTGCAGTGGGATATTTTGTCCGCTTTTCAAGGAGAATGGCAAGGTGCCAGTGTGAAGGGCGATGCTGACAATCTCCAGGCACAGTGCCTCAGCTAAGGGCTGATCAAGTTTAGATGGCAAGCGAATTAGATAACATTGACACCTTAGGAGGTTGCTCTAAAATATGTTAGGATGTTGACTAGATTGTTTATTGTGAGGGGTTTGAAGGTCTGCCAGCTCATGCATTTAAAAAGTCATGTATCAAATGATGTGTATTTATTGATGATGATGGATGATGATTTTTTGATGATGATGGACTTTTTGATTGAGTATGGTATGACTGGAAGTGAGGAAGCATTCAAGTTGGATTTAAGTGCTCCAAAGTGTGCTTGGCTGTTGTAATTTTCAGATACGGGCTTGATATAATAGTCCGATTTGACCTTTCAAACGAGAGGCCCTTAACCTTTAGGCTGTAAGGATACTTGTATGCAACCTGTTCTTCAAATGCACTGCTGGTGCTCACTACAGGAGAAAGGGAGTCTATCTGCATTTTACTAAACTTACAAAATCTGTTCTAATTGTGACAGGTTACAAGCAACATGTTCCTGTGTTTAATTGTATGCCACTGTGTCCCTGATTGTGAGTGAGACTGTGAATTCTAATGTTTACAGTAAATCATGTTAACATACATTTGTTGCATCGAAGTACACCATAAATTTTTGCCCCTCATATAATTATCCCCTGTTGAATATCAGCAGGTCAAATCTGCCGAAATGTACTGCATGAAACTGTAGGGTTAATACATATACATATTGAATTTGGTGTGGTATGCACTGACTTTTCCATTATATTCTCCATTTCTGAGTGACAACTCAGAACAGGAGATATTTGCCAGACCAAATAAATGCCTCATTGCTCGATGTCACTGTTGGAAATTATCCTTTTTGCAGGGTTACCCCAAACTTTTCGCCATCCTCCTCCTCTTATTCTGACCTTGTTTGTGTTGGCTTTAGGAATCCGGGCACTTTACCACTGCTAACCAGTGCTAAAGTGCAGGTGCTTCTTATCCAAAAAATGATAGCAATTGCTTTATCCACAATTGGCATATTTGTTTCACTTATAAGTTCCTAGTAAAGTGCACTACATGTGCAGAGGGCCTAGAAACCAAATTTCACTAGTGGGCTGCAGCACTGATTGTGCCACCCACTTAAGCAACACTTTAAACATAGCTCAGGGCTGCCACTGCAGAGTCTTTGTGTGCAGTATTAAACTGCCATTTCGACCTAGCAAGTTAGCCTACTTGCCAGGCCCAAATCTTCCTTTTTATTACATATAGGTCACCCCTATTGGAGGCCCTGGACAGCCCATGGGCAGTGTGCAATGTTTTTCAAAGGTAGGACATGTACTTTTAAGTTTTACATGTCCTAGTAGTGAAATACTCTTAAATTCGTTTTTCACTACTGCAAGGCCTAGCTCTCACATAGGATAACATTGGGACTGCTTTATGACATTTAATAAGTGTAGTTTCCAATTGGTTAAAGATAGGAAAAGCAGATTTGGAGTCTCTGGACTCACAATTTAAAAACACAACTTATGGTGAAATTGGTTTTTAAATTGCTGTTCTGAAAATGCCACTTTTAGAAAGTTGCCATTTTTCTTACTTAAACCATTTGGTGCCTTCTGACTGTCTCTGGAATACATGTCTGGGGTGGGTGACAGCTGGCTTCTTCCATTCCCTCTAGACAGCCACACACAAAGGAAGGGTAGGTGTGACTGAGCAGCCATCTGCATGTTGATAGGTCATCCTGAGGGAGGATGAGAGGGAGGAGCTGACACTCTGTACCTGAATGGGCTAGGTCCTGTCCCCACACAAAGGGTTGCATACCCTCCATAGTGATTCTGAAGCCAGGGCAGGTAAGGCAGTGTCTTGTGCACTTCAAAGCAAGCATCTCTTTGAAGTCTCCCTACTTCAAAGGCCAATCTGGGTATAAGTACTGGACCTCTGACACCATGAACTCAGAACACTTCTGTAACTGAGGACATTCTACCAGGAAGTAGGACTGCTGGGCTGCCAGGAGGGACTGCCACTTTGCTGAACCGCTTTGCTGTGTTGGCCTGCTGCTTCTTGCCTGGGAGTGAGAAGAACTAGATCCGACTCTCTATTTCCTCAGAACCTAAGGATCTCCAAGGGCTTGTTGCCTTGCCCCCTGTTCTGAAGTTTTAGGGCCATCAAAGGCTTCTTACAACTCTGCAACAGCACCTGGACTCTGCAATCTGTGAGTCCTGCCTTTCTAAGTGGTGCCAATTCAGTTCTGATCCCTTGGAAGTGACTTTACTGTGCTGAGCTAGCATAATCCATGCATCGACGACTTTGCGCCGATCGGAACCGATGCATCACCTTCGACAACGACACAGTTGCTGCTCAACTACATCACTACGCCAGACTGCGCAGCTCTATGACGATGCATCGCCGGCATTGCAAAGGGGTTCACCAATGATGCTTCAATGGACTGCACGGCTCAACGATGTCACATCGCCTTTATTGCAGAGGGGTTCGTCAAAGAGGCTTCGCTGACTGCACGAATCAGAACTGATACGTCACTTGCATCCAAGGGATCGACAACGAAACTTCGCCTTCTCTGCGCCTCGCATCGGGTCCTTGACTTTGATGCATACTCCATCCAAGGTACTTTTTCAGCGGGACCTGCGTGAGTCCTGTAGTCGGCCTGCTCTCCATCATGGTGGGCCTGAACTTTGGATTTACCCTGGTCTAGCGCGACCAGATATCCCCAGTTGGCACATTATGACTCTAACCACTATAATTTCCACTTTAAAAATTCATAACTCCGGTTCTACTGATTGGATTTCTGTCATTTTGGTCATGTTTTACTCATAACAATATTGGCTATTGTTGTCACTAGTGTAAGTCCTTTTGTGGTGTTTTCACTGTGTTACTGTGTGTGTTGTGCACAAATACTTTACACATTGCCTCTTAGTTAAGCCTGACTGCTCTGTGCCAAGCTACCAAAAGGAGAGCACAGGTTATTTTAGTGTGTTACTGACTCACCCTGACTAGGATTGTGGTCCCTACTTGGACAGGGTGCATACCTCTGTCAACCAGGGACCCAATTTCTGACAGTCACTATGTACTGGGTGTGGTAAACACCTTACACCCATTGGTCTAATCATAATAGGGGCCTGATTTCACATTTAGTCCACATAGTTCCACAAATAAGACCTGTTTCAATAGAATGAGCAATAGACTAGGGGCTTGATTCATGAAGCTTTTTCTGTAGCTGTGTCCTATTTAAAAGGGGCCCTCTAGTCTAGAGAAAATGAAAATCAATTATCTTTGCCATATCCTGCATCTCTAACAATCAACAACAATAGTCATTCTAGAATATTTCTTTTATTGATGATGTTAACTGACGTTTTGAGAGCTTTTCTGATGCCATTCACCAGATGGGACCATAGAAATGTGACTTTGTTGTGCATTTTTAGGCGTGAAACAGGATTACCCACAGACAAAAGCTGTGTGGATCACAGAGTCTTTTCCGTGAGTAAGCAAGTCTTTGTGATTGAAGTAATAAATTTGACGTTTAAAATGTTGAGTAGATTAACATTTAGTTGAAATTGTTGTTGTAAGAATGCTGTGTCCTTCATTTTTACCTATGCCAATTCCAAAGATTTTGAATTTTAAAAGTAAATTTTATTACAAGTGTGCTTTCATTTATCTAACTGTGCCCTAGTAACCATTTAGTACACCTGAGTTATTAAAACCCAGAACTACCCTTCTCTTAATGCTAAACACCTTTACTACTCCTTTTCGCTACCATTTCCTGAGCCCTAAAAGCCTTAACTACCCCTCAATGCTACCAATCTCTGAACCCTACCAACCCCTTACTAATCCATAATATTATCCTTCCCTGAACCCTAAACAACCATTTACTACCCCTTGACACACCTTTCCTTGAACCCAAAAAACACGTTACTACCACTTTATGGTACCCTTACCTGAACCCTAAACACCTTTAATTCTCCTTAATGCTACCCTTCCCTGAACCCTAAACATCCCTTGATACTATCCTTCCTTGAACCCTAAAAAAACTTACTATCTCTTAATTATACTCTTCCCCAAACCTATAAATGCTTTATTTCCATTTTGATACCCTTTCCTGAACCCTAAATACCCTTACTACCTCTTAAAATACCCTTCCTGAATCCTAAAAAATTCTAACAACCCCTTTATGCAACAAAATCCTGAACCATACTTACCTCTTACTAACCCTTTATGCTAACCTTCCCTGAACCCTAAAAATCCCTTACCATCTCTTTATTCACCCTTCCCTGTACCCTAAAAAAACCTTTATTACCCCTTAATGCAGTGGTCTTCAAACTTCTTAATGCTGTTCCCGCCCTGTAAAAAAAAAGAAATCCTTGCGCCCACCTCAGTTTTTTGACATTTATATGCTATATTGGCAATGTTTAAATGTGTCTAAGCATATTTAAACATTGCAGTTAAACTCTGTTACCCCTTTTTACAGACCAAAAGTTGTTAGTGATGGCAGATTACAAGGTGGCTTACTCCGTTCATGTTTTTAACACTTAAAACAAAGCATGATGCTTCTCTTGGCGAGTGACTGGCGCCCCTGAGATCACTTAAGACCCCCCAGGGAGGGCCGCCCCCAGTTTGAAGACCTCTGCTTTAATGTTACACTTCTCTGTAACATAAAAACCCTGAACGACATCTTATAGCTTCACATCCTTGAGCTTTTCAAACCCTGACCTACCCCTTAATGCTAGCCTTCCCTTAATCCTAAAACACGCTTACTACCCCTTAAGAGTACTCTTTCCTGAACCCTAAAAGATCCTAACTACCCCTTAACCCTACCAATCCCTGAACACTACCAATCTCTTTCTACCCCTTAATGCTACCCGCAAATGCTCCTCCCTACTTCACCAGGAGGATGCAGCCTTACCACTTTTCACAGTACACTCAACTTGCCGTATAAGGCACAACACTTTCTGGTTTTTTTTTGTAGCCACATTTTTTAATTATTCAAATTTTTCAGTAGATTACATTTTTGACAAAACCTTTTTGCAGTCTTCTTTTATCTGCACAATATTTTACTGCAAATTCTTTTGTGAATCAGGCCAGATCGTTTATATTTACAACTTTCAGCCTTGGAGGGATTGTGCCACTAGTCCAATTTTTTTATATCCAGAAATCCTCAACCCCTTCGCTGCGTGCGTCGGCCAACGGCCGTCACGAGCACTACCTCGGTAGTGCTGCGCATGTCCGTTGGCCGAAGTGGCCCCGCCCACTCGTTTAAAAAGCCGCACCGTGGCGGAATTCGCGCCGCGGTTAAGCGGTTAATAATTAATAGGTAGTTAATTAAAACATACTAGCTTATTTAGGAAGGAAGAAGTATGTTGCTTTCAAACGTGTAAACTCATCAATAATCACCTTGTTCTAATTTGTCCCTCACTCGGAAGGCAGGTATGTTTCAGGGCAAGATCAGCAATCCCAAAGTCAAAATATCTATCTATCTATCTATCTATCTATCTATCTATCTATCTATCTATCTATCTATCTATCTATCTATCTATCTATATTTTTTTTAGAGTTTTATATAGGGCGAACTTGACCCGAAGATATCAGGTATCAGAGCACTTTACATGAGCACCAGTTTCGTTACAGATGGACACATTCATTTTTGTTAGGCACGGGGAGATTAAGTGATTTGCCCAGAAGCACAGGATGTTGAGCATCCCTGCCGAGATATATAAATGTATATTAGAAAGAAAGCTCAGAATAAACACAAAACACAGACATCCCATCATTTGCATGGTAGAAGAACCCGATCGAGCAGAAATATTGATGCCCTGCAACTGCCAGCAATAACGAAGAATTATGGCATAAGATATATTAAGATGACAGGTGAAGTGTTTTTAATGTAAGTACACTTTGTTGAACACCAAATGTGCTATGTGCCAGTAGGAGGGATGACATTAGCTATGAGGTAATTCTGCTAACAGGTGCAGCTGATTACACACATTGCATGCACACTATTTGTGTCTCACTGGTAGGCACTGCATACTCCTTCCTGCCTTGTTACCTTTTAAATGACTTTTAAGCATTCAACATTTGAATTTGTGCATATGGGCGCTTCAATACATACCAATTGTAAGGCCCTGATTAGTGTGGGGCCAGTACTTCCAATGCAAACTAAAACTCCTGGTGACACTCAAAATCATATTGCAGTTTAGGGGCACAATGTGGGTGTTTGTTCTAGCAATTTCGGTAAGTGAAAAATGATGCAAATCGCAGGTGCAAATAGCACACATGTGCAGTGATGTAACAAAGGCCCCTGCAGCCCCCGCAGTGTGGTAGGGGGGCCCTCTACAGAGTACCCTGGCCTCAGAGCTCCTGAGTGAATCCAGAGGGGGCCCCCTCAAGTTTTGTTACGCCACTGCACATGAGCTGTTTGCTCACTTTGAATGTCAGGGTACCCAACTTATAATTGGGTACCAATTGAAGTTTCCACCTAATTTTGCGGCCCCACCGTGCTCATGCTCTGCCCTAAGAATTAACCCCGGGCGGAGTTCGAGTAGCTGCGCTACGTCAGCCTACACGAAGCGGCAAAAAAACTGTAACGCTACGCGGAGTTATGCAAGCATGCGAAGTTGCTTGTTCTGCATGCTCGCGTATGCTCGCGCATGCTCCTGAGATGTTTTTGACGTTCGACAACGCAGATTGCGTGTTCGGGGGGAAATATCGCGCAAACTTCACCACGCAGTCGCCAATGGGCGTGGCCATCTTGTTTTCCTAGTCTTTGCATGGTTCTGGGGCCTGTTTTTCATCCCTCTCTAATCTTTTCAATTTTTTGTTTTTTACACTGTTTTTCTGAACTTTATTATTTATTATCTATCCCTCTCTCTCCCTAAGTGTATATTTTGCGTTTTATTTCTACTTTTACTGCGTTTTTTGACTTTTTTCTACTGTTTTATATTACTTGCTTTTTTACTTTCCTACTTCTTCTCTTGACTTTATTTTTTACTCCTACATGTTCTTTTCCGCCCGCGCCCACCAGAGCCATGGCTAAGGCTACCTCTAGTAGTAAGGGGAAGGACAAGGCACCTGCACCCAAGAGCCACTTTCCTTGTGACAGATGGCACCCGGAAGGGGTGCAGCCCCAGGCCCTTTTGACCGAGGTGGAGGTGGCCGCCCTTGTTTTTTTTGTACAGCGCCACCTCCCCTTAACCTTGGCAGCAGGCGGCAGGCCCGGCTACACTACCCAGGAGCATCACCGCCAGTGGGCGAGGGTGCGCCGAGCAGTGTTTCACTGATCAGGGGTCCGGCCCACTCATAACCAGCTGACTCACCGGTGGTCAGACATCTTGGACCGGGAGCAGGACCTGCTGGACCTGCTAGGTGTTGAGGTCGTAGGGCTTGGTGAGTAGCTAATTATAGTAGTATTGTGTGCTCTGTTCTCTCTTATTGTTATTACGAATATTATTTTTTTCCCAAATAGCAAGAATGCTGCTGCTTACATGCAGCTAAGTTACGTTTAAGAATCTTATGTGATTGTTATTCTTCTAGACACTAGACAGGTGCTCGGCGCTACTAATCTTACTTGTTTGCAACTTTGCGCTCGCTTGGGCTGATTATGTAAGAGAGTTTAGAGAACTTAAGTTAGGTAATGCTAGAGAGACTCCAGTCCTTTCCTTTGTCCTCCTGTCACTAAGATAGTGGTGGATTGATAGGTAGTTTAGTTACTTAGTATTAGTTGGTAATTTTTTAGCGGTCTGCGTGACGCGTCCTCCATCACGTCACGTGCTGCTGAGTGCTGACTCCAGCCCTTAGTAGAACCTTTTGTAGTTTGTTAGTGAGTGAGTAATATAGCAACTAAGTCATCAGCACATCAGCAGCAACCAAACTACAATTTCATGTATGCAAATTTATGCATGCGTCCATCTATGCATTTTTGAGGACTAAAATAAATGGAAATGCAGACTTAGTGAACAATTGGTCCGTCAAAGGGGGTTGATTCATTGATGATTTCGAATGAGATTGAAACTTAGAAGAAGCAAATATATTTTTGGCAATTCATTTCCAATGTCTTTGGAATAGGTGGGCTAGGTCAGGTGGTCCTTAGGTTTAGGATTCTGGAATCAGAATGGAACACTGGATTAATAAATAATAACTAGACAGTCCGCGATACTACTAGTTGATCAGATTAGATAGGTCAATTTTATTGCAATTGTTGTTTCCAAAAATGTTTTTAGAGCGTTTTTTAAAATATTTTATTTGTTTCACACCAATCATTAATGTTTGCCTCTTTCTTTATTATATCTTACATGATCAGCACCCAGGGGCGAGAAGACGACGGGGTCTGAGGCGGGAGCTGGAGATGCCTCCCAGGGCCAGTACCGCTCCTCTACCGAGGGCTCTGCTGCTGGCCCCAGTAAGTCTTCCTGTTGTTAATATTAATAATTATATTTCCCTAACTTTTACTGCACCTTATTTTTTCTGAACTATTATTTCTGTTTTCTAATTCTATTTTTACCGAATCTTCTTCGATCTATCTGTTTCTAAATTCTTGTTATCCCTGCCTCTAACTGCCTTTGACTCTGTACTACTACTATTAGTCTGTCTGTAGCTTACCCAGTTGGCCACTCTTTATTTTTCAAAAGATTTAAAACTCAGATTCACCAATATCTCTAGCCACTGAGTCCAGTACTTTGGGTTGTCCTCTTCTTAATCTTGAGAGGCTTTTCGACAATTGCCACCAACAAAATGCCCAACCAGATATTTTACTATTTTTGATAGGATAGGACATACTACTACTGTCTACTCTACTCTAGTACCCAATTTGTACTAATGATGTATGTGGTGTATGTATGTATTGTATTAACTATTTTCAATCTTGCTAGTGAAAAAGAATAAATAGGTGGAGGCGTATATGGCTTCTAAAAAATGTGTAATGTTTTTTCTAGGTGTACCGACCACCAGTGCTGGGGCCAGCGGCGGGACAGGCGACGCCAGCCAGGAGGGAGCAGCGGATGCGGCAGCTGCCACAGGGGTGGGCGTGCCAGCAACAGTGGCAGGCGGTGGTAAGTTATACCTTACTTATTGACAATAGTTACACACTCAACGCAAGGATGTACACTGTTCTGTTGAGAGAGACTAAGTTGTTGTGAACAACGGTTGAAGAAGAAGACACCCTTTACTTAGCATTAGCAATAGCATTAGCGGCGGGAGTTGAGTAACTAATGGCTTCTTCTATCTGACTTCAACTCAGCTGGGAAAGTTTTATGGAGAAGACTAAGGGGCATATTCACAAGGAGCTATCGCCGAATTAACGGCACTTTATCGCAGCCAAAGTCGTGATAAATTTACCTCCCCATTCACAAGCTGGTGTTAACAGTCCACAGCACCAGTTTACCCGCGATAGGAGCCGCAAAAAACATCGCCACAGAGGACCCCCGCAAATATCGCTAATGAGATGCAGAGTAGGCGTTCCCGTGCCAAAAGTCGAGACAAGATCACACCTCAACATTCACAACGACCAGCCACATCGGCGATAAGAACACAAAACAGGCAATAAGGTGCGTTAGCACCAGGAAATTTACACCTGCTCTGACCTGGTGTAAAGTCGGACGGCAGCCAGCACCACAAAAGGGAGCACAGCCCAGGGCCACATCCAAAGGGCAACAGATGCCATGGAGCCACTCATCATGCGGCCCGGACACCCAAGAGGGCCACAACACCCACCAGCCCAGGACCCCAACCCACATCCGGAACACCCCCCCACGGACCACCACAGACGCAGCGCAGACAAAGACAGCGGACCCCCAGGAAGCGTACCAGCTGCACAGACCCAACATCTGACAATGTCACCATCCACTACAGGCTGAAAGTGACAAACATCCTACGCATCCTGACCATCATCGCCTAACAGGCCTACGGCACCAACACAGCGGACAACCAACATCCCACCCCACACAAAGCTGCTGGCTTGGCTGCACCTGTTGGCCCCTGGGACCCCCCAACCAACACCCGCCAGATTCGGAGGAGTCTCACAGCCAGCCACATCCAAGTCCCCCACACCTGTCCTGGACATCACCATCACCCTGGTACCCCAGTCCCCATACGTACAACACAATGCGCAGGATCCGCTGGAGACCAAGCAAGGACCATACGCCCAAGCAGGATGCATGCACGTGTTGGGGGCAATATACAGCACACATGTACTACCTGTGCCCCCTGGTGACACAGCACACAATCACTGCAACAGGAAGCACACGTCTCACATCAATGTGCAGGCAATAACAGAACACCGTGGAACCCCCAACAATGTCGCCTTCAAATACACAGCCAGTGTGCATGATACCTTCATCCTCCGTCAGTCCATCAACAACCAGCGTTCTCAGGATGGCAACAAGGGAAATGCACAGCCTCTTGGCAATATCCAAATGAACACCCCACACACCTCAACTCCACAACTATGCAACTCACAACTCTGGCAATGCACACGTCACAAAATCACATACAACAGGCACAACAACATGCCCACCCACCAGACATGACAGAACAACTTACAATGTTCACATGGGCAAGCCCTGAACATGAGCCAGCAACGGCATGGCACCTCAGCCACATAATAGCCGAATGTGGGGAGAGGTGGCAACCAGGCATGTGTGAAGGATGCAGTAGAACCATGATTGGGAAAGTACACAATGCCAAGAGTGGCGGAGATGTGCTGGACACACCGCAGTATGCAGAACACACCCATATCCATGGCGACATACACCGCTGGTGTATGGAGTGTAGTGGACAGTGGACGCCACCATGTCACCCCAGCCAGTGGGGGACCTCGGGGAAATGTTGCCTGTTACGCCCCCCCTAAGCGTCACTGGAGTGGGATGGCCCGGCGTACGCCACGCCAGCGTAGGGGTGTGAATAAAAAGCACGTAGGCCTGGGCGTGGTCCTCTTCCGGAAAGACCCACGTCCCTGCCAGGGCGGCGCCTCCCACCCCGCCACAAGGCCGACGCCGTCCTCGCGAGCGGAGTTGCCTGCGATGCTGTGCGCCTGCCGGACCCCGGCACGCTGGACCACGAACCCGTCAGGCCCGCCCCAGCGCAGCCAGGCCACACTGATCACCTGCCGACACCGGCGTGTGTCAAGGAGGGCCCACCACGTGCCGGCGCAAGCTCCAAGCCCGAGGCCTGAGAGCTTGGCAGCCTCCTCAGACCATCACGGCCTCCACAACACAGGCCCGCCTTACTCCTTTCTCGTTGACGCACTCTACTGCTGCCTTCGGCCCACTCGTCGGACCAGTAGGTCCCATGTGTGAAACTGTGTCCTGAGTCATGAATGGCAGTGACCCCAAATCCAGGCCAGCGGCCACAGCACCAGACCCCCCCGAACTGTGAGGCATAGTTCCATATGGGCATCTTGCAACACGTGGTGCCACTAACCCTGTTCAATGCCAGCCGGCAACACGTGGTGCCACTAACCCTGTTCAAGGCCAGCTGGCGACACATGGTGCCACTAACCCTGCTCAAGGCCAGCCGGCGACACGTGGTGCCACTAACCCTGTTCAACGCCAGCCGGCAACACGTGGATGAGGGACCAGGACTACCCTGCGGACCAGTAGGTCACACATCCAACACCTAGTCGCAAAGCACGAATGGCAGAGTCCACACCAGTGGTCGCACGGAGAGTTGTAAGAGGAAGATGCGGCTCAGTCCGGACGAATGCCGGGTCACATACACGGAGGTGACCGAACACGTGGTGCCACTGAACCTGAACTACGCAGGCCGGTGGGGCCATCCAACCTATGCCGGCGACACTCGGTGAATGGGCCATGCTGACCGCTGCCTCAGACCTACACCACGGTCAGATAGGTCACACATTTGGAACTGAGTCTTGATTACACCATGGCAGTGAACATTATTTAAGGCAGAGAACAATTCACTATACACCCTTCGATGTGGTGGCAACAAGTCTGTGCATGGCATCACAACCACACGTGTCTGTGGGCCTACGCGGACTACTGCCCTCGGCCTACGCTGCGCACGAGTGGGATCATAGATTTGGAACTGAACATCGGTAATTCAAAAGGCAGAATACATGTAATCACACGCACGGAGAGGCGTAAGAGGATGACGCGTTGCAGTCCGGAGGGAACAGGATCATCGTTACGGAGGTGATTGAACGCTACCGACAACTGCCACTGTGTCACTAACTCTGTGCCTCGTGAGCCAACGACACGTGGCTGTGGGCCACTGCTGACGTGCTGCCTCCGGCCTACACTGCGGTCCAGTAGGTCCCATGTGTGAAACTGTGTCCTGAGTCATGAATGGCAGTGACCAGATGTCTACTGCAGGGGTGATATCACTAAACTCCCTGCTATCATTGAAGCAAACGAATGCATCACAAGCACACGACACGTGTCTGTGGGCCCATGCTGACCGCTGCCTCAGGCCTACACTGTGGTCCAGTAGGTCACAGAGTCTTGATTTGGCAATGTTGGAGTTCACATCTGTGTACCGGCATCATCGCAGACTGCATCCCCTCTCTGCACCTGTGCCACTAAGTGTGATCCCCGACATTCATGGACACTCACTGGTCGTACATTGGTGGCGTTTGAGTCTATGGAATAGGGGCTAGTTTTCATCCTCATGTAGCTGATACCGAATTGTTGGTGAAAACGAGGGTTGCGCTTTCCACTCCTCCATTTGCTGCTTCCAAATAACATCAGACCTTCCGCATCATGCCCTGGAGGACACCTTCCACTGTCCCCTGCAATCCTCCGCAACATACACCTCGGACATTGATGGGGACCCGCTCAGGTCGCATGGCCCATCTGACTGCACCGCAAGTCACCGTCCCGTGGCTGGGTGCCTGTGCCGGCCGCAGTGCATCCGGGGCCACTAACTCTGTGCTGCTCAGGCCTGGGACCCCTTCTTCTGAGACATTGAATGGCCTCTGTAGCGATGGTCTTGGGGTCATCAATGCCATGTGTCTGTGGCCCTGCGCTGTCCGCATCCTTCGGCCTCAACTGCGGGCCACCAGGGCCCACACATAGCATCGAGTCTTGACCGGCCCGGACGTCGCATCACCGCAGGAGGCACACGCCACCACCGCAAGGACCACCTCCAACCGCCATCTGCCAGAGTCGAAACGGTGGTCCTGACAGACCTACGGAGTTGCTCAGACCTGTCATGGATGCCATCATTGGCCTGATACCCTGCACAGCACTCCAGGTGCCAGTGACTCAGTGCACCGCAAGCCATTGTTCGTTACTGATTGAGTTTTGTGCTGTTGTGAGGTTGCGCAGCAATGTCACCTCATGCAGTGGGGAAGACCTGGGACTATGATGAGGAAGATGTGTCAAGTGTGCGGACGGGAGAAGGCACAGACAATGGGAGGGCAGGAGGCAACAGCCCCAAGGCAGGAATGCAGACTGGTGGTGGTAGTCAAGCTACACACCTGGATCTATTACTGGGTATTGCGCTGTGGACTGAGGACGCAACTGTCACCTCAGGCAGTGTGGGAGACCTGGAACGTTGATGAGGAAGTTGATGCAGGTGTAACACGCCCCACTGCATCTGCATCAGGACTAACCCAAAGGGACACAATCCTAGCAATTTCTTCACATGAGCATGCTCTTCTCTAGTGCCCCTACCTCAGTCCACTGCAACTCACGGAACCTCCTGACTGAATATTGGGTGACCTCTGTCCTTACTCCGGATCCCTCCATGTTGCTCTGCAGTTGACTCTGTTATGCTGGTATTTGTTTTCTGTTTCCATTACACTGGTGTCCACTGTTCAGGTTGTTGGCAGCACCAAGCACTCCGTGCGGGCTGGCTTATACTCACCCCACACACATCCAGCAGAGGCATCACTGTACATGTGGCCCTGCCAATAAAGGGGCCGGGCGCACATGCCCGTAGCCAGTTCAACATGATATGTGCATGTGTCCCTGTGGTCTTGTATGCATGGGGGCCCTGGGCCCTACGACATTACATTGTGCTGTGTACAGCGGATGCAGACATATCACCGCAGGCAGCGGGCTAGAACCTGGACATGTAGCTTTGTCGTCACCCAATCAATTCGTAAGGGGAGTGGACTCTGCCATCATACGCAGAGCCAACGTGGGTGTGTGATTGATATGTGCGTGCCCCGGGCGTGGTTCTGTACTGGGTATGTGCATCTGCATGTGTCTCTATGGCAGTGTGGGTCTCCTTTGTGGGGTGTAGGTGGTCCCTGAAGGGTATTGGACACCCACGTATGTGTTCTAGTTCGCATTCCATGGGTTCGGCACAACCCGCACCTGTTGGGCCACCTCCTTTTGGCGTTCTGCCACCTGGCATTGGGGTGCCATGTGTGGGTCGGTGAAGTGTTGTGAGGCAGCCGTGATTGCGGGTGCTTCATGCTGTGTGGTCTGTTGCAGGGGCTGGGTTCTCCTCTGAGTAGCTTGTCTGCCCTGGTCCTGGTGGTGGGTTGTGTGGGATGTCCATGGGCTGTTGTAGGGCGTCGGTGTCGAGGGTGTGGTGTTCGTCTCCGGCATCACTGATGGGTTGTCTGTTCTGACCTGCTGGAGGTGTTGTTTGTCCCTCTGCATTGTGAAGGGGAGGTGCATGTTGGCATTGTGTTGGCGCCTTGTTCTTGTCGACATGCAGACTGTGTGACAATGTACATTGTGACTGTTTGGGCGGTGGTGGCTATTTGAGTTGGGACAGTGGACATTTGGCCTACATGGCTGATGTGGGGTTGTAGCCGTAGATATGCATCTCACAGTTCCCTGTTCTGTCCAATGGGATTGTTCTGTTTCTGCGCCTGGGCGGACCCAGTTGTGTCCCCTGTTCTGCAGTGTGGGTATTGCACTTTGTGCCACATTGTCATGGTATGTGCTGTGATTGCTATGTGTGTGTGCTGCAGTGTGCCACGGGGATGGGGGACATGTCCCTGGGTAATTGTGGGTGTGCAGTGTGCTACACCTCGTTGTGCATGTGTGCCATTGTGCCCATCACCCCCGTCACCCCAGTCCCTGTTGGATCCTCACCCTGTTGTTGTTGTGTCAGGTCCTGTCGAGCTGTGTCCGTACTCCCACCTCCTTGCACCGTCTCCACACTGATGCCTGTGGCCTGGGTTTCCTCCAGCTCCTCCTGTGGCGCTGGACTGCCACCTCCTGTCGCCGTTGCTGCCTTCCTGTTGGCAGCGGGTTTGTGCCTGGTTTAGGTTGTCACGTCCTGGCGGCGCCTCTTGGCCTCCTGTATTGGCCTCCTCGGCACTCCGACTGCATTCCAGGAGGTCTGCTTGTGGGTCAGTTGCTGGTAGTGTTCTGTGACTCCGTGGCGCTGGTCTTGTTTTCCTGCGGTCTGCACCCGGTCTTCCTCTCCCTTTTCTCCTTGGCCTTCCCCGACCCCGTTGTTCCTTGCTGGTGGTCTGTGGGGGTTGTGGGATTCGCGTTGACCTCTGCGCTGGGTCAGGGTGCATCCATGTTGCTACGTGCTTTGGCTTGATTCTGGTGTGTTGTTTCTGTGGTTTTTATGGTGCAATTTCCCGCCAGACGCGTGGGATTTGCAGGCCTGTGGCTGCTTTTCGCTACTTTTTGTGCCGCGATTGGCCTCATCGCATGATTTCTCGCGTTCGCGTTTCGCATTTTTTCGGCGTGGCGTTGATTTTCATGCTGACATTTGACGCGTTATCTGGTGACTGTCGCATGCTACCGCCTTGTTGTGAATTCCACATTGACACAGGGTTATTTTCCCACGATAGGCTGCGATATTGAAAGTTGCGTTACGCTACTCTTGCGGTAGTTATCGCACGTTCTTGTGAATATACCCCTCAGAGTCAGACGACCTTGATGGATGGGTTGAACGAAAAGGGAAAGAAGGATGGAAGGAGGAAGGACGGGCGACATGTAATATATGACTGGCAGAAAAGGATGCGTGGGATGCATAGGTGGCTGATAGGAATCGGATGCAGGGGTGGTTGAAGGATGGGTGAAAGGTGAAAGAAAAGATGCCTGTCTGGGTGGGTGAAACTGTATGGGTGATAGGAAGAATCCGTCGGGGGATTTCATGGGTCAAACTCAAAGGCAAGCAAGGAAGGACGCATGGGTGGTGGTTTAAAAAAAAACAAAAAACGAATGTATGTTGTTTGTGAAACTAAGGTTTGTTGAGAGATTAAGAAGAATGATAGACATGTTTACTTTGAATGGTAGAATGCCTGGATGGTATTCAATCATCATAGCATAGGTGGAGACTGTCACTGGATGAAGAGTCTTTGAAGAGAATGTAAAAGAAAAATAAACCGCGCCAGAGTAACAAAGCCAAGGAAAATAGAAGATTAGAATTAAAAAAATATAATGCTAGAAGAGCAATGCAATGATTGATAAATGGAAAAATCGCTGGGAAGAGAAGCAACAGGACTGTTTTTTTGCAAGGTTTTTGATTCAAGGTTGTATTTTCAGAATACTCCCTTGACTCACAGTAGTTTGCAAGCACAGCATATATATTGTGTATGTATGTTATCAAGCGCCTCCCTCCGACTCCGAGGCCCACTCCCTACCTATGTCATTTATTTTTGACTGTGTCAGCCTGCCATGGGTGGCCTATCGGCTGCATGGTTACACAATCAATCGAAAGTACCATATATAATCAATGATCATTTGGATCAGATATCATCTGCCTGGTTGTAGTAGTCAGGGTGAAAGTGAAATTGAGCAGTTGCCATTGATGTAACAGAGTATGGCCACCCATAATAGAAAAATAAGATAATTGTGTAGTTGTAGACTACAGCTTCCCCACCTGCAGACAGTAGTAAATAAAAATAACATGAGTCTGCGACCCGAGTATGTTTGTCTAGGGCGCAAGCTGACTGAGATGGCATGCCTACAACAAGGTTAATTTAGCTAAACAAGAGAGAGAGATGAAGAATTGTCTACTCCATAGTGCCTAGTAGTAGTAATGCCTGAAACTCCCACAAATGTTAGAGGCCGAGGAATTGGGAGGATACCACAAATGTTATGTACTGTGCTTGCTAGTGCTACTGTGCCACTATGTGTAGAATTAATTTTGTGTTACTGTTTTGCTAAGAGTGTTGGTTACAATTGTCTTTTTTCTTTCTTGATATAGCTACTCCTTCCCAACCAAAAGCACAACCAAACAGGAAGGAGTTGGCAGCCATGCCCGGCGCCGGAAGCTGGAGGCCATCTGCAAAAAATATCGGCAGGTGGTGGTTCTGGCAGAGGAGGAGGAGGAGGCGGCAGCAGCTGCAGCCTCCTCCAATGCCCGGGCCCCAGCCAGGCCCCCACAGTGGTACGGCGCCGCAGTCTGGCAGCCTCCAGCCGTGCTTCATTGAACACTGCTGCCCCCCCCCCCTGTGGATGCAACTGTAAAGCATTCAAGCGCCGCATGCTCCTCCGGATGGTGCGCCTAGAGGAGCGGATAAAGGTCCTGGAGTGTAACAAGCGAGCCCGCCGCTAGAACTCCGTCGCCATGCCCCTTTTTTAATCTTTTTTTTGGTAGGTGGGAATCGGGCGTTGGGGAAAAGCTGGGGTATTTGTTTTTTATTTATTATGGACAATAGAGCGGACATTGGACTCTTTCTTTATCTTTGGACATTGGTTGGGGTTAGGGAGAGGGGTGGGTCCGGTGTTGTGGGATTTTTACATTAGTTTATTTTGTTAGAGGAATACATTATTTATACTTAAAGTTTACATACGATGTAAATGTTTTGTGGAGGGTTACTCTTTTATTTCACACGGTTTCCTTTGCTGCTGCAGGGCCGCAGCCAGTTTTTGATTTAAATAATCTGCTGATAGTGTAACACACGAACAGATAGATGCGGTACCCTCACTTGTGAGTGACTTGTCCTACTAGTACTGTCAGTCTCTCCTCCTAGTCTATGCAGTCTGCAACTGGAATCGGAAGGGTGTGGGTGTGGGAATTCATTTCCATATTATTAATTATGCCTCCCCCAAACTTCTTCTCTTACCTGTGATTGATGTTTATTTAAACTTAGGCAAAGCGATGGCTGCATGGTGATGATGGTTTGGTGTCCCAAGATGCCATGGTGGTGGTGGTAGTAGTAGTAGACACTGGCAGTAGCATTTGCAAAAAAAGAAAATGAGACAGTCAGTCGCCTGAGGGAGACTCGGGAAGGAGTAGTAGAAGTACAGTACACTAGAAGACTGCCAAACAAGAAACCATGATGATGATAAGCAATGCTAAAGTAAAATAAAACATAATGGTGGCGGGGATAGCCTAGTACAAGTTACAAACTGTAGTTGACTCGACCTATGAAGTGGACAAGCGTAACCTTTAGTGCTGTAAGGATGATGAATCGATGCCGGCGTTTAATTATGATGGATTATGTTCCTCTGGAAAAAAAATGGACTTGCAAATACTGAGCATGGGTGGGCAAGCAGAAAAAGATCCTCGTCCTGCCTTGAGTTAGTGTTGCTTTCACCACATCCGCCCCAGCAAGTGTGTGATCAATTATTGGTGTACATTTAATTTAGTCACACCTCAATATAAATCCCACAGCCCGGGGGAAGAGGGTTAGGGTTTGATGAATGGTTGGGAAGGGGTATTTGAGGGAAAGGTTTGACAAAGACAAACACTACACATGGACAACACGCAATCTTGGCAGACGACCATCATAAATCTGTTAAGGGAGAAAAAGGAAATGCATACATGATGATGACTTGATGGTTAATGATGAGTAGTACTAGACTAGTAGTACAGGGCAGCGGTATATTATTAATTATTATTATTATGCAATTGCCTTGCCTGTCTGCCCCCAGAGAGACCCAAATTACATACATTTTATGTTCTGTTGTACCGGGCTTCCTTTTAAAGAAAGTGAAGACAGACAATGCAGTCCTATGGCAAAAGCACCCTGGCTGCCTTCACAAAATGGCCGCCAGCCACATGGCCAGGCAGGCCACAACAACAAGAAAGTGAAGACAGACAATGCAGGCCTATGGCAAAAGCACAGTGGTTGCCTTCACAAAATGGCTGCCAGCCACATGGCCAGGCAGGCCACAACAAGAAACAATAAGCCAGGAGGAACAAAGGAAAGAAGACATGCAGGTCTATGGCAAAAGCATTACCACCACCACAAATTGGCCACCAACCACATAGTCACTCACAACAACAACAAGCAGGAGGCCTGGAAAACAATGAACTCAAGTAGGCCTATATGGACACAGACTTTACAAAATGGCCCCTGGCCACACGGGGAGGCTCAGCCAAGGCAAATGCTGGCCCACTATTACAAACACAATCACACACTGGCCATACAAAGGAGGCATGCTAAACAACACAGCTTTAATGCAACAATGCCAAAAACGAAAATCCAAAGGGCTAAAAAAGGTTTGCAAGTTACAACCACACACATCCAACAAAAGCATTTATTTAACACACATGAAAAAAGTGAAAAACCCCCAAAAAACACATTTTGCATTTCAATCCATTGCCATCCATGCCCTAAATTATGTTTAAATTCAACAGACATCACAGAAACAGTTGTTTCATGCACCCATGAGTAGCTCTGGGCCTACTGGCTGAAAGGCCTATTGGCAGACTACTGGGCTAGTGAATTAAATAAATATTGCAAATTGATTTCAAAAGTTGGAGAAAATGTAGTGAACTTTGCAACATGTTTCCTTTATAAAAGAAAACTAGAAGAAACATTACAAAACAAAAGAAACAACTAGGCCCCTACTGAAACTACAGGCCACCCACCACAATACATTTTTTTAAAAACTATGAAAAGTACAACAAAATGTAGGTGCAATGCCCCAAACAAACAACACCAATTTTCACACTTACTTGTGAAATCTCAAATCCAAAAGTCCTCAAATCCAATGATATATGATGCAGCAGACACAAAGAGTGATCCTTCCAGCTCCAAATCCAAATGAAAAGTGAACAGGAGATGGACAAAGCACTGGGAGGAGCCTGCTGGACAGGAACAGGAAGTTGAAGACTCTGGGGCACTTCCTTCCTCTTCAAAAAAAAGAAAAAGGACTCCTTGCACAAAAAAGTACAGCCAAATGTCAATCTTAGGAGTTTTTTTTAATCCAAATCATCATTTCGAGAATGTTTTGATGCTGCTCGAGAGAGATTCTTCTCCAGTTTGCAAATTCTGCGTGTTCAGGATCGCGATCTTCACAAAATTTCTGCCGGAAGTCCGATGGCGCGCCCGAATGACGTGTTTGCGATCGCACACTCTCGCGGGACCGTGCGGCCGGCTACCAAATCTCGTAGCGCTCGCGAAAGGATGGGAAATCTCGTCGGCAAACACAGGCATCCCGGTAAGTCGCTCCCGCGCGCGCGAAAACACATTTCGAGTGCACAAACACAAAAAATCTCTGCTCTGTTGCGATGCGCAGAGTTTTTGGTAACTCTGCGTTCTACGCGGAACGCGGAGTTGCCAAAAATCCGCAAACTCCGCGAGCAGAGCGGATTTTACGCCCAGGGTTACTAAGAATGAATAATAGCACATGGGACAAGAGGAACAATAATAATATTTATACATGGGCACAACCTTCCAGTCCTTATCTGTATTTATAATTAATAATCGAAGGAACCTTCACAGCCATTGCATGTGTGAGGTCCTCGGAAAGGGAACAAGCATTTATCTGTGGGAACAAAGAGTCACATTCTGAAGCATTTGCAGTGAATGGCTGTGAATTAGTCCTGAATAGCCAGTCCTTCACCAAACATTTCCTTTGAATTGTGTCCTACTCTAGGCTTAGGTTTGACATATTATAAATCCCAATTCACAAATCACTTTTCAATAAATAAGCCTGTTTGTCTTCATGGAAGTTGCTGAGAGCCTTGAGAAATCCAGACACACTTACTCAAATAAAAATGCTTTGTGAATAGAGACAAACCTTTCACAGGGAATGAGAAAGTGGCAGACCTTTCAACAGCCATTGCTGGCAGAGAGTCTAAAGATTTGTCCTTACATGTGGCCACGGAAATGTAACAGATATCAAGAGACTCAGGCAGCCAAGCATGCTGAGCACAGCCAAAGTTTCGCTTTTAAAGCTCAGTCAAAGACGGCTTAGCTAGTTTCTTCCAAGACAAGAACACAAGCAGCATCTGAAAGGAAGTGGCTATTTTAGTACCTCAATTTTTTTTTCTCCAGGTTATGTTACCTTTAGCCCGCAGTCTTTACCCCACATTGTCTTTACCCTGCAGTCTTAACAGGTAAGTACAGTGCAGGTAAGTACAATGCCGGTAAGGATGAATAATAGGTTTCGACCATTACAATGTGTCCTCTACCCCTCTGTACTTCACCACACAGGGAAATATATATATATATAGTCACAAAACATCATTTTTATTTTATGTTATCTAAAGAAAGGTTGGAGGTAGTGGAAGGTAAGGGTGATTTTAGGGTTAAGGGGTGGTTATAGGTAAAGAGAGATAAGGGAAATTTTAGGGTTTAGGGTGGGTAGGTGTTAGACCTGACACCCTTGGGTGGTAGACCCCTGAACTTTGTGCCTTGACCCCTCCTTGTTTTGCTGAATTTGTTTTTGTTGGCATCCTGTTCTGAGCTAGAGGGACACAACAAGCTCCAGAGCCCTCCCTGCAGCCGCCCAGCTGACCTGCCTCAACTAGACCTGCCTGGACCTGCAATTGAGTCTGCCTGAGCCCTACTGTCTTGTGCTAGAGTAAGTCCCTGATCCCCAAGAGGTGCCTCCACGAGTCCTGAGAACCTTGGCTGGCATCAGAGTGCACTCCTCTGCCAAGAAAGGTGAAATTCTGAGGTTTTGGGCTCCTCACGACTATAAACGAGTCCATTTGTACCAAAACTCTGCCGCTTCTGACAACTGCCAAGCAAAGCACTTTTGAACCCGACTCTTTGTGCTTCAGCAACCGCCATTGACGACCGGCAATGCAAGATCTGCACTTCACACTTTAGCATCAACAGCCCGCGGTGACCGCAAACGTAACGCTCCAGCAACAACTGTCTGCGACACCCCACCAGATCGTCGTGCTACAGTGATGACCATCTGAGATGCCAGGCCTGCTCTTCACACTACAGTGACAACGACACTCTTGCTGTTCCTTATTGCCTCCTCCAATGCGAACTGTTCTCTTTGCGCTGGTAACATTTTTAGTGGGACTAAACTGATCCCTGTACCCGGAATGCTCTCCATCTCAGTCGGCTTGAACTTGTGACTTCCCCCAGTCTCTCACGACCAGATGACCGTGGGTGGTGCTTTGTGCTTTTAGGTGCTATACTTACCTAAAACTTTGAAATTGCATATATCTGGTTCTACTGATTGGACTTTTGTTGTTCTGGTTTCATTTTATTTAATGTAATTTACTCTGTATTTCTAAATTGGCTTGTGATTTCTTTGTGTTGTGTTTTCACTTTATTACTGTTTCTGTGCTGCATAAATACTTTACACTTTGCCTTTAAGTTAATCCAGACTGCTTTAGTGCCAAGCTGCCAGAGGGTTAATAAGAGGTTAATTTAGTGACTTTTGTGGTTCACCCTGACAGGGATTATGGTTGTTGCTTGAAAACGGTCTTCTCCTCCCTTAATCAAAACTCAATTTCCTACAGTAGAGATAAAGGGAGCTAAGCATGATCTTAGGGTTTAGGGGTGGGTAGAGGTAAATGGAGGTATGGGAAGTTTACAAAACAGAAGGGGGTTTGGGGAGGTTACCCACCAAAACAGAAAACATAATAAAATAGAAGTGGACTTTAGAAAAGTATGTTCTTCTTACTTTGTTTATGTATGTGTCTAAATTGATTAATCTACTGCTAAAAACACTGCAGGGATACCCTGTAGTTTGAACATTGGTATTTTTGTAATTGCCTAAGGCCTATATGACTTCTGACCTATGACCCACCACCTGTAGCATAAAATGTATATTATTTTGCATACAGCCCTAAAAGTTGTTAGGATGCTATGCTAGGTTTTATTAGCCTTTATTATTTAGGATAATGTGGCTATGTTTGAAATATATAGTACATATGCTTTGTATCATTACGTTTTAGCAATACAAAGCTTTGCCTTTCTTTTTACAAGGTATATGAGATTAATACGTTAAGCCAGTTCTTTCTGTATGTGGTGAGAAAATCTTCACCACAAGTTCTTAAGCCAATATTCTTATACAGATCATAAGTAGAAAGATACCTTCTCATGCACCTTTTCATCATTTGAGAACTGCTACAAAAGGGCACTGTGGCACATTTATGTCATGCTAGTGAAGATAAATGTGGCAAAACAACACATTACTTAGAAGAAATGCACTAATAAATGTGACTTTACACATCTATTACTATAGTACATTTCCATTGTACAGCGAAATTGACATGAGAAAATATTAGTTGCATAGTATAATGACTTTAGACAAGAAGATCACTCTCTTAATAATTAGGATGCATCTTCAATGGTATTGAGGGCCTGTTAACAAGTTTGGCGATCTTGCTGCCGTACCACTGCGGTGGCCGTCCCAAGAAGACCGCTGCCATGGCGGCCTCCCACGCGCTGCATAACGATGTCACCACTGGACCAGCTGTGGTGTTTCTGACGGCAGGGAATATTTTTTCATATGTGTTGATGCAGGTGTGTATATTTTGACTGCACAAGTGTTGAATGTACACATATGCATGACACGTGAAAAAATACCTACTAGTAGCACTTTCCTATTGCTGGAGTCTGGACCATATGTGCCCAGTCCAGTTAATGGATCAATAGTACAAAACGGCCTTACCTGGATTTCGGCGCCAACAGGATAGTTTACTTCGGGTTCAAGATGCTGCTGTGAATGGGGGACCTGGAGACAGGGATCCAAGTGGGAGACTGAAGGGAAGAAAAGGAAATGGTATGAACCCCAAATCCTTCAATTCCGCCAACTCGAAGCAGGCAGATTTCCAGTGATGGTTGGCTCGATCGGAAAGCCAACTCGTAATTCAGATGGGAGTGAACTTACCTGTATTGCCCTCTGACAGCTGCTATTCCCCTACCACCTTCAAGGCAGTCGGTGATTGGCTGGCATGGCGGTGGTGCTCCGGTGGTCTTTCGTTCAGCAAACCACCAACATCGTAATACGGCTGACGGACCGCCAACTGTGCCTGGGGGTTTCTGACACTGTTTCGACAGTAGTTTGGTTACGGCTATTCTTGTATTCAGGGCCTAAAAGTTTGTAGCCTGTTTTTGGATAAATACACTTTTTATAACTCATACACATAAAAAGCAGGCCTGGGTGGTGAACTCCGCTCCATTCGTGGAGTTTGCAGTGTTTTCTGCACTCTGCACTCCGCGCTCTGCGGAGTTCGCAGAGTGCAGAAAACTCCGCTCCGCGCAGCAGAGTTTTTTCCCCCGCTCGCACCCGTGAAAGGTAAGTTGGTGATCGCGAATTGCCGCTCGGGTAGAAATTCTACCCGAGCGGCAGGAAAATCAGTGTGAGGGCAGTTCACACTTCACTCCGCCACTTGCGGAACCCCACAGAGTTTTTTTGTAACTTTGCAGAGTTCCACGTAGCGAAACTCCGCGAAATATGCCAAGGCCTGATAAAAAGGCAGCAAGGCATAATGTATATGTGCAAATGTGTGGAGTATAATATGGAATTTATTAGCATTGTTAAGGGAGAGAAAGGACAACACAACCACTCAAGGCTTTGCCTCTTATAAGTCATGCTGCCACTCACTTCCCACACTCAACAGTGGTACTAAATAGCATATCACAATCTGTGTATCTGACTAAATACTATATCATGTACAATGTCCATCATATGGATCAGAAGTTAATCATTTTGAAAACTGATTATGGGAATGCTCTTCTGCTAGGCACTTCAACATATATTGTAGAGTCCCTCAAAGCTGCTATTTAATTCTTTGACTGGACTGATTCCCTCCCAAGAATGTGATCACATTATTCAACTGCCCAAGTTATTCTACAAAGCCCTGCATCTGCACCAGCGTGGTTTTCTGCATGATCTGCTCAAGATCGCTGGAATTACTTGAAACTGAGAAGCATGTATAAAGAAACTCCTAAAACTAAGAGATTGGAAACCAAATTAGCTTCACGGCAACATTCCTAGGAGTGGCTCCTGCAGTATGAAGCTCTACCTGTCGAACTGAAATGTGTGTACTCACTATCACAGGTCTGAAATACACTACAAATACACTTGTTTAGACTACATCTGGAGTAATCTAATGTTATCCACATGCAGGGTTGCCACCTTTTCTAGAGAAAAATACCGGCCATCTGTTCACGTTTTTAGAGTCTGCAAAACATCAGACATGATTCTGAAGTAGAACCTTAAGTGAAGTAGTCTGTATTCATTTTTAATGTGGCATTTCTGTCATTGTAGACTTTAATTATAAGTCAGGGATCATTTGGGCAGCTGTAGAACACATTTGAAAGTGTTTTCGTCAAACATTTACTGTTTAAGGTATGTGATGATATGCTGAAATTAAATGACTTTAGATAATTTTTCAAATGTTTCTACTAACAGGGTCAATAAATACCGTCATGCTGGTATAAAACCAGCCAGGCGGCAACCCTATCAACATGGCTAGCTTGTACATTTCTATAATTTATTAGTAGAAATATTGTAAGGTCATAAGCAGTACATTTTGTAAGTGAGCAAAGCAATGACTGCTGCAAAGAAAAAAATCAGTTGCTGTCGGCCAGTTAGAGTGCTTTGGTCCTTGAAACCTTACAGGATCCGCAACCCCTGCAGTAAAGGAAGGAAAAAATACTCCTTTTCCAGTGGGATTTGTTTATTTTTGTAGGATGGAAACACCTTGAGGCCCATTTACACCTATTTGTAGCACTAATTTATCAGTAACTACTCAGTAGATTTACACCAAACCAAGCATAGTATCTTCTGTGAGTAAAGTTCTACTTTTATTCTAAATGTGGTGCAATACAGTTGAGCTGTTTATCTGTAGCTCTATCAAGAGCTTCTTATGGTTTTTAAAATGGAAAAAGTCAGTTTTTACCTCGCCCATCTACTTCCTCCCCTCCACTCAAAGGATCTGCATAAAACTTCGGAAGACAGAGTTGTCTGGACCATCCACAGACTGAGGGCCTCATTACGATGTCAGGCGGAAACTTTCCGCCGGACTCCTTGTCGGATTCAGTTCCGACCGACCGACTCGCGGTTGGCGCTTCCGCCCGACTGATTACGATGCTCCCGTAACACCGTTCGGAAGGACTCCCACTGACTTCAATGGGAGCCTATGTTCCAACTGACAACATACGCTCCTATGGGGAAAATGGGTGTCTGTGGAAAACCTTGCACCCCATTGTACCTGCCACATAGTGCATGGTTTTACAGGGGGGTCCCTTGGGTACCCCCACGACCCCCAACCAGGATGAAGGGGTGCCTGCCAGGGACCCCCAAATTCAGTTTCCGACAGCCTTTCCGTGTCGGACAGACCTAGTCGGAAAGGCTGTTGGAATCCGACATCATAATCGGTCAGTCGTAAACGCTGTCCGTAGAGCTGTACAAATCGGCTCCGACCGACTCGGATTCTCCGAGTGCCGGTAAGAACTGATTCGGAATGACCGAACGGTTTCCCTTCCGACCGCGAGCATCGCAATCGGTCGGTCGGAATTGTTTCCGACCGAGTCGGACAGATGGGTTCTGACACGGTCTAGGAGAATCTGACTATTGGTTGGAGGCTTTCCGCCTGACACCGTAAAGAAGCCCCTAGTATTACAAAATATAGGAATCTGATTGGATGAGGTAGCTTTTCCTTTCTGTGCATGAACCTACAGCTGTGTTGCGGACCCGAAAGTAAATGACTGCTGGCCACAACTTGATCTGAAATGTTGCAGTTACCATTATAGGACACAAAGACTCAATCTTGGCTTCCAGAAAATAAATTAAGATGGCATTGGAGTGTAAGGGGAGAATCCCTTAAACCCCTGGTCCAAAGTGACCACCCTCAATTGTGAAAGTTAAAAAAATCGTGATTTTCTTTTCATATACTTTACAGACCCTGAAGCTGGAGTTGCAGCCTAAAGTGTGGTCACTAAGGCGCATGATTGCAGGTCAATGGTCTGTGTACCCCCTGCTAGAGCCCATATATCCTCTTTGGACATGCTAGCATTGGGTTTGCAAATCCTTTAAAAAAGTTTAAAAAAAGAAACAGGGGGGCATATTTACAAGGGGATTGCACCACTTTTTTCAACGTTCTTGTGGCGCAATGCCCTGCACCATATTTACAAAGCAGCATTAAGCCACTTTGCATGGCTTAACGGCACTTTGTAAATATGATACCCTTTCACACAGGTACCTGCGTGAAAGGGGCGTGCACTGGGGGTTTTTGTGGGCATTCCACCACAACACCCATTGCTTTTTGACGCTGCCTCAGATTTACAAGGATGTGTAAATTTGAGGCAGCGCCAAAAAGTAATGCCATGCAAAAGCAGGCGTTAGATTGGCGCAATGAGGAGTAATACTTTTATTTCTCCTTGTTTTTGCTCTTTCTATCTGTGCTGCATTCTGCATCACAGATAGAAAGAGCCAATCACCTTTAAAGATTGTTTATGTGCGGGAAGGTGTCCCTTCCTGCACATAAACAATAATTCCCTGCAATACAGACACCCTTGCACCGTGGTGCAAAAGTGCCTGCGTTGCAGGGAGGATTCCCTGCAATGCAGGCACCTCTTGCACTATGGTGCAAGGGTGCCTGTGTTGCAGGAAATCATCCTGCAATGCATGCACCCTTGTACTATGGTGCAAGGGTGTCTATGTTGGTGCTAGGCAGCTGTTTTTAGCATCAGTGCAAGGGAAAACACAGAGGTGCGCCATATTCTTGTGAATATGGTGCATCCCTGCTTTTTTAAAAATGGCACAGCTCTGCAAAATTTGCCGCCGTGCTGCACCTTTTCCTTGTGAATATACCCCAGTGTCTTGCCGTAGCTGAGGCCTTGTAATCAACCCCCATCGCACATGGCCTTCACCCATGTGCAAGGCGGCAATGTTGAATGCAGGGCCTGGTCACAATCCAGACCCTGAAATCAAGTCTAGTGGCAAGTCTGCCTGAAGGCCTTTTGTGGGGGGGTTTAGCAGCAGATAACATCTGTGAAAAAAACAAAGATTAAAGTGAAGTTATGGTTAGGGTCTGTTATAGCACCTTGAATATATATATATATATATATATATATATATATATATATATATATATATATATATATATATATATATATATTATCTACTGGCGGTCGCCAGTAGATAGTTATAGTTAGGACCTATTTTCCATAGGAAATCCGCGACATTCTATTTGAAATAACTCTTAGCGTCGGTTGACGAATCTTCGCGAAATTTTCAAACTTTATGGCCCGCTCCGGTCCGCTCCTACCCTGAAAGTCTCAGGGTGATTCGTCAAGCGGGGCCGAGAAAAAAGGGGGTCCCAAAACGTGTTTTCCCCATTCATTTTCCCATAGGAAACTTTAGACACGGCTACAGCCCGAATCTGCTGAACGGAATTACACCAAATTTGGCAAAGAGGTAGTTCTTGGTTCAGAAAGAACCCTTTTGTTAAATGGTGTAAATCCGTTCAGTAGTTGCGGATAAATTAAAAAAATAAGAGTCAAAAAATCAATTTCCCATAGGAAACTTTATGCAAGGCTACAGCTCGAACTGCTGAACGGAATTACACCAAATTTGGCAAAGAGGTAGTTCTTGGTTCAAAAAGAACCCTTTTGTTAAATGGTGTAAATCCGTTCAGTAGTTGCTGAGAAAATCAAAAGTAAAAACACATATATATCTGGGCGGAGCCTAACCACACATGTCATCGTGAGATCTGATTGGCTGTCAGCACTTCATCCTGGAATTGCTGGCAGCCATCTTGGGACCAATATAAATGATAGTACCCCATTGAAATGCATTGTAGTGAATCGAAGATTTTGAGGGTTACCAAAAGGAGAACTATAAAGGGTGATAACAGACTTTAGTTACATTAGAATTCATTTGTTGATGGTACCATACTAATTTCAGGAATTGTGGTGTGTTCTAAGGTGATTTTACCCTGTGAAAAACCTTCTGCTGGGATATCATGAATCATGTTTGAGAGAAAACTATTTTCACATGCTTGTCCCATACAGTTTTGGAAGGTGCCCCAGAAGCTAAAATGAGAGCATATTTTCTGTAAATTCACATTATCTTTCTCAGTCATGTGAGAATGAAGTCTGACATTCTCAGTAAAACATGTACATCCAACAAGGGCAGAGACTGTCAGTTGATTCCTTTGTGTTCTACTGCAGCTTCCCAGAGTGTTCTAAAGAACAACTAGAGTGCTAACAGCCTTACTTATGACAAAAGTATGGCACACCTGAAGCCATCTTGATTGGAATAAACTGGTAACACTTAAAACATTTAATTTAAAAAGGAACAAAATGATGGGGTTCATCTTGTCATAGAAATTATGGTTAGTGCTCTGGAAAGAAAAATTAGGACATGTTTCAAGTGTGATCTCAAATATCTTCCTGTTATATTTCAACAGGAGCAGCCTGTCAGTTGATGCCTTTGTGTTCTACTGCAGCTTCCCAGAGTGTTCTAAAGAACAACTAGAGCGCTAACTGTCTTACTTACGACAAAAGTATGGCACACCTGAAGCCATCTTGATTGGAATAAACTGGTAACACTTAAAACATTTAATGGGGGGCGTGGCCAAGCCAGCCAAGATGGCGGACGCATCTCCCTAGTGCTCCGCATCGCGGCCCGCATCACCGGCCCACATTGATGCCCTGATCGCCCCAGACGCGCGGAGCCCAACACCGGAGCCGGAATAACCCGGCGGGCCTTCATCGCGGCCGGAGTTGTGGACGGCGGGATGTCCCCCACACCATGAGGACCGATCCATTCCACCCCCGCGGCGGGGCCAAGATGGCGGCGCCCATCTGACACGGGTGGCGGGCTGTGGCGGTGAAGAGGAAAGGAACACATCGCTCGCCCCTGCCCCGGCTCAGGACTTCGCACGCTGTCTCGTGGGGGCCCCGGAGCCCAGGGGAGAGCCAGGTGAGAGTGGGCGCTGTACTCTGCTCCCGTCGGAGGCCGCCCCCGGCCTTGGCGATCCTCGCTGGGGGGCCTGAGCGGGGACGCCATCCCTCTTACTAAACGCTGGGCACCCGGGTCCTCCCTGCCCCTCCCCCGCATGGCGCTAGACATCGAGGTGCGCGGGGGTGACTGGAGGGGGGCCAGGGACCCAGAGACTGAGGAGGGCCTCGCTGTGAGCCCGTGAAACCACCCCGCCCAGACCAGAACTGACCCGGCTGCGGGGGGCTCGCATCGTCAGCCTACATCCATGCCCTGATCACCTCCGACCTGCAGAGACTAGTACCGGAGCCGGAATCACCCGGCGGGCTCCCATCACAGCTGGAGTTGCGGACGGCAGGAGAGCTGACCCGCCCCCGCCGATCGTCGGGGTGGAGGGCCGCGGTGGGGACGAGAGAAGGAGCGCATCGCTGACCCCTGCCCCGGCGTGGGATTCCATACACACGATCTTCACTGGGTAGCCATACCTCCTGCCCGGCGCCGAATACCCTGGTCCTCCCTACCCCCCCCCGCACAGCGCTAGACATCAAGGCGCGCGGGGAGTGACTGGAGGGGGCCGGGGATCTAGCGGCCTCACTGTAGGCCCCTGCCCGACTGAGGGGGGACCGCTGGAAGAAGCGCACCCCCCCCGGATCGGATAATCAACGCGGCGGCGGATGGAGGCGACACCCACCTTATTGGAGATCCCCACACTGAGCCACCACGGCACCTGACCATCTCTCTGTCGCCCCCCCTTACGGCGCCGGGACTCGAGGCGCGAGGGAGAAGAGGGGGGACGGGCTGGCGGAGGCTCCGAGGTGGGGGAGGCGCCTGACGGCGATCTGCGATTCCCGCTGGGTTGGCCCGGCTGAGGATCCCTGGCGTCTCTACCTGGGTTCCGCTGCACCGGCCCGCCCCTCGTGCCGGGGGAAAGCAACAACAAGACGGAAGTCCGCTCGCCCTTGCCTACTAAATCGGCACCCCCCCAACAAAAAGACACTCCGCAGGGGAGACGAGCTACAATAAGCTGGTACGAACAGAGCGGCGGTCCCCACTGCACCCCGGACACAGACCCGTAAGACACAACATAGAAGTCAACCAGCCCGAGATACTGCTCCATCGGAACAACATGGGACGCCAGCGGGCAATCGGAGCAGGGCAAGCATCAGGGACCACGAGACAACCGTCTCCGGACCCCACAGTCGCCCAATCGGATGGCACGCCCTCTATGTCTGACAAGCTGGATAAAGTCCTGGCAGCAATCGAACACTCCAGAGTGACCATGGAAACTAAATTTGGGGAACTGGCCACGGACCTCAATCTCCTACGAGATGACCACAGAAAACTCGCAGACAAGGTCAAGCAGGGAGAGAAGACACTGCAAGCAGTGGAACCCCAAGTGCAGCTACATGAAAACGCCCTGAAAGACTTGCAGGCCAGGGTGCAGTCCTTAGAAAGCAAAGCGGACGACCTGGAAGGGCGCTCCCGCCGAAGTAACATCCGTGTCTTGAATCTGCCCGAGGGAACGGAGGGGTCCAATCCAATCCGCTACACTGAAACGTGGATAAAAACCTTCACACAACCAAAAGACCTAACCCCGTTCTTTTCGGTCGAGAGAGCACACCGAGTGCCGGCCCGTAGGCCACCACCAGGATCGTCGCCCCGACCATTTCTGCTGAAACTGCTCCACTACCAGGACAGGGACACTGTCCTCCGGGCGGCGCGACTGGCAGGGCCACTCAACGTGGAAGATAAACAGATTATGTTGTTCCCGGATTACTCCCGCGCTGTTCAGCAACAGCGAGCCACGTTCCTGACGGTGAAGCGTTTTTTGCGCCAACGGAATGTACAATACGCTCTCATGTTTCCTGCCCGCCTCAAAATAATATTCGATGGGACCACGCACTTCTTCACGGACCCCACGGAGGCAAGCAACTGGGCGGAGCAACACCTGACAGGCCCCAACGAACACAGGAACTCGCAAGGTCGTCGGGCCCCGGGCCGCCGGCGACAACCGCGCCGAAGAGTCACCCTCTCCCAGCTGAGCCAAAGATCTGAATCTACAGTCAAAAGCTCACCTGACCTGGAGCAAATTCTAGCTGAGCGAAGGAAAGCACTGCAAGCGGCCACAGAGATACGAAAGACAGGGGGAGACTCGGACGGGGAGAGGGCTCCACATCTATTCACCCCGGAGGAGGAAGCCAGCGATACAAATACCTCCCGCGACGGATCGGTCACACCCCCAACTGTGACTCCACAAACGGCGGACTTGGTGATTTGAGTACTGACCCGCACAGAGTGGTGCATTGAGCATGGAACCCCCGAGGACCATAGTGAGTGAAAAGACGGCACCGTTGGATCAATCAGCACTCGACGGCACGATATCCTGAGTATTGAAAGGCTACACCGGACTGAGGCGCTGCGTGTAGGGGGGGACGAGGGGAAACCCCCTGGCATCATCAATTCATCGACATACAGCGGGCGGCGATGCCAACATCAGCTGGCGAGGAGCTCCAACCACCCCCCTCAAATAACGAACTAAAGACAGTACATGTCGTACAGTTTGGATGTACCGCCCTGGGCGATAGAACCCTTTAGTTGGGAATGTTTCCCGATGTATTGTTTTACCTTGTTATGTCCCCAAAATCCCCTGGTATCTTTAATGGAGCTCATTAATGGGAATGTAATATGCCTACGGAGGGTTGCAGCACTGATGGGGGGAGGCCTGGGAGCACCCAGCAGATCACCTCACATAGACGGGTTCCCTAAGAAGCGATTGATAAAATGACAGCTAAGGTCCCTAACGCAGATATAAAAGTCATCACACTGAATGTCAGGGGTATGCACACGGCGACCAAACGATACGCCATCTATGCTTATATCAAGAGACAGCAGGCACACGTGGCTCTCTTACAGGAGACGCACTTGACAGCAGTCGAAGTAACGCGATTACACAAGAAATGGCGGGGCATTATCTGTGCCACTACGTACTCAGCATTCGCCAGGGGGGCACTAATCTGGATTCGACCAGGGGTACCCTTTAAGGAGCAGGCGCGTATTCTGGACGCAGAAGGACGATATGCCATACTAGAGGGATTACTGGAGGGCCAGCCCTTACTGATAGGAAGCATATATGCTCCGAACGTGGAGCAAGGCCACTTCTGGAGCCGTCTCACGGCAGTGCTGACCCACCGTACACAAGCCCCCTGGCTCTTAGGAGGGGACTACAACTGCGTTTTAGACTTAGATCTTGACAGGTCCCACCCCCCGCCGGCGCAGTCACGCGCGCGCAGGCAAACCGAACTTTTTAAAAACTGGGTACAACACTGGGCACTGTCGGACGCTTGGCGAACACGGTACCCATACACAAAACTCTATTCCTTCCACTCCATCCCGCACGACCTGCGAGTGCGCTTAGACAGGTTTCTTTGCTCTGCAATGATACTCTCCAAAGTACATATTTATACAACAAGGGAACCCCAGTGATATGACCAGGGGTAATATACGTATATGGTAAAGACAAAGGTCAGGGGGAGGCCACTTTGGTCCTCATGTAGCCTAGGCTACTAAATTATTTTTAGGCAGCATAAATCAGATAGCGCAAGGTAGTATAGTCCAGGTGGGACTAATTATGCAATAGATGCTGGGACACAAAGTTGGTATGGCATCACATTTATTAACGGCATAAATGGAGTATCATAACATAATTGCATGTTAATAGTTCTGGTGCTCACACATAAGGGTGGAAGTGCGTGAAGTGAGGGGTGTTTGTGACATTAAAAACTTTACATCGCATTGAAGTCAACAGTGTTAAAAACTCCTAAGTAATTAATTGCAGTAATGGAGTTTTTTGGTTGTAAAGGTAGACGGCGTTTCGATCTTATGAATGTAAGATCATCATCAGGACGGAACAAGTGTGAGCAAGTAGAATTTGGGCTGTTCAGTATCCAAAATGCATCGTAGTTCTGGAGTGCATCTCGGCAATTGATTACGCGAGCAGGACGTGGCCTGTGGGGTTTTCAAGTCCGGGGGGGGCGCGATCGAAGGAGAGACCCTGAAAATTAAGGGTGTTAATTTCAGGAAGTGACAACCAAGAGAATTGATCTCTACTTCGGGGTCACCACCGGTGGAGAGATCAGCCGTTCCAAGCAGGAGAATCAATCTTTGTGAGAGCCTGCTGGTAATGTGTCAGGAGATCCCTGTGTTGCTTGATCAAGCAACACAGGCCACGTCCTGCTCGCGTAATCAATTGCCGAGATGCACATACCAACTTTGTGTCCCAGCATCTATTGCATAATTAGTCCCACCTGGACTATACTACCTTGCGCTATCTGATTTATGCTGCCTAAAAATAATTTAGTAGCCTAGGCTACATGAGGACCAAAGTGGCCTCCCCCTGACCTTTGTCTTTACCATATACTCTCCAAAGTACAGCGCACAGATTACTTAGGCAGAATATTATCAGACCACGATGCACATACAGTGACCCTCCGATGGAAACCGCCCCACCCCCGTCCCCACTTGGAAGTTGCCGCGGGAATGCCTTACAGATCAGGTGTTTTGTCATGACCATGGGGAACACATCCAAGAGCAACTTACACTAAATGCCGGCACAGCGACGTCGAGACTGGTCGAATGGGATACATTCAAGGTCGTAGCCAGAGGGCACTGCATACAGCAAATAGTGGGGGTACGTAGAACGCTCGAACAGTCGCTACAGAGCGCGGAGCAGGCACTGGCAGCTCTAACGAAGAAAGCTGATCAAGGCGAGGCTACCACTGCTCAGATAGCAAATGCCAAAACATCTCACACAGAGGCAATGAGAGACCTCCGCAAATACAACTTCAGGGTCTATGCCTCTAAGATCCACCAAGAAGGCAATAGAGTCGGGACACTGCTTGCTTGGCTGGCCAGGCAAGACACAGGAATGACACCCATCACGGAAGTGAGGGATGTCACCAGCACTATCAGGCAGTCGCAGGTAGACATCTTACAGGTATTTCACGAATTTTACTCCCAGGTATACAAGGCCACAACGCAAGAAGACCACCATGCAATACACCTGTTCCTTCACCAACTGATCCTGCCCCGTGTCCCGCTTGCAACCAAGAAAGCACTAGACACAAAGATTAAGTCCACTGACATCACCCAGGCCATCAGAACACTGGCACGCAACAAAGCGCCAGGAATGGATGGCTTCCCACTCGAATATTATAGCACCTTCTCGGCCCGGCTAACCCCCCATATGGTGACCATGTACGACGATGCGCTAACACGGGGCGAACTTCCGGGTTCATTTAGGGAATCGATCCTAGTTACATTTCCCAAACCACACAGGGACCCAACACTCCCCTCCTCATACAGACCAATCACCCTGCTAAACGCAGACTGCAAAATATTAGGAAAAATCCTAGCGGACCGGTACACCCAAATCCTTCCACCATTGATCCACCCGGATCAATGTGGATTTGTTCCACAGCGCAACACCTCACAGAATCTGCGAAGACTATTCCACGTCCAAGATGGGGCAGGGAGCGGTTCCCCAATGCGGCCTGCTTGATACTCGACCTAGAGAAGGCCTTTGATACCCTGCTATGGCCCTACTTATTTACGGTCCTCAGCAAAATAAATGTGGGCCCCACCCTGCTGAAATATACGAAACTGCTATATACGGGTCTCACCTCGCGGGTACGAGTGGGGAAGTATATCTCTCCTCCATTCGCGGTGGAGCGTGGGACTAGGCAAGGGTGCCCCTTATCGCCGTTGCTATTCGCCCTGGCGGTGGAACCTTTGGCGATACGTCTTCGCCAGGAGGGGGAGATGTGGGGCATTCCGATAGCGGACACGACACACTGCGTATCACTATACGCAGATGACCTCCTAATATATGTCCGCGATGCGACGGGGGACCTCTCCCTCATCTGGGTGGCGTTACAAGACTTCGCAGGGGCCTCCGGCCTCAAAGTCCACTGGGAAAAATCCACGCTCTATCCACTGAGCCCACATCTGGCCCCGTTTAATGTCCAGGTTGGAACTCAGACGCCGCCTGGAACGCAGCGGCGCCCAGATACTTAGGGGTGAGACTGTACCATTCCCCGAGGGATCTGTATGAGGGGAACCATCGCAGAGCACTGGCAGGGATACGGACAGCAGTGGGATTCTGGAAAACGCTACCCCTGGCTCCCATAGGGCGAGTGGCCCTCGCCAAAATGATTATAGTCCCCAGACTACTGTACCACTTCACTAATCTTCCCGTGATACCCCCGCGCCCCTTCTTCAAAGAACTGGATATCCTGCTCACCGAGTTGATTTGGGGAGGAGGTCGCCATAGGGTAGCACTATCCAAATTACACGTCCCTACGACTCAGGGAGGGCTGGGGGCACCCTCGTTCGAAGCATACTTCCTAGCGGCCCAACTCCAGTGGCTATCGTACTGGACAGCAGAACGGTATACCGGGGAAACGGTGACCGGCGAAGGCCGGATACCCCTCCCGGCAATCCGCAGATTACTCCTACCAGGCACCAAACCACTACGCACCTACCCGATTCAGGTATCTATAGCACGTACATGCATGCTGAAGATCCATCGCATGTCCAGAGGAAGGCCTCCATACTCGCCCCTACTCCCGTTGGTGGGATTCCCCCGAAAAGAGGGATACTATACTGCCGGTGCCCTTCAGGTTTGGACCGAACACGCCATTACGGAAGCAGAATCCCTGTTCCAAGACGGACAGCTCCAAACATATGCCCAACTGACTGACCAATATGACCTCCCACCAGGACAATTTCTCCTACATAGGCAAATAGTAGACAGCAGTCGATGTCACTGGGACCCAGAGGGGGGGGAGCCTCCGACTCACCCGGTGATACATGCCATACTACACATGGGTACGGGTAGACATTTAGTCACATGGCTCTATAAAGCTATCCGTGAACTGACCCTCAAACCCCTACACTCGCTACGACAGACCTGGGAAACCGAAATGGGGAGGGTATTTCACGATAAAGAGTGGGAAACAGCACTAGAGTATCCGAAAAAAGTCTCCAGGAATGCGCGCTTCAAGAATATCCAATTCAACATCCTCCATAGAGCATACCTTACGCCGCACCGCCTTCACCGTTTCTATCCTGACACACACTTTGCGTGCCCCCGATGTCAGGCTCCCGAGGCGGACTTCAAACACATGTTTTGGGACTGCCCCACTATCCAAAAATACTGGGACCACGTACACCGGGCACTCCGAGCAACCACTAATACTTCGGCCATGTCCACTTGGGAGGCGTGCGCTCGGGATCTTCCGCAGGCGGAAGACAGAAAAAGTGCAGACCCGCTTCGCATCCCTCGCCATCCTCTTAGCGAAACGGGGAATAGCCATGCATTGGCGGGCCCCGCTAGGACCCCCAGTAGCAGCCTGGATAGGTGCCATGAAGAAATGGGGTAGGGCAGAAGAAGAGGTGTTGCGGGAGGAGGAGGTGAAGGGGACACGGAAGCACCCCATCTCTCTGGAATGGGCACAATTGCTATATCAATACACGCAAGAAACGGCCCCTGTGGAAGAGCCCGTAGTCTCTCAATCACAGACCCCGCCCCCATCCCCTGCGGGACCAACTGAAGTAGAACCAAGACAAAGCCCGGCAGTCTGAGAAGGATGCTATCGCGAGACCACACTGGATGGTTGCAGAGGCCGCACCAAGATGACCTGCTTGCGGGCCCCCGCCCCCCCCCATATCTCACACAACCTCAAATAGAGACACGATAACGCGCCCGTCCAGGCAGTTGATTCTATACATCTGCACCCAGACAGCTCCCGACCATCTTTCCCAGTTCACCCCCCACGTTACAAGTTTTCGCCTCCACAGGTAGTTCTCATGCCTGATGTTCTCAATTGGAACCGCATTCACGAACACTCAGCAAAAATAACATATGAAAGAAATTCGAGGCTATAGGATCACTACACACCCCTGGGAAGCTAACCCGCCTTAGTCCTCAGTACCATACCACATAGCGATAATACCAGACGAGGGGTTCTTTCCCAACATTGTTGACTATTCGCAAGTTTATACGCTAAGTATGTAACACTGATGTACACGCTGAAACATGTGTCTTCTTATTTGCCCTTCTTTTTCCCTACCCACTTTCGGTGTTTCCCTTCCTATATTCAATCATTTGTCTCCTCATTGGTAATCACATACTGATGTATTACAGTGATAACTACGTCTGAATGTGACATAGAATGCAAAAACCCCAATAAACAAATTTAAAAAAAAAAAAAAAACACTTAAAACATTTAATTTAAAAAGGAACAAAATGATGGGGTTCATTTTGTCATAGAAATTATGGTTAGTGCTGTAGAAAGAAAAATTAGGACATGTTTCAAGTGTGATCTCAAATATCTTCCTGTTATATTTCAACAGGAGCAGCCTGTCAGTTGATGCCTTTGTGTTCTACTGCAGCTTCCCAGAGTGTTCTAAAGAACAACTAGATCGCTAACAGTCTTACTTATGACAAAAGTATGGCACACCTGAAGCCATCTTGATTGGAATAAACTGGTAACACTTAAAACATTTAATTTAAAAAGGAACAAAATGAGGGGGTTCATTTTGCCATAGAAATTATGGTTAGTGCTGTAGAAAGAAAAATTAGGACATGTTTTAAGTGAGATCTCAAATATCTTCCTGTTATATTTCAACAGGAGCAGCCTGTCAGTTGATGCCTTTGTGTTCTACTGCAGCTTCCCAGAGTGTTCTAAAGAACAACTAGAGTGCTAACAGCCTTACTTATGACAAAAGTATGGCACACCTGAAGCCATCTTGATTGGAATAAACTGGTAACACTTAAAACATTTAATTTAAAAAGGAACAAAATGAGGGGGTTCATTTTGCCATAGAAATTATGGTTAGTGCTGCAAAAAGAAAATTTAGTGCATGTTTTAAGTGAGATCTCAAATCCTCTTCTATTTCATTAGAAAATTCTGACATGCAGACTGAAACAATCACTTTCAATACCAGCAGTAGACTTCCAGTTAACTCCTTGGTGAGCAGTAGCTTTACTACAGTGATCTAATGAACAACTAGAGTAATAACATTCTGAATTTATGGCAAATGTGTGACACATCTGAATGCCTTTTGATGGAATCAAAGTAAAAAACTGAAAGTATTTCCTACTGAGGAGACTGCAGTAAATGAGGAAATTAGGAAACTTCATAACAAAGAAGTCTTCCAAGATGGCCACCAGTGAAAAAATAGCCCAAATGTAGCACAAATATTACCCAGATGTAGCCCACATATAGCCCAATGACAAAATTGTGCAAAACACTTTTTATTTTTAGTTTTTTTGCAGTTTTATGTAGTGCAGACTGGTCAGGTATTGGAGCGTTGCATCTTAAAACATGACCCCCTTACACTACAAAAACACCACTGTACTACCCTAAACCCTAAAACACTACCCCAGCACGACCCCCTACACTACACAAGCACCACTGCACTATCCTAAACCCTAAAACACTACCCCCAGCATGACCCCCTACACTACACAAACACCACGGCACTACCCTAAACCCTAAAACACTACCCCAACACCACTGCACTAACCTAAATCCTAAAACACTACCCCCAGCACGACCCCTACACTACCCAAACACCACTGCACTACCCTAAAACATGACCCCCTACACTACACAAACACCACTGCACTACCCTAAACCCTAAAACACTACCCCCAGCACGACCCCCTACACTACACAAGCACCACTGCACTACCCTAAACCCTAAAACACAGCCCCCAGCACGACCCCCTACACTACACAAACACCACTGCACTACCTTAAACCCTAAAACACTACCCCCAGCACGACCCCCTACACTGCCCGAACACCACTGCACTGCCCTAAACCCTGAAACACATACCCTAGCACGACCCCCTACACTGCCCGAACACCACTGCAATGCCCTAAACCCTGAAACACCACCCCCTTCACGACCCCCTACACTGCCCGAACACCACTGCACAGCCCTAAACCCTGAAACACCACCCCCAGCATGACCCCTACACTGCCCGAACACCACTGCACTGCCCTAAACCCTGAAACACTACCCCCAGCAAGACCTCCTACACTGCCCGAACACCACTGCACTGCCCTAAACCCTGAAACATCACCCCCAGCAAGACCCCCTACACTGCCCAAACACCACTGCCCTAAACCCTGAAACACCACCCCCAGCACGACCCCCTACACTGCCCGAACACCACTGCACTGCCCTAAACCCTGAAACACCACCCCCAGCACGACCCCCTACACTGCCCGAACACCACTGCACTGCCCTAAACCCTGAAACACCACCCCCTGCATGACCCCCTACACTGCCCGAACACTACTGCACTGCCCTAAACCCTGAAACACCATCCCCAGCACGACCCCCTACACTGCACGAACACCACTGCACTGCCCTAAACCCTGAAACACTACCCCAGCAAGACCCCCTACACTGCCCGAACACCACTGCACTGCCCTAAACCCTGAAACACCACCCCCAGCAAGACCCCCTATACTGCCCGAACACCACTGCCCTAAACCCTGAAACACCACCCGCAGCAAGACCCCCTACACTGCCCGAACACCACTGCACTGCCCTAAACCCTGAAACACCAGCCCCAGCACGACCCCTACACTGCCCGAACACCACTGCACTGCCCTAAACCCTGAAATACCACCCCCTGCACGACCCCCTACACTGCCCGAACACCACTGCACTGCCCTAAACCCTGAAACACCACCCCCAGCACGACCCCCTACACTGCCCGAACACCACTGCACTGCCCTAAACCCTGAAACACCACCCCCTGCACGATCCCCTACACTGCCCGAACACTACTGCACTGCCCTAAACCCTGAAACACCACCCCCAGCACGACCCCCTACACTGCACGAACACCACTGCACTGCCCTAAACCCCGAAACACTACCCCCAGCAAGACCCCCTACACTGCCCGAACACCACTGCCCTAAACCCTGAAACACCACCCCCAGCAAGACCCCCTACACTGCCCGTATACCACTGTACTGCCCTAAACCCTGAAACACCACCCCCAGCATGACCCCCTACACTGCCCGAACACCACTGCACTGCCCTAAACCCTGAAACACCACCCCCAGCACGACCCCCTACACTGCCTGAACACCACTGCACTGCCCTAAACCATGAAACACCAGCCCCAGCACGACCCCCTACACTGCCCGAACACCACTGCACTGCCCTAAACCCTGAAACACCACCCCCAGCACGACCCCCTACACTGCCCGAACACCACTGCACTGCCCTAAACCCTGAAACACCAGCCCCAGCACAACTCCATACACTGCCCGAACACCACTGCACTGCCCTAAACCCTGAAACACCAGCCCCAGCACGACCGCCTACACTGCCCGAAAACCACTGCACTGCCCTAAACCCTGAAACACCAGCCCCAGCAAGACCCCCTACACTGCCCGAACACCACTGCACTGCCCTAAACCCTGAAACACCACCCCCAGCAAGACCCCTACACTGCCCGAACACCACTGCACTAAAGCCTGAAACACCACCCCCAGCAAGACCACCTACACTGGCCGAACACCACTGCACTACCCTAAACCCTGAAACACCTCCCCGGCACGACCCCCTACACTGCCCAAACACCACTGCACTGCCCTAAACCCTGAAACACCACCCCCAGCACGACCCCCTACACTGCCCGAACACCACTGCACTGCCCTAAACCCTGAAACATCAACCCCAGCAAGACCCCCTACACTGCCTGAACACCACTACCCTAAACCCTGAAACACCACCCACTACACTGCACGAACACCACTGCACTGCCCTAAACCCTGAAACACCACCTCCAGCAACACCCCCTACACTGCCTGAACACCATTGCTCTGCCCTAAATCCTGAAACACTAGCCCCAGCATGACCCCCTACACTGCCCAAACACCACTGCACTGCCCTAAACCCTGAAACACCACCCCCAGCACGACCCCCTACACTGCCCGAACACCACTGCACTGCCCTAAACCCTGAATTACCAGCCCCAGCAAGACCCCCTACACTGCCCGAACACCACTGCACTGCCCTAGACTCTGAAACACCAGCCCCAGCAAGACCCCCTACACTGCCCGATCACCACTGCACTGCCCTAAACCCTGAAACACCAGCCCCAGCATGAACCCCTACACTGCCCGAACACCACTGCACTGCCCTAAACCCTGAAACACCAGCCCCAGCACGACCACCTACACTGCCCGAACACCACTGCACTGCCCTAAACCCTGAAACACCAGCCACAGCACAACCCCTACACTGCCCGAACACCACTGCACTGCCCTAAACCCTGAAACACCAGCCCCAGCACGACCCCCTACACTGCCCGAACACCACTGTACTGCCCTAAACCCTGAAACACCACCCCCTGCACCGCCCCCTACACTGCCCGAACACCACTGCACTGCCCTAAACCCTGAAACACCACCCCCAGCACGACCCCCTTTACTGCTCGAACACCACTGCACTGCCCCAAACCCTGAAACACCACCCCCAGCATGACCCCCTACACTGCCCGAACACCACTGCCCTAAACCCTGAAACACCACCCCCTGCACGACCCCCTACACTGCCCGAACACCACTGCACTGCCCTAAACCCTGAAACACCACCCCCTACACTGCCCGAACACCACTGCACTGCCCTAAACCCTGAAACACCACCCCCAGCACGACCCCTACACTGCCCTAAACCATGAAACACCAGCCCCAGCACGACCCCCTACACTGCCCGAACACCACTGCACTGCCCTAAACCCTGAAACACCACCCCCAGCACGACCCCCTACACTGCCCGAACACCACTGCACTGCCCTAAACCCTGAAACACCAGCCCCAGCACAACCCCGTACACTGCCCGAACACCACTGCACTGCCCTAAACCCTGAAACACCAGCCCCAGCACGACCACCTACACTGCCCGAAAACCACTGCACTGCCCTAAACCCTAAAACACCAGCCCCAGCAAGACCCCCTACACTGCCCGAACACCATGCACTGCCCTAAACCCTGAAACACCAGCCCCAGCACAACCCTGTACACTGCCCGAACACCACTGCACTGCCCTAAACCATGAAACACCAGCCCCAGCACGACCGCCTACACTGCCCGAAAACCACTGCACTGCTTTAAACCCTGAAACACCAGCCCCAGCAAGACCCCCTACATTGCCCGAACACCACTGCACTGCCCTAAACCCTGAAACACCACCCCCAGCAAGACCCCCTACACTGCCCGAACACCACTGCACTAAAGCCTGAAACACCACCCCCAGCAAGACCACCTACACTGGCCGAACACCACTGCACTACCCTAAACCCTGAAACACCATCCCCTGCACGACCCCCTACACTGCCCAAACACCACTGCACTGCCCTAAACCCTGAAACACCAGCCCCTGCATGACCCCCTACACTGCCCGAACACCACTGCACTGCCCTAAACCCTGAAACACCACCCCTCAGCACGACACCCTACACTGCCCGAACACCACTGCACTGCCCTAAACCCTGAAACACCACCCCCAGCACGACCCCCTACACTGCCCGAACACCACTGCACTGCCCTAAACCCTGAAACACCACCCCCTGCACGACCTCCTACACTGCCGTAACACCACTGCACTGCCCTAAACCCTGAAACACCACCCCCAGCACGACCCCCTACACTGCCCGAACACCACTGCACTACCCTAAACCCTGAAACATCAACCCCAGCAAGACCCCCTACACTGCCTGAACACCACTATCCTAAACCCTGAAACACCACCCCCTACACTGCACGAACACCACTGCACTGCCCTAAACCCTGAAACACTAGCCCCAGCATGACCCCCTACACTGCCCAAACACCACTGCACTGCCCTAAACCCTGAAACACCACCCCCAGCACGACCCCCTACACTGCCCGAACACCACTGCACTGCCCTAAACCCTGAAACACTAGCCCCAGCATGACCCCCTACACTGCCCAAACACCACTGCACTGCCCTAAACCCTGAAACACCACCCCCAGCACGACCCCCTACACTGCCCGAACACCACTGCACTGCCCTAAACCCTGAAACACCAGCCCCAGCAAGACCCCCTACACTGCCCGAACACCACTGCACTGCCCTAAACCCTGAAACACCAGCCCCAGCACAACCCCGTACACTGACCGAACACCACTGCACTGGCCTAATCCATGAAACACCAGCCCCAGCACGACCGCCTACACTGCCCGAAAACCACTGCACTGCTTTAAACCCTGAAACACCAGCCCCAGCAAGACCCCCTACACTGCCCGAACACCACTGCACTGCCCTAAACCCTGAAACACCACCCCCAGCAAGACCCCCTACACTGCCCGAACACCACTGCACTAAAGCCTGAAACACCACCCCGAGCAAGACCACCTACACTGGCCGAACACCACTGCACTGCCCTAAACCCTGAAACACCACCCCCTGCACGACCCCCTACACTGCCCAAACACCACTGCACTGCCCTAAACCCTGAAACACCAGCCCCTGCACGACCCCCTACACTGCCCGAACACCACTGCACTGCCCTAAACCCTGAAACACCACCCCTCAGCACGACACCCTACACTGCCCGAACACCACTGCACTGCCCTACACCCTGAAACACCACCCCCAGCACGACCCCCTACACTGCCCGAACACCACTGCACTGCCCTAAACCCTGAAACACCACCCCCTGCACGACCTCCTACACTGCCGGAACACCACTGCACTGCCCTAAACCCTGAAACACCACCCACAGCATGACCCCCTACACTGCCCGAACACCACTGCACTGCCCTAAACCCTGAAACATCAACCCCAGCAAGACCCCCTACACTGCCTGAACACCACTACCCTAAACCCTGAAACACCACCCCCTACACTGCACGAACACCACTGCACTGCCCTAAACCCTGAAACACCACCTCCAGCAAAACCCCCTACACTGCCTGAACACCATTGCTCTGCCCTAAATCATGAAACACTAGCCCCAGCATGACCCCCTACACTGCCCAAACACCACTGCACTGCCCTAAACCCTGAAACACCACCCCCAGCACGACCCCCTACACTGCCCGAACACCACTGCACTGCCCTAAACCCTGAAACACCAGCCCCAGCAAGACCCCCTACACTTCCCGAACACCACTGCACTGCCCTAGACTCTGAAACACCAGCCCCAGCAAGACCCCCTACACTGCCCGAACACCACTGCACTGCCCTAAACCCTGAAACACCAGCCCCAGCATGACCCCCTACACTGCCCGAACACCACTGCACTGCCCTAAACCCTGAAACACCAGCCCCAGCACGACCACCTACACTGCGCGAACACCACTGCACTGCCCTAAACCCTGAAACACCAGCCACAGCACAACCCCCTACACTGCCCGAACACCACTGCACTGCCCTAAACCCTGAAACACCAGCCCCAGCACGACCCCCTACACTGCCCGAACACCACTGTACTGCCCTAAACCCTGAAACACCAGCCCCAGCACGACCCCTACACTGCCCGAACACCACTGCACTGCCCTAAACCCTGAAATACCACCCCCTGCATGACCCCCTACACTGCCCGAACACCACTGCACTGCCCTAAACCCTGAAACACCACCACCTGCAGCACCCCCTACACTGCCCGAACACCACTGCACTGCCCTAAACCCTGAAACACCACCCCCTGCACCGCCCCCTACACTGCCCGAACACCACTGCACTGCCCTAAACCCTGAAACACCACCCCCAGCACGACCCCCTTTACTGCTCGAACACCACTGCACTGCCCCAAACCCTGAAACACCACCCCCAACACGACCCCCTACACTGCCCGAACACCACTGCCCTAAACCCTGAAACAACACCCCCTGCACGACCCCCTACACTGCCCGAACACCACTGCACTGCCCTAAACCCTGAAACACCACCCCCTACACTGCCCGAACACCACTGCACTGCCCTAAACCCTGAAACACCACCCCCAGCACGATCCCTACACTGCCCGAACACCACTGCACTGCCCTAAACCCTAAAACACCACCCCCAGCATTACCCCCTACACTGCCCAAACACCACTGTACTGCCCTAAACCCTAGAACACTACCCCCAGCACGACCCCCTACACTACCCGAACACCACTGCACTACCCTAAACCCTAAAATACTACCCCCAGCACAACCCCCTACACTACCCGAACACGACTGCACTGCCCTAAACCCTCAAACACTCCCCCAGCACGACCCCCTACACTACCCGAACACCACTGCACTGCCCTAAACCCTAAAACACTCCCCACAGCATGACCCCCTACACTACCCGAACACCACTGCACTGCCCTAAACCCTAAAACACTCCCCCAGCACGACCCCCTACACTACCCAAACACCACTGCACTGCCCTAAACCCTAAAACACTACCCCGCATGACCCCCTACACTACCCAAACACCAATGCACTACCCTAATCCCTAAAACACTACCCCCCGCATGACCCCCTACACTACCCTAAACCCTAAAACACTACCCCGCATGACTCCCTACACTACCCAAAGACCACTGCACTACCCTAAACCCTAAAACACGACCTCCTACACTACACAAACACCACTGCACTACCCTAAACCCTAAAACACTACCCCCTACACTACACAAACACCACTGCACTACCCTAAACCCTAAAACACTACCCCCAGCAGTACCCCTACACTACCCAAACACCACTGCACTAACCTAAACCCTAAAACACTACCCCCAGCAGTACCCCCTACACTACCCAAACACCACTGCACTACCCTAAATCACTACCCCCAGCACGACCCCCTACACTACCCAAACACCACTGCACTACCCTAAACCCTAAAACACTACCCCCAGCACGACCCCCTACACTACCCAAACACCACTGCACTACCCTAAACCCTAAAACACTCCCCCAGCACGACTCCCTACACTACCCAAACACCACTGCACTACCCTAAACCCTAAATCTACCCCCAGCATGACCCCCTACACTACACAAACACCACTGCACTACCCTAAACCCTAAAACACTACCCCCAGCACGACCCTCTTCACTACCTAAACACAACTGCACAATTTGTTACAGGCGTTGCAACGCAGGCCTGTGGTGCTTACTGGAAGTACCTAGTGGGCTAGTTGGGCCCCAGGGACCCTCAGGATTCAAAGTGACCTAATCCCCCAACTTAAAACGCACCACGGGGCGCGTTTGCACAGTGGTGAAGGGAGGGGCGGGGCCTCAGGTGACATGTGCGCAAACACGCCCTGTGGTGCGTTTTAAGTTGGGGAATTAATTCCCTTTGAATCCTGAGGGACCCTGGGGGCCAACTAGCCCACCAGGTACCTTCAGTAAGCACAACAGAGTTGCGTTGCAGAGAGGTGAAAAAGGTGCGTGGCCTCGGAACGCCTCTCTGCAACTCAGCTCTGTGGTCCTAACTGTAGGTACCTGGGGGGCTAGTTGGGCCCCAGGGACCCTCAGAATTCAAGGGGACTTAATCTCGTTATCTTAAAACGCGCCACGGGGTGCGTTTGCACACATGTCACCTCAGGCCCCCCTCCCTTCACCACTGTGCAAACGCACCCTGTAGCGCGTTTTAAGAGGTAGTTTTAATCCCCCTGCCCTATTATGTACTAGGGACTTGCAGAGGAGGTCATGCTAATCACAGGGTACCCCAACGCATAGTGTTCCCTAGTGTATGTAGGTGTTTTCACTGTATTCTAAGTGTCTTTTAGCATAGCACTGGCTCTGGTTAGTCAGAGTCAGTTACCACCAGTACCCGTCTGAAAAAGTTGTGGGCACAGGATGATTTTGCAACAAGGCCTCTTTCTGCTCCTCTGTTGGTTCTTTCTGCACATCTTTTGCTTCTTTCTGTGCGTTTTTTCTTCTTTCTTCACATGTCCTACCTCCGTAGGCATAGTTAGAAACTAACATTTAAAAAAACCTTTGAAATTCACTTAAAAATCATAGGTTTCAGGCACGTTATAGTTAGAAATTAGCATTTAAAAAACCTTTGAAATTCACTGAAAAAACCATAGGTTTCAGACACGTTATAGTTAGAAATTAGCATTTAAAAACCTTTGAAATTCACTGAAAAAACCATAGGTTTTAGGGACAGTTATAGTTAGTTGGACATTTCACTCGTACAAAACCATAGAAATTCCCCCGTTATAGTTAGTTCAGCTAACTATAACTCGCGCCCCGCAATGCACTGCTGATGACGTCACATATTACATCACTCATGACATGGTCAGTGACATCACTGATGACATCACTGATGACATCTCAAATGACATCACTGATGACATCATCCATGTGATAATTTCATGCATCTTCTCACACCCTAATATAACTTTTGATACACCCACTCTAAATTACAGACTGCCATTCTCAAAACCATAGACACTCCAACACCAAAAACTACATACCCACTCACTGATTCTTAGGTCTACACACACATCCACTCACTCACCCGTACAGTCACTCATACTTAGTCACTCAGTACAGGACTATCATATGCACTCATACACCTATATAAACACTCACACACCGCCACTCATCCATAGAGGTACTCACACACCTAGTCAGTCATGCAAAAACTTAATCACACACCCATTTACTCACCTATACAGTTATACACACACCAGCTCACTTACTCATACAAATACTAGCACATTCTTACACTCTTATACAATCACTGATACAAGTACACACTCATCCATACAGCCACTCTCACAATCACACACTCTCACTTATAGCCATTTATATACTCCAACACACATATATACTGCCTTTCACATATGTAGTTACTCCCACATGTACCACTGAGATATACATTCAATCACTAACACACCCATACACACACTCACCCACCCATACAGTCCATCACAGATGCACTCTTGAAACCATGCACCCAGTGAATCACCAAGTCACACATCTATGCACAGAGTCACACACACCCCACCCACACAAACACTCAGGCACCCATACAGATACTCAGGCAATCAATCAATAACCCATGTAGACACTCATGTAGCTATTCAGAAAGCCATGCAGCCGCTTACAAACCAACAGACGGATACAGACATTCACACAGTTTAGTCACTAACCCATGCATTCAGTAAGATACATTTAATCACTCACTTGTAGAGTCAGTCACTCACGTACTAAATCATCCATTCAGACACTTATACACCCACTCATTCTTCAATACGCCTTTCCCAATATATATTAAACATATTTAAACTTTACAGAAACACACAGTCACTGGATGATGTAATCAGTGATGTCATTTGAGATGTCATCAGTGATGTCATCAGTGATGTCACTGACCATGTCATGAGTGATGTAATATGTGACGTCATCAGCAGTGCATTGCGGGGCGCGAGTTATAGTTAGCTGAACTAACTATAACGGGGGAATTTCTATGGTTTTGTACGAGTGAAATGTCCAACTAACTATAACTGTCCCTAAAACCTATGGTTTTTTCAGTGAATATATATATATATATAAAAAAAATCTTAAACATTAATTTAAAAGAACTTAATTAAAGTTGCAAACCACAAAACTATTGAAATTCACAAGTTATAGTTAGGATCTCAACCCATAACTTACACAACAGTCATGCAAACAGAACTCACTCGCCATATGCAATGCTTATCATCTTACAGAGGGATCTATTCACAAACTGCATTTTGAAGTATGTAAAGTAGTACTACAGTAGTATTACTCACATTCTACAAAGTACTAATCACTAACCTGCTGGCAGAGATATCCGCCTTCGCCTCTCCTATCCTCTCCATGGGACATCTCCGCCAATGGGGGCTGAGATTTCTGCACATGTAAGTATTTGTGTAGTAGTAAATGTGGAAAGGACCTGGGAAATGGTGGAAACATTGAATATATCTACTACTAAATAGGAGGCGGTTAGGGACATTTAGGAGGAGTTTAGGGTGGGCTAATGCAAACACACACCGGTAAAAAGAATAAGATCACTGCTATTCTCAAACCACACTTCTAAAGTTACTACAGCCCTAAAGGTGACAAAAGAGATGTTAATGTAGCCCAGACCAGCCATGGAGTAAGTGAAGCGCTCAGGGATACAGCAACACACTTTCATAGAAAATAATGGAGGCAAGGGAATAAGAAATAACACCCCTAACGAAATAATGTTAAATACATTAAATTATTTTGACATTTAGCCACTTCCATGGAAGATCCTCTGAAGGCAGTAAAGGTTTTCTGAGTGTCTACCGTGTTTTATGTGTCTACTCAGCAAACATTTTTATTCCAAAAATTAAAACTTTCAAAGTGGGAGTTTCTTTTTGTAAAAAATAAAACCTTAAAGGCTCTCACACCCTAGACATTTCTCCTAGGCTTTGGGAGTCATATTGTAGTTTTTTCTATTCCCGATCACCAGGCTTTACCTGGTAGTCCTGAACAGGAAAAAAAATAATTTGGACCATCCTCTCTAAATAGGGCAGGTGGTCTGAGGTACTTTAAGTTGTTGATTTAAGATTACCACCACCAGAGGCAGTAGAATCACCACTGACAGAAACATGATGGTCTGCCCAACTCTAAGTAGAGCGGAAAGACCGTCAGTTTCTCAGACATGGTACTCCACCACGTTTGTGGTGGAGTACCCTTGCCCCCAATCTCTAAATAGGCTACTACATTACCTAACCAGCATGTGCAATGAGCTCCACATTTTGTCTTTCAAAATGAGTTTGTTTTTTTCTTTGCAAAGTTTTTTTTTCCTTTGTTCTGAGTTTTTTCTGTTATTTTAAACAAAATTGTTTTTCTACTTATTTTCATTTCCTCTAAATGGAGTTTTAATTCTTTGCGCTTTCAGAAATGGGGTTCTAATATTTTTTGCATGAATTTACCTGCTGCAATATGGAATTCTGCTGTTACAAAGGGAGGAAGAGCAATACATATAAAGGAGCAGGCTGTACAAGTATGGACTGTGAAATAGAGCCTTGCCCATTGTACACTGAGAGGCAGATTTACAAGCCCCTTGCGCCACTTTTGCGTCACTTTTCCCATGTTAAAAATGACGCAAAAGTGGCGCAAGGGCCTTGTAAATAAGCCCCTGAGTTCGGGGCCTGCACGGTGCCTTTGAGAAAAAATGTTGGGAAGTTTTTGTTTTTAGGCACATTTTATGTTTTTGGGTGAAATATTGTAAATATCTAGATTGTATTTGGTTTGGGTAACATTTGGTACTTCTGGCAAGCAGCTGTGCTTGTTCTTACAGCTGTTTCCATCTAACAGTGGCTATACAATATGGATTGCTAGAACCACTTTTGCCTGCACAGTGTAGGCAGATGTGAAACTGTAAACCCCAACCTGTTCAGTTCTAAACACAATAGAAAAGGCATGGCCTGCAGAAAACAATACAGAATTAGGAACCTGTTCTTGTGCTGCAAAGGTAAAAATGTACAACTCCAACAAACACACTGCTTCCAATTAAAAATAAGACAAATCTACTTTATTCTTGATGCCAAAGTTTCACCCAAGCCCCTATTGCTTAGAAGTGTCATGTCCCTACGACCATGTTTCAAGAAATGTACTTTCTCACCTGGCATATAAAAGAAGTTCACTCATGAATCACGAATAAGGGCACACGCTCAAATGAACAAAATATGGTATTAGCTGACAAATTCAAATCATCCATTGACCTTTTGCTTTATTGGGAACCTGTGAATAACCTCATAATATTCATACATTTTCTTCCAATTAACACCTTTTTTGCTATTTTTCTGCAGTCAGCTGTCATTGTCAAATGCAATTAGCTGTGTATTCTTTTATGGAGTTGCACTATCACTTGATAACATGTGAGGCGTGCCAGTGTAAATGCCATGAACGATAATAGGATATGTCATTAGGAGACAGCACAATGAGTATAGTTCATGGTAAAAGTTCTTATAGGGTGATTTCTCTGTCAATAGCTTACACTGAAAAAACATACAGTAGCTCTATTGATCGTCTTTCTCTTACGTAAACAACCAAAATAATAATTTCAATTGATCAGATTTTGCAGGTATTTTCTATAATCAAAGTGGGTAAGAATGATAACTCTCGACAAATAAAGATCTTTTTGCTTTTCACTATTTTCTTTTTTCTTAAGAAAAAGAATAAGAGACCAAAAATGACACAAATAAAGTTTGAAAACAATAGAGATATTAAGGCAGCAAGACCAGTACTGTCGGTGACAGAATTTTCTTTTTTTTTTTTATATAGGAGCATGGAATTTTACAATTAAAACTTAAGTGTTCTCTCATTATTTTCACTCTGGACATCTGATTTTTTTCTTCAGGAGTGGGCTCAGATTGAACACCAACTCCCACCACCGAGGTTTTTTTTAAAGGATTGATGTTTTTTATTCCCAACTTGTTATAACTGTTACTCTGGTATGGCAGCTGCCTGTATATAGATTCCACCTGAAACAGAATAAAGTACAGGCATAATGGATACGTTTGTCCTACTTGTTTCTAAAACATAACGGGTGACTTTAGATGCATGTTTTCCTGGTGGCCTCTGCAGGAGGAAATATTTTATATTCTATGATATGTGATGTGATCAACATTTCTGTCTGGCATAGCACTCGCTGGATCCATTTTGTGGACCATGTTCTCCAGATGCCACTTCAAAAGACAGTCCACACAAGGCCTAAAATGGGAGGGACGACTCCCTTGGGCTTGCTATGCAACTATAGTCTCTGTCTCCATTTAGAAGGGGATAAAAAAAAAAAACAAGTTAAGCCATACCATACAGGAGACCTGGGCCAAATGTTGGCTGAAAGGTGGAGATCCAATTTGAAGCTCAGGGCGCTGTACTTGAAGAAGCTGGAACGCTGGAACACTGCAGAGAGTAGTGCTCAGCTGTGATGAACATTTACCAATGTGGATGATTGGTGCAAAGCATATACCCTGATCAGTAATTGCATCACTTTCCTGCAGAACGGGAATTTGTATTAGAATTGGCTAGAACTCACCATCAATGACTGACTATCCTTTAGCTCACCCTACTTCACCACTCTAATGAGAGAATTTGCCTAGAGCTGAGTGCTGATTAGGCGAAAAGTATTTTTGCCTGTTGAACTGAGCTATTCTACCTGCTTGCTATAGATCTCTGGGGAGAGGTGTCTGACGAACTAGTGGGAAGGACTGGTGTGCCAGTCTCCTTCTGATCCACAGGCTCAAAATGGTTAAGGTCCTGTCATTCATACCTGTTTACCCATGTGGAACCTCTCTCTTGAAGTTGGAGGGTATTGAAGGGCCTGCAGCAGTAGAAGCTGGTGTCTGCCAGGAGAATTACAACATTTCCTCATCAGATAATTTCCTTCCATGTTCTACCAACTGTGTGTAATATTGAAACAGTGAAGCTCAACATATTCTTACCTGATATAATCCATCTGCCTTGCTGCCTGTAATATTCTGCCCTTATCTCTGTACTTGAGCAACTGGATTATTATAACCCTTGAAAGCGCTCAAGGAGGTGGAGGTTGGACCGGCACTCTATGTGTTCCCTCAACAGCAAATAATTTTGAAAAGGCCCTATGTTGCTCTAACCACACCAGTAAAACCACTAGATGACACTGCTAGTTCCAGATGTGCCCCAGAGTCTTTGGCCCTGGCCTCCATTCTTTTTGTGGCAGCTTGCTGTTCTGTAGTCAATTTATTCATTTGTGTCAATTCTGCCACCAATTGTTTTGCCATCCTTTATACTTCAGTGAGTGAGTCTGTGAGCTTCCCTGGCAAAATTCAGGTTTGTTGGCATTGAATGTATGATGATGCAACGCGTACCATCACAACGCGGTATGTTACATTGCGGTCTTGACAACGCAAGTCGTTACATCGACTTGCGCTGGAGGGCGCTGGACTTAGGAATAGTGTGAATTACTATTCCAACTCCAGTCTACGTACAGTAGGGAAGGTGTTGGAATAGTAATTCACACTATTCCTTAGTCTAGAGCGCCCTCCAGTGCAAGTCGATGTAACGACTTGCGTTGTGAAAACCACGATGTAACCATACCGCGTTGTAATGGTTTCGTGGTAAAGGATGTTTCCCGTTGGCATTGAGTCAATTCTAGCCTCGAATGATCTTTGGATGCACGCTATGGCCAGCAGGAAATCTCAAATAGTAGATTTTTTGCTGCTGTGTACCTTGCACAGGCTGCTAGTCTAGTGATAGTGGCTGTGGGATTTTTTGGTGGTGTGTCCCTCTGCAGGAGGTTCATTGGTGTAATTGTCTATCTTAGTAGAAAGTGGAGGCATGTAAAGTTGAATATCAGTTTTTTCTAGAGGCTTACAATTATTATAGCAGAAATAAAACTTGCAACTAACGAAAACAGATTTAATTATGTCAACTGCAGCTGTCTTTCTTGGTGCTATGATTTTACTTTTTGTTTGAAATTTGACTGCATTGGTTTTGCCCACATTGTAGAAAACACATGCAAGACTCATCATCATTTCAATTATCTGCTTAGTACTACAAGTATGTCCCCCTGCTCCATCCAAAATAGGCTTTATTTTGTCCAATTTTCCACTACAACCCCCTTCAATCGAAGTCTCTTCTGCTCTACTTCAAAACATTGAAGTCTATTTTCCCCTGTCATTATGGGATTCAATCTTTCTCTCATACTTCAAAATGTCTACACACCATTTTTAAGCCTTGTTTTACTTAATCATGGAGGAGTCTTTAACCACTTGAAGTGGAGTTTGCGCTCTCTCCTACCCTGGACAGCTCCTTACAATAGACTTCCAACAGGAAACAGCGTTTACAACGCTGTCAGAACAACGCAGTGCCATTACAATGCAGGCACTACAACGAACGCGTCGTTACCACGTGTTCCATTACAATGCAAGTCATTACAACGACTTGCTTTAGGGAACTCAGTGTTGGATTTTAAATCCAACACCTTCCCTACTGTTGCACAGACTGGAGTTGGAATAGTAAAATATACTATTTCAAACTCCAACACTTCCCTGAAGCAAGTCATTGTAACGACTTGCGTTGGAATGGAATGGGTGGTAATGACGCGTTTGTTGTATAGCCCGCGTTGTAAAGGCATGCGTTGTAAATGCATGCGTGAATACGTGGCCTATTCCACTCTCAACTATCTAACTCACATTCCTTATTACAAGCCCTCCTCCAGAATTCAGATTGCTTCAAAATTGAATGAGTCCCAATTCTTCAATACCCTTCTGTACTCTTCTCACCCCCATCCCCTTTGCATATACAATACCTCCTGATGTTCCTTCACAGACCCAAACAAAGTATTACGTGGGTAAGTATCAACAATAAGGGCTTGTATTTCATCAAGGTGCTCAGTGTAAGATCATAGACCTCAACAGGAACTGTCCTGCTTCACACTTTCTTCTGAATAATTTTTTTGTGCATGTAGTACTTTGTGTGTGTCTTTCACAAACCCATGAGCTGTCCTCAGTGACCAGCAAAGAAAGTGATGAGTAGGGTTATTCTATGGCATTCATAAACAATTGACTAATTCAGGTTTTGCCACTCAGATTCATGTAAAAATCAGTAGCCTCCAGTCACCCTCCTCTGTATACTCATTTAATCTCCCCTTGAAAATACAAATCTCTTACCTGCCATCCTGCTTTCTTACTCCACCTTCTGTTTTCTTACTCCACTTCCCTCTCTGCTCTCCCTCACTGGTGGAGAACCAAAGCCTAAAGTTGCAGTATCACTGTGGGAGTGGCAGAGGTAAGAAGCAGGGAGAGATAGGAGAAGCTACCACTTGATGAGCTGGTTCTTTCTCTCCTCTCTTTGCTATATAGAGCGCCATATTGACACTAGGGAGGTAGGATGAAATGATGAAATAGAGTGTTGCAGCAGCCACCCCTCCTTTGCTTCAATAGGGTCTGTAGAGAATGGATGAAGGTGGGGAATGTGAGGCAACAGCAGCAGGCAGTTGTGGAAGACAGATGCAACCCTCTGTTACCACAGCAGTTGGCGACAAATAGAAAGTGGCAACAGTAGAAAGTGACAACATCTGCTCTAAATGTGTGTTTTGTGTAATGGTTTCCCATAGTCCCCATATACTACGAGGTGGGCCCTCTTTACATGCAATTAATTTCTATTTGTCTCCATAACAATGACTCTGTCTTCACAATTGTAGAATGGCCTATACTGCCCTCTGAAACCTCCTTTTCACAAACAGTTTCTCCCTTCTGGAAACCCTTCAGCCTCCTTCATCTTTAATGCTTATTTCACAGAATAAACCTTAATATCTCCATTTAGAGCCTGCCCCCCCGCCCCCGCCCCAGGAGCTGATACAAATGTTGTAATTAATTCTGACACCATGGACTTTATTTTGAGTTTCTGCTGCAGATGGTTACCTGGTAACTGGAGTTACTGCTCCCTAAGGATGAATGAGGTATTACCAGCGGAATCAAGCAAGGTATTCCCAATTCCCTCCATAATTCCTCAGCGTTCCACTTGTAACTGGTAGCTCTGACTCCCAAAGGTTACTGGAGGCCCTTGGTGGAATTACTAGGTAGGCACAAATTTGAGACCCTGGTAATGAGACACTTTGACTACTGCAACCATTTATGAGACCACATTCTTTCAATACCCGATGGTCTTGGAGCTGCCTGTCAATCTTTATTCCGAAAAATGTTGCCAGAAATAACACACTGTGGCCAATATCTTTGCTATCCGCTGGCACTTCTTGTTTCAAGGCCGTGATGTAATTCCGCAGCATGTGGAAGAGGATTTCAATGAAGGTGCCTGTACCTTGCGCCTCTTCCTTCAATTTTTTAATGCATTGTAGGTCATCGGGGGGGGGGCGATGCATCTCGTGTTGGATCAGACTTCATGGCAGCAGACTTGGAGAGCATCTCTTTAAGCTTGGTGTCTTTCTTGCTGCAGTGGCTTGCCATGCCAGCGTTCAACCTCCCCTGGCAAAGCCGCTCACCAATCGAAGGATGCAAAACCTTGAGTGTAAATCACACTAGGGTGCTTTAGGCTTCTAATCTCCTTTTTGCCAGTAGGCTTTCGAAGAGAGTTCTCTGGGCAGTACACTTGCCTGTTCACGGGCGCGACGAGCATGCGCTATTTCACTGTGGCTCTTCTTGCATTGTCCACCGTACATCTGCTCCCCGACTCTGGGTCCTATTTGCGTGGATTCTCCGCCCACTGAGTGCCAACTAGGCCCAGTCTCGTCTATTGCATCCTCCTCCTACCAGCTGCCAAAGGTGCCTGCTGCTGTCACAAAAGGTCACTCCTCCCCATTGTACTCCAGCTTTTTTGCGAATATGGGACCCAGCAGGGTAGCAGAGGTTGTCCGTCCTGCCCCACATTCTCCGCCACCCCTGAATCCCCCATGGGGTGACTGTGCTTCAATGCAGCCTTCTTATCTGGCAATGAGGCTTGCTGTGCTTTCTATGACATCTGTGCCAGGGACAGCTCATGGGCCGATGTTGTGCCACGGGGGCAAGGGCATATTCTGGGCTCCCTTCTGCCCTAGTAGGCCCCCAGTGAGAGATTCTGTTCACAGGGCTCCCCTCCCACACTCAGTTGCAGCTGCCATCTTGGCAGCGTGCGCGGCCACTGGGCTTCTGCACTCGGTGTGTCGACCTTTGATTGTTTGCATATTGTTTTAATTGGGTATCTAAGATATCCCCCCTTTTTACTCACATCACGTGCCTAGAGTTTTAAACCCACTTTAATGATTGCATTAAATTTAAGGAGGTGATTGGAGAGAGAGTGAGGGATACTGTGTGACCCGAATACCGGTGTTACAGTTGTGTTTCCATTTCTATATCCCTTTCTTTAGGTTACTGAACAACACTACAGAGAATTTTACCCGTAGTGTTTACACGTGGTAGGTAGCAAGAAGCCCCACCACGAGGTGTAGATAGATTCACTGATTAGGTCCTGAAGAATTGCCACGGATCAAACTGACCATTAGGCATGAAACATGTTGACCTGGAGAGATGAGCATAGCTTTAACTGAACCCTTGTGTCAGACAAGCTGCCACTCTGTTTGTTTTATTGAGGTGGATAGCCAGCCTGAATAAAAGTTTTTATTTGGACTATCTTACTTCTTTTAAATCACCTTTCCACTATATCTACACATTCCATGCCACACACCCCCACTTCATCATACGGCAAGGAACAAAAGATCTCCGTTAAAGAGCCCCTTTACGGGTGCCCGTTGGGTATTGCAGCGCCGACCCAACGAGGAGCAGGTCCATATGATGAAGCATGACACCTAGCTTGCTGGGTGTGTGAGGACCCTAGTTCCAAAAGAAGGAATTCCTCCACTCTCCTTCTCACGTCAGACACGACCAAGCCGGTCATTACAAACGACGCTGGTTGGTCTACTGCCTATCATTTTCTAGGCACCACTACAAGAGGAACAGCATACCATTATATAGTAGGATCTGACTGGGCACTTATGCTGGACCTCAATAAAAAGCCCCACAGCCCCCTCTATTGTTGACTTGGTGTCTCTCTGTGACAGGCAGCGCCCGTTGGACCTGATCGCTGCAGGGGTGCTCTCCTGTCACTCCATGCTGTGGGAGAGGGCTTGTTAAACCACCTGTGGACAATCAGTTGTGGCGGAGGTCCAAGAGGTTGTCATACACGGGCTCCATTTTGGACACACCCCCATAAAATCCTCTTTAATGGTCAAGTTGGATTTTAAGTCACAATTCTGAAAATGCCACTTTAGTTTGCATTTTCTTGTCCCAACCATTTGGTGCTTGCAGCCTGTATCCTTGGTCATAAGACTAGGTAGAGCTGGCAGATAGTCTTTGTGTATTACTCCCAGACAGTGAGACAAAGGGGCAATAGGTGTTGGCAGGGTGGGCCATATCTGACTTGATAGGGGGGCAGAGCTGTCACCTTCCACATTCACATCGCAATTCTCGGTCGACGGTTCCTCAACGCTGGCCCGCACAGCTCAACACAAGGAATTTGCATCTTGATGTCCAGGCTACAATGTACTTTTTAGCAGGCTGAACCAAGTCCTGTATCCAGCCTGCACTCCATCATGGTTGGCCTGAACTTGTGACTTGGACCCAGTCTACCGTGACCAGATATCCGTGGTTGGCACTATTTGCTTCTTAGCGATTGATTTCTACAAAACCTTTAGAATTGCATATTTCCAGTTCTACTAATTAAATTTTTTTGTTTTCGTGTCAAATAATTGATTACATCTTAATTTTTATTTTTCTAAATTGGTGTGGAATTTTTTGGTGTTGTGTTTTCACTTTATTACTGTGTGTTTGCTGCATGAATACTTTGCACATTGCCTCTAAGTTAGGTCTGACTGCTTTGTGCCAAGCTATCAGAGGGTAAAGCGCAGGTTAATTTGGAGTTTGCTTGTGTTTTATCCTGACAAGAATTGTGGTTGCTGCTTGAGTAGGGTTTCACCCCCCTCAACCCGGAACCCAGTTTGGCACACATTATTCATACGTAGGTATTGGGAAATTACGCTCTGATCTGTATCTATATTTGGCTGTGTGGTGTTTTGGGTAACAAAGTACATATCTGCACTTAGCGCTGTGTGGTTTTGTGTGGCCAAGCTCAGATCTAAACGTGCTTAGTCATGAGTTATTGATGAGCATGCTCAAACGTATATTTGGTTACCTGTGGGTTTGGAATGTCCAGGCATAAAGCTCTGCCTGATTATTTGTGGGTATCAAATTACCCAATTCAGTTGTGTATTCAACTTTGTTTTTGAAAGACCCACCTCTTATCAATAATTGATTTTTATTTGATAAGGTCAATCATCAAAGTTGTGCATATATACAAGGTTGATGGCTGATTGGTTTACTAAACAAGCACACAAAGACCATGGCCACAGTCTCTTTTTGGTGGAACTGACTTCAAAATGCAGAGAAGGAAAGAGTGAAACTTCTTTACATTTTTAGTAGAATGGTTCTTTTCTATAGACCCATTTGGTAAAAGGTATATGAAACTTCTTAATTTACAACACTTTATGAAATAACAGTATAACTCAGGTATCAAAAGTGTGAACATAACGAAAGGGCAATTTTATGATTCACACAAAATAATAACTCTCCTGTCAAGGTTTTTAATGAACATTTCCCTGTGATGGACAATCATTTCCTCAAGACAATTAACATAACGTTAAAGTCAGGACTGGTTATAGAATAATTTAAAGATAGGGTAGTGAAACCCCCATATAAAAAACAAAGGCCTTAACATTGAGAAACGTAAAATGTTTAGGCCCATACCTCTTCAATTGATATCCCTGAAGCTCAAAAGACGCCTCCCCAACTGAGGTTATTGCACATTCATCTAACTATTCATTTCGATGATCTAACTTCGTTATAACTTAGAACGTATCTTTGTTTGAAAAATTCTAAACAGACAGATGCTTACTTGAGCCATCTGCAAATCTTGGACTGCCTAGATATTTATTCATGCCACCTGAGCCACTTTTCAAGATCGGTGTTACTTGTTATAATAAGGAAAAACACTTATTATTCCATCTAAGGGTACCTTACGCTTTCCTGCTGAGGTGGTCACGATGCTGTTACCTCAGTAAATAGTTTGAATTTGTCAGTGTCCTCACACTTTGAATTACTGTTGGCACCATGACCCTCTGACTCATACATGTTTTTAGCGCCCTGAGGAAGGTGCGACCAGTACTTTTGGGTCATCACCGAAACCTGCATCGGCGCAATCTCAGAAGACAAGATGGAAGGACCAATATACTTAGCTATTGCTCTGAATGTTTAAATTGATCTATCGGCGAAAGTGTTAACTGGCAACACTTAGTGAAAAGATATAATTTGTGCTCTAACGAAAAAGTTGATTGTCTCTATAGGCCCTTTCGGATGTAAGACACACCGTGTGCTTCTGATGTTTGTTCAATTCAATGTTTCTGTTTTAGAGGGTCAATGAATGAGGTATGAATGAGAGTATGTGAGGTTTGTATGGTCAGAGATGTATACTTTTGGTTCTTGTACCATAGTATTGTACTTTTGTTACATATGAGAATGTATGTTTTTGAAAATAACCTATACAAAAAATCTTTTTTTATATAAATATTAATAAAAACCATAAAAACAAGATTTAAATGTCAATGTATGTTTTTCAATATATGTCTAGAAAGTATGGTGGTATATATGGATGCTTTTGTTTCTTGGATACTTTAGGACTCTTAGTGAGCCTCTTTGAGACGGTGAGAGATTTCACCGATCAAAAATATATATATGTAGGAAGCTCCTTCTTTTGTCTAAATTACTCTTCAATTGATATGCATAAAGTGGCAGAGATCTGGCTTACCAATTTTGTCAAGAAAGGTGCATTCTTGACAGGCATCAAGCAGGATTCAGTTCAAAACATGGTACTGAAGTACTGTTGGTAGCAGTCTAGGATGAACTTCAGACCTGGCAAGATGAAGGCATCTATGAAGGGATTCTCTTGTTAGACCTTCCTGCAGCATTTGACACAGTTAATCATGACCTATTACTTAACCAGCAACACGTTAGTTTTAGAGAGAAGATACTTTCATGGGTTTCATCGTTTTTAAAAATTAGGTCACACTGTATAGTGATGTTTACTTTACGTTCTACCATAATCACACTATCAAGTGATGTTCTCCAAGGATCAGCCATATTTCTTATCCCGTTAAATCTGTATGCGCAGCCTCTGTAGCCTAATGAGATCCTACGGTTTTAACATTTCTCATATGTTGATGCTACTCACCTATTGCTCAAATTTGACCAAGGATCTACAAATTCCATCAACAGGCTCAAAGACTGCCCTCTGGGAATTCAGGATTGGATGACATGTCATTTTGTTTATGCAGGATGGGGATAAGACAGAGATGTTGGTCATTGTTGGGAATGTCAAGTGTTGGGCTCCAGACCTCTGGCCACAACAATTGGGAGATATCCCCTCCCAGCTGTCACAGCAAAGAACCTGGGAGTTATTTTTGATCAACAGTTAACTGTCTCCCCCAAATTCAAAATGTGCGAGACACAGACTATGGCCTCTTGAAATCTCTCAAGAAAGTTCATCCTTTTTTTCCCTGTAGAAAAATTTGGTCAAGTGGTGTCTGTCTGTATCTTTTCCCATATTGACTATTGTAATGTCATATATATTGTGCTGCCTAATAATGCCTTGAGAAAACTGTAGAACCTTCAAAATATGGCAGTAAGAACAGTGACATGACTAAGAAATATGATCACATTTGCAGCCAGAGATAGATTTGCCCAGTTGCCAGTAAGCAAGAGAATTCCCCTCAAAATATACTCTCTAATCCACAGAGTATATTACAAAAGCAGACCGCTGTTGCTCACTTACTGTAATAAGAAATTGTGACCTGGCCGAAGGACCCTCTGTGCCACAGGACCTCTAATTTGGAATTAATTGCATTGCACGTACCAGTGCTTCTTAACCTGTGGTCCAGGGACCCCTGAGGGTCCGCAAAGCCTACTCAGGAGGTCCGCGTCTGCTTAGAAAATTAAATAACAGATTCATAAAGTGTATATAAATAAAGGAGCAAAATATGGAAACTGAAATTTTTAAAATGTTCTGTAAATGTGAGGGAATTTTAAATTGGAGGCTAAAATGGAAGTTAGTATTCTAAGATCATTCGTAGGAGCAGTGCCAGGACATCAAACAGCATATAATATGGACAATGGATGGCCTCAATTGAATTTAGAAAAGGTCCAACGTTCCTATTAAAATTTAGATTTTTCTTATATTTGTTTGTGAATTAAATAAAATATTTCATCATTTAAATATTTGTTTGATGAATGATCGTTTCTGTATTTTTGGTGTATTTTTTTGCAGTTCATATTATTGCAAATGCTGAGGCCAGACGCCTCTGCTCCCAGTAATCACTCAGTGGCGGTCCCTGGATTCCAATAACACAAACAGCATGTGCCTAAAAGCTGCCCAGACCCAATAAGAAACTCTAGAAACTTGACTCGTACTGGCTTTACAATAAAGCTGCATAGAAATCTTCAATTAGAAGTATTCTAAAAGGATAAGAGCACAAGATATTGCAAATAATGCCAAAATAATATATACCTGCAAGTAGAACATTAGAAATTCAGGTAGGATATTGAAAAACGTTTCTAAAAGCCTGAAGTAACTCGGCTAACTTAAATTGTTTCCATTTGCCAGAATATGGAAATGAAAAACAATGCTGAGCTATAGATCGTCAATAATTACATGTATAGTTATGCAAGCAGGATAAGGGAAGCTGAGCATGCACCCTTCATAAATTAGTAAACTTTCTATTAGCGGTAACATTCCTGACATTTAACTAGAGATTGTATAGGTTGGAAATGATAAACTATGGAATATCACCCTCCCATTCTCTGGTTCTATGGTGAAGAATCCACATGTGCATTTAGTTGCATGTTTTAGGCTGCTATTTCCCAAAGTACCTTTTGAGTCCTTAGAGATGCATACTTCACTCTAATAGAAGGATAAACCTATTCACCGGACACTGTTTTGCAAGGAAGCCCAAATATACTGTCAAAAACTACAGAGAACAGATTGAAGGATTAATTCTGGCTGCAGGTAAGAGAACATATTTTTAAAACTGTTTTCCTTGAGCTGGAAATCAGTTGACAAGAAATAAAAATGCTGCCAAATGCTAAACAAGGGCCAAATGTAAGTAGGTTTTATTTTGAGAGTTCTAATAGCGAAGTTTTGCGATTCTGTATTAGGATATCGCATACACCTATGTACTCATGTGGTCTTGATCCATTTAGTGATTCCTAATGGGGTCGCAATTGACCTACCTCATTAATATTCATGAGGTAGGCTGTAATTTGCGACCCATTGGGAATCTCTAAAAATACAGGGATGGTGGCCTGCTGGGGACAGCAGACCACCATGCCTGTGTTTGCATTAAAATAAAGCAACAATTTTTTTGTAAAAGCGGCTCGTTTTCCTTAAAAAGAAAACTCGATGCGTTTCAAAAAGAAAAATGAAACATTTTAGTTTCATTTTTTAAGAGTAGGCATTGCTCCCTGGGGCTACTGCTTGCTCTTAAAGAACGTTTTTGCAACCATTCACAAAGGGGAAGTGGTCCCCTGGGAGCCTCTTCCTGCTTGCACCTGGGTTACCACATACTTGAAGTAGGCGGTAAAATGTGAATGCTTTGAGACTGCATTTCAGTCGCAAAACATTCGTACATGGCACTGTGAGTCACTATTAGGATGGGATGCCGTTAAAATTCCCCTTCCTAATACCGATTGGCAAAACCTAAATTGTGATTCGGTAACAAATTACTGAATCACTATTTGGGATTTGTACATGCCAGAAAGCCTTTTTGCATTCGCAAACGGGTCGATTCTGCAAATCGGCCCATTTGCAACCGGTAAAAAGGTTTGTATATGTGGCCCTAAATGACTTACATCACTTTCGACTGTGTCACATTTTCATGAGAATTTAAGTTCATCATTCTGATGAGCCTATGTCATTTTTTAAGGGCATTCAGAACGTATAGGCTTTCTTTGGGTAATTCACATTTTTACATCTGCCGATGTACCAGAAGCTATGTTCATAAAATAGAAATTGGCAGTGAAGAAGGGTGAATCATGAGACATACAAATCTAAGATTGATGAGGAAGCAGGACATAGTGCGACTAGTTAGCTGAAATAGTTTGAAATTTAAGAAATGTAATATGCAGAGAAGAGACCATTTAGAATTGCTCAAGAGGTATTCACATGGTGATATTTGTACATACAGAGTAAAGAGCAAGTGGTGCTGTCATTCAATTGTATTTAACAACTTTCATTACAATGTATACAATAGCTAATATATATCCTAAGACATTGAAACCAAATCAGTGTGGTAGTTCAGGCTTGTGTTTGCTCAATGAATGGAGTGCAAAGTCTGCAAAATGAAGGACCGACACAGGTGGTCTACCCACTACTGAGAATTGACGTAGTCGTTCTACCGATGCAACTACATCAAAACTATTAATACTGAGAATGTATCATTACCGTGGTCTGATCATTTTTTAGTTGGCTTCCAAGTCTCTGCTTACTCTCGTAATCCTTCTCCAACGATCTCTGGTCTTACAGCCAAATTGAGGAAATGGGGAAAATTGAATACTGATGTATTCAATAATATGTTATCTAAAACCGCCCCAACAGTTGGTCTTTCATTTGTAAACGATGTGGCTGCTGTCCAAAGTTGGATTCTTAATTCTGTAGAGGCCTGCCTTCCTCTATCTGCTATCAAGGCAAATAACCATCGTCCGCCTGCTCCTTGGTTTACTGAGATCTTAAAAGCAGAAAAAAGCAAATGTAAAAATTTGGAGAGACGTTGGAGAATGACATATGCTCCTGAGGCCAAATCAATTTATAAAATGGCTCTAAGGGCTTATCATATACTTTGCAAGTCTGCACGCTCTGAATATGTGGCTTCAGTTATTTCCAGAGCACATAATAATTCTAAGCAATTATTTAAGCTTGTAAAAAATTTGTCCGGGCTGACTGTCTGCCTGCCTCGCCTGACTTGAGTGCCCCACACTGTGAGGAGCTTGCTACTTTCTTTTTGAGGAAAGTTGAATTAATTTATGATTCATTTCAAGACTCTGGGGCAGATCTACAAGAAAGTGCCGCAGCGTGGCGCTGCAAGCCCTTTGGCTGCGCCACGCTGCGGCACTTTCAGAGCACAGGAATGCGACATATTTACAAGAATATGTCGCATTCCTGTGCTCTCCCCTGCGCTGGCGCACAAACAGCTGCCAAGCGCCGGCGCAGGCACCCTTGCACCATGGTGCAAGGATGCCTGCGCCATGGGGAGATTGTTTCTGTGCAGGAAGGGGCACCTTTCTGCACAAAAACAATCAGTACAGGCTTTTCCTCTTTCAATGCGTGCTGCAGAATGCAGCACGCATTGAAGAGAGAAAAACGAGGAGAAATGAAAACATTTCTCCTCGGTGCTGCTCGCTACGCCACCTCTAGGGTGGCGTAGCTTTCAGACGCATCTCCAGAGTTACGATTTCTCGTAATTCTGGAGATGTGTCTTGTTCCATGGGTGTTGCGTGGGAACACCCACAGCAACACCCATGGAACGCCCCTTCACCGCAAAGTGCTGCGTGTGAAGGGACGGTATTTACAAGGAGAGGAAAAGTCACGCATGGTGGCTTTTCCTCTCCTTGTAAATATCGAGGAGCCCCCTGCGCCACCAGTACGTCACGAAAAGTGACGTACTGGTGGCGCAGGGGGCTTGTAAATCTGCCCCTCTATGCCTAATAATGCCTCACAGCTTACCGGAAATCCTCCTTTCTTGATTAACGAGGAGCCGGCACAACCTGACTCGTCTGATAAACATTCGGATAACCTTGTTCGCTGGGCACCCCTAGACACTGATTCTTTTAGGCGAATATTGGCCAGCCTGAAATCTGGTTCCCCTAGAGACCCCATCCCCGTTACTGTGCTTCAGAAATTTGCACCATCATCTTTGCTTTTAATTATGGAGCTGCTTAATGCATCTTTGGCAGAGGCTATTGTTCCTTCTATTTGGAAACACGCAATGGTTCTGCCGTTGTTAAAGAAGGCTACGGCTGACCCCACGCAATTATCTAATTTTAGGCCCATTTCTCTCCTTCCTGTATTTTCCAAAATTTTGGAAAAGCATGTCAATGCACAACTGACATTCTTTGTGACCTCTCAAAATTTCCTTCATGGTTCTCAATCAGGCTTCAGAGCAGGTTTCTCTACGGAAACCGCTTTGCTTAGGGTCACAGATATGGTGCGCCAGCAGGTTGACGCGGGTGGTACCGTGGCACTTATACTTTTGGATCTAAGTGCCGCATTTGACACTGTATCACATCCTGTGCTATTGCATGCGCTACAATTATTGGGAGTGACTGATATAGCCCTTAAGTGGCTTGCTGATTTTTTGACTAATCGAACGTTTCAGGTTTTCTCGCCGACAGCATGTTCCGAGATTCATAACTCCCCTTATGGTGTTCCCCAAGGCTCTATCCTCAGCCCATTACTATTTAACATTTATGTTAGACCTATGGCGAGGATTGCTGAGGAAGCAGGGTTGTCTCTTTTTTCATACGCTGATGACACCCAGATTGTGTTCTCCCTCTCTGCGGATGGAGCTCGCAATCCTTCCTTACTTCAGGCCGGTTTAAGGAACATTGCAGGTTGGATGCATACCAACCTGTTGAAACTTAACGGCGAGAAAACAGAAGTGCTGATTGTGGGCCGTAATAAAGACCTGTGGGGCCCCCAGCACTGGCCCACTGAAATGGGTCCTTTGCCCCAACCTAAACAGCAAGTTCAAAACCTGGGTGTCTTAGTTGATGACCAATTGTCCATGAAGCAGCAAGCAATGAGAGTTGCCTCGACCTGCTTCACAATCCTTGGATGGCTAAAAAAATCTTATGGATGTTGCCTTCCTCTACCCAACGTACGGTGGTCCAGGCTCTCATCACCTCAAGACTGGACTACTGCAACATCTTGTATTTGGGTGCCGCCAAGGAGGTGTTACGCAAGTTGCAACTTGCACAGAATGCGGCTGCGAGGCTGCTTTGTAGGATACCTAAAACCGCCTCCATCTCCAGTTTTATTCGGGATCTCCATTGGCTTAGGATTGAAAGCCGTATTAAGTTTAAGGCTTTGAGTCTCATGTTTAAGATCAAATCTGGAAAGGTACCTCCTTACTTGAAGACTCTTGTTCAACCTTATGTTCCATCTCGTGCTCTGCGCTCAGCCGCCCAGGTAAAGTTCATTGTTCCCAGGACGAGACTAGTGCACATGGGCGATCGTTCCTTTTCCCATTTGGGCCCTTTTTATGGAACTCCCTTCCGATCGATCTTCGAATTGAATCTTCGTATGAGAACTTTCGTAGGGGTTTAAAAACTTGGTTATTTAATATGTAGGCCCCTCTGTTTATGTTGGCCCCTTCAGGCGGCGCCGGGAAACCCTAGGGTAGCTGTGCGCCTTATAAAACTAAAATAAAAAATAACAATGTCAACACTGACAATACCAATATATCGAATGAAGTAAGTGTAACAAAAAGTGTAAAGGTAAATATGAAGGAAGTGTTAATGTTAGGTTTATTATTCAGGTAAGATATAATAATGGGTTTAGGGTAAGTGCTAGGGTTAGATTTGGAGTTAATTTAGGGGGTAGGCTTAGATTTAGTTTGAGGGTGATTATAAGGGGCAGTGTTATGCTTAGGTTTAGGGTTAGATTTATTGTTTTGATTAAGTTTGCTGCATGGGGTAGACTTAACCTTAGGGTTAGGCTTAGTGCTAGGGTAATAATTAGGGCCAGGCTTAGTGTTAGGGTTTGGGTGACGGCAAGGTTTAAGCTTAAGGTTTGTATTGGGGTAGGGTAAGATCAAGCTTTAATGTTTATCTTTACTAACTTAACTTGAGCTTAGCTTATTCCATGTACTGATATTCTCAGCAGGGGTATTCTTGGACGGGTAATTTTGATGAAGTTGATTCCATGGTGTGGTACCTCAATGTAGTTCTAATCTACATAGTTACGATACAAGCAATATATGTACTAAAACACAGCCTCCTATGTGGATGATAGGGATACAGTTGTAAACCTATTATTCAACCTATAAAGGAAATTCATGCTTTTAATTGATGTATTGTTAGACCTGGCTTTTCCAGCGTGTTTATCCTCAGACTTTTTGCTTTGTGGCCTTCTGTTTCTGACCTGTTTTTGTTGGTTTTATGACTCTGGGCACTTTACTACTGCTAATCAGTGCTAAAGTGCATATGCTCTCCCTGTCAATTGTTATGATGGATTGGTGTTTCCATGATTGGTTACTTGATGTACTACTAAGTCCCTAGTACAGTGCACTGTGTGTGCCCAGGGCCTGTAAATCAAATACTGCTAGTGGGCCTACAGCACTGATTGTGCCACCCACACAAGCAGACTGTAAATGTAACTCAGACCTGCCACTGCAGTGTCTGTGTGCGGTCTAGTACTGCCATTTCAACCTGGCACGTGCACCCACGTGTCAGGTCCTAACTTTCCCTTTTATTACATGTGAGTGACCCCTAAGGTAGGCCCAAGGTTCCCCTGTGGGCAGGGTGCAGTGCATGTGAAAGGTAGGACATGTCCTGATGTGTGTGGCATGTCCTGATAGTGAAATCCTGCCATTTTCGTTTTTCACTATTGAAAGGCTATCTGTCCCATTGGATAGAATGGGAGTTTATTTATAACATCTTATAAATATAACTACCCATGGGGACAAGAGAGAAAGGTGAAGTTTAGTATGTCTGAACTCAGAATATAAAAATGCATCTTTTAGGAAAGATGATTTTTATATTGTGTGTTTGAAAATACCACTTTTAGAAAGTGGGTATTTTCTTGCTTAGCCATCCTGTGTGCCTCTGCTGGTTTGTGTATTGACCATCTGGCTTTGGAGTGACAGGGGCTGGGGTTGTGCATTCTCTCAGACAGCCACCGGGGGATTGACGTGTGTTCTGCCTTTCCTGAATGAGTCAGGGCTGGGCTGAATAGACCTGGGCTGCATTTAGAGTAGGGGGAGGAGATTTCCTTTACACCTGAATGGGCCTGGTCTGCTTTGGACAATGCTGTCTCCACCTCCTGCCAGGAAGCTGCACCAGAGAGGACAGAATTGGTTTTGGCTGGGCAAAGAGCTTTTCTGCCACCAGAGAACAAAGGAAAATGCTGTATAAATAGTGGGGCCCAGACCCCAGACTTTTAGATTACTGCTGAACTAAAGAACCTGCCAGGAAGAAGAACCGGAAAAGCTGGAGGAGGCATACTGCCCCTGTGCTATGTGCTGTTGAGGTTGGCCTGCAGTGGTTGCTTCTGTCTTGGGCAGGGAAAGGACTGGACGGTGCTTTCATCATCCTGCTCTTAAAGTTTTCTACAAGGGCTTGAAGTAGAGCTTGCCTCCTGTTGGAAGTCTCAGGGATAGAAAAGACTTCAAAGATTACTTCAAGAGGAACCTTTGCCAAGGAGAAGAGCTGGAGAAACTGAGGAGAAGTACTGCCCCTTTGCTGTGTGTGGTCTGGGGTTGGCCTGCAGTGGCTGTTTTTGCCAAGGAAAGGACAAGGACTTTGCTGTGTGCTGTGTCCCCTGCTTGAAGAAGCTCTCCAAGGGCTTGAAGTAGAGCTTGCCTCCTGTTCTGAAGTCTCAGGGACACAAAGACTTCACCCCAGTCCCCCCTGAACTCCTTTGCTAGGAGTTCTGACCTGCCAAGAGGTGCCTGCCAGTGTTCTGGGCCTCTGGAGGTTGTTTCTGGGGCTGGGAACTGCAAAAGACTAAAGAACTGTGAAAATCAACGCATCGCCTGGTTCCGACGCATTGGAGTGGTGCAAGACGAATTTCTGAAGCATCGCCGCAGCCAGAGTATTGACGTAGTGCCTGCCCTCGGCTGAAGTGTTTGCCATCTGACGAGTCCTGTGCACTGATCACCGACATCCGAGATCACCGCACTGACACTGTCGCAGGCCCTGCTGTGTAAGAACCGACGCATCGAGGGGACGTGGATGGAATCGTAACAGCGCATCCCGGATCTTCATGCATCGCATTATCCCGGATCGTCACGCATCACACCGAGGTGCCAGGTCTGTCGCATCGCTGGGGGACGCAGTAAGAAACCGACGCATCACCTCCCCACGCAGTAAAAAACTGATGCATCATCTCCTCTCCTGTAAGGAACCGACACATCACCACCCCTGCGCAGCATTAATGAACCAACGCATCACCTCCCCCGGAGCAAGGGACCAATGCATCACCTTCCCTGTTTGCAAGGAACAGACGCATCACCTTCCCTGTGACCCTTTTTGCTGGTGTTTTTGACGCATCCAAGATACTTTGTGTTGAAAGTGTTGCATCCACCATTTTATATGAACAGAACTATTTCTACCTTTTAAAAGTCATATTTTAATTACTGTATTGTGGATTTTTGTCGTTTTGGTCTTGTTTGGTTTAGATAAAGATTACTCTAAATTGGTGTGGTGTCCATTTGTAGTGTTTTCACTCTACTACAGTATGTGTGCACAAATGCTTTACACACTGCCTCTGAGATAAGCCTGTCTGCTCATGCCAAGCTACAAGGGGGTGATCAGGGTTTATTTTAGAAGTGTATCCCCTTACCCTGACTAGGAAGCAGGGTCTCTACTTGGACAAAGGTGCAAACCATTGCCAACTAGAGACCCCCATTTCTAATAGTTATGAGGTCAGAAATTGTGTAATCCCTATATAACTTTCACAGAATGATAGCTAGGACACTAGAATCATTTTCTCAGTTACATTGCTGCTTGAAACACAGAAGCCGTGCACATCTTTTCCACATGCATTGAAAAATAGGCATGGAGAAATTAACTGAAAATTCACTACAAAATGGTCTTGGCTGAAAAGATACCTGTTTTACATTTAATGTCCTCCATAAATTCGAAAGTGATGCACAGATGGGTTTGTAATGTTATTTCTATGCCGCCAGCTTGAAACATTAGCAGTCATTATTGCGCAGTCATTCAAATGATCATAGATATTAGTATGGAAAGTGATACACACCACTGAACATTTTGCATTAAAAGACAGAAAAATGCTTGAACACTCTTAGAACATGCAACTTTATGGGTGTTCCAATATATAACTATTGGTAATGATTTACCATGCAATTTGTTATTCTTTGAATATATACATTTTTTATAATGGCAAATTTTGTGTTTGCCTTTAGAATGAGTGGAAAAAATGATGTACATTCCACACTTCATTCTATTATTGGACTAGTGTTAGAAGTAGAAATTGTGAGCTCCAAGGGGTTTCTTGAGCAGCATTACCTTATCATATTTTTTAAATTCTCATCTTGCAAATAAATTAGGAAAAGCATGTTGAATCGTCAAATATTGAAGTCCATCTAGGTTTTCAGGATATTCACTATGAGCATGTGTAGGAAAGTAGGATCTGCTTCTTATGGTTACCCCCACTCTTTGCTTGATGTTACACTGTTTTTGACTAGTCTGACTGGGATCCTGCTAATCAGGACCCCAGTCTATCTGCTTTCTCCCTAAAATCTTATGCCATGTACTTAGGTACACTCCAGATTGGATACTGGGGTACCCTTGTCAGTCCCTAGTATATGGTACACACGTACCCAGGGCATAGGTACCCCAGAGGCCTCACATGGGCTGAAGCATGTATTATGCCACCCATGAGAGGCCATGCAAAATGGAACTACAGGCCTGCCATTGCAGCCTGTATAAGATGGTGCATGCACCACTTACTTTAGATATAGATTTACTATATCTATAGGTCACTACACTTAAAATCTATCAGTCACCCCTCTAGCAGGCCTTGACAATCCTAAAGGCAGGGTACTGGGTTTTACATGAGAGGGTGCCCCTGCATGAGCAGAGCACCCCTGCAGCCTTCGGAGACCATTCTCCCGGGTTGTCGGTGACGCAGCCAGACATATAGGTAGAGGTGCATTATATGCTCGCCCAAAATGCTATCTCGATAATGGCTGCAAAAAAAACATGTTGTGTTTGGTATCAAATACCTTGGAATCATACCTCCAAACCGGTAACCGGTGTGGGAGGTATGATTCCACCCTTCTGGAGTGAGCTTCTTGGGGTCCCTGGTCTTCCCGGTACCAGCCTTCTCGACCCGGGCAGCACAAAAGGGTTGCTGCCGACCAGAGACACATTTCTGTCCTCCTGCTGCTGAGCCAAGCTCGAGCAGGGGAAGGCAGGACAATAGGCATCCTGTCACAGGGAGCTGTGACCACCTCCCAGACAGGATTTAGTGTATTGGGGCTGGGTGGGTGCACTTCCAAAGTGACTGAAAGTCTGCATCTGGGGCACACTTGGTGTCCCTGTGCATAGTCCAGTTCAAACCAGTCCTGGGAGCCGTTGGCTCCCGCTCAGGCGCAAAACTGGAAAAAGGACAGTGGAGTATCCTCCCCATTGTCCAGACCCTCCCCTGGGAGGGTCCCCTGAATCTCTCCAACCCTCTCCCATGGGTACTTAAGGGCTTACCTGGCTGTAGGACCCTAGATTTGATGTGGACAAGATTCTGAACAAGAAACCACTGACCTTCGACCATCTGGAAACTCTGGACTTTGCTGGACTTCGACTGGGCCCGTCTTCGTCTCCCTCTCCATCCAAAGCATTGTCTGTGCCCATGCACCATACAGGCTCTGTGCAAGACCTGTGGAGCATCAAGGACAACTGAAGTATCTCCCTTGGGGTGAAGGAGTCACTCCCCTGCATTCGCAGGCACCGTAATGCAACTGACTGGTCTGCTGATCCTGAGCTCCTGCAGACTCCGAAGGCTCCAGCAACACAGGAGGTGGGTTCCTATGTTCCTTGAGGTCGAGCTGCCCTCTCACTAAGTCTGAGGCCAGTATCCCTCGTAGGGACCACATAACCTGAACCCCTGTGCACCGCATACTTTTGCAAGTGCATATGCTTCTTGGTATTTCCTGAACAAGTGCATTAGGCTATCGATAGCCCCAACCTCTACGCACATTTCTTACAAAGGACTTTGGCCTCCTCATACTCTGTGCCCTGCAAGCTGTTACTTTGTGATACTGCTAGAGGTCCCCTTGCGACTCCTGTGCCTCCGGCCTGTGGGTCCATTTGAGGGACAACACTACTTTTCTTTGGCTCCCCTGGTTGCTCCAGGCCTGCCCTGACTCCCCTTGCTGTGGTGAGTCTCCTGGTCCTTGCTGGGCCAGACCGTAACCTTCCTTGACCTTCTTCATGGGTTGCCGCTGCCAAGGCTTGTTGGTGCTCCCACCGGACACCGACCCCTCAGCACTCGGCATCCTTTGTGGGACAGCTCGTATCCGGCTCCTGGTTGTCCTCGATGTCTCCTAGTCCCTGCAGCTGTAGAGTCAAGGTCTCCACCATCACACCTGAAGCACCCGACATCGGTGGGCATTCCTCTACCGAGCCCCTGGTCACTCCTGAGTAACCAAGACTTTGTCCCCTTTGCTTTCAGTTTCCTTCCATCAAGAATCCACCTGTGAGTTCCACCGGACACTTTTCTTCTTTCCAGCAGTGGCATTTCTTTGAAGACTCCCATTGAGATCGACGACGGTTTCCGGCGCCAATTCAGCCCTATGCACCCGGCTTCCCTGGGATAGGTAACTCTGGTACTTCAGTATCCACGGGTGGGGTGGCTTTCCAACCTTCTAGGTTCCAAAGGGTTTCTTTGTAATCCAATGGGAAGGGTCCTTAACCTTTAAAAGTGCAACCGCGACTCTCCCATAGAATTATACGGCGCCAGCGCTCGTGTTTCCACACTGCACCCGTCCTCCGTGGGGTCCCGACCTACTCACTTTGGGTTGTTCCTTGAGGTCCCAGCCATTCTACATCCTCTAGACACTGTCTTGACTCGAGTCGTGGTTCTTATACCACTATTTTAGTATATGGTTTGGTCTCCCCCTGGAGCCCACTGTGTAATAGTGTTACTTACGATTGTTTCTGTGCTACAGTATTGTGAGCTTTATGTTTATCTGCATGTAGTAGATACTGTGAGGTATTTAAGGTGTGTTATAAAAATAAATACATATTTTTATAACTACTGTGTGGTTCTCCTTTCATTTAACCAATACAATAAGGTTGCATTCTGGTAAAACAAGCTGCTTAACATTCCTTCAAGACTAAGCCTGAAGGCTGCTCTCCACAGCTACCACTTGGATAGCTTTCTAAGGTTATTTTTGACCTCTTACATCACCATAAGGGTTGTTTGGACTGGTGCAAGGTGCCCACTTTAATTAGTGGACATCATATGCTAGGCCAACTTCTCACAGCATGTATTGGGTAAATTTACAAATAATTAATTTCAGGAGATGTAATTTGAGTATTTGTTACTCATTGTAAACACGCAGAATTACAAACAAGCCCACACAGCCCCATTATCATTTAAACATCTCTAGTTAACAGCATTGCAACCATCAACTGGAAGTCTAAAGACAACCACCAAAATCCCCAAAACTCTGGATTTAGAGCAAAACCTTTAGAAGGAGGTAAGAATAGATGGAAGAGAATAACAAGGCATGTTGAGGAAGTCAGAGCTTGCTGCAAAAGAAAATTGTGGTGTGCTCAGAGGGGGAAGTAGCGTCCCGTCCCCTGCCAAAATGTCGGGCGGAGGAGGAAGATGGGGAGGGGGGGGGTTCATGGACAAGCAAATTAAAAAAAAAACTTACCTGAACGCCGCAGCATTGCGATCTTCCAGTCTTCTTCTTCTGGGCACAGGCTCCCAGACTGCATTGCGGCCAATCCTGATGCTGAATGAAAGCAGCATCAGGATTGGCCTGAGCGCTGTCAACTAGCGCTCCCAGTCAGACTGAGAGCCTGTGCCTGCTCTCTCCAGCCCCATCAATGAAGTTAGGGCTGGAGAGAGCTTCAGTGCGTATGATGGTTTGGCCGGCCTGAGACGGCCGGCCAAACTGACATGTGGGCTGTAACAGTGCATACCACTCCCCCACCAGCATTGTCATCCCTCTGGACTGCCCCCAAGACTCGTCAGAGTCATGGCAGTGGGTCCAGCGGGATTAAAATAAAATGATAATAAAAAAGGTTTAAAACCCATTTTATTATCGTTTTATTTGAGGGGGTGGCGCTCCTCCGCCCTAATGGAGGGGCCGCCACTGGGGGTAAGGATGATCCCACACACAGCAGAGTTTAACAGAGCTATTGATGCAGATGAGAGCAAGAAGTGGGTGATCCTAGAGGCGGAAGGGAGGAAGGAAGGTATCTGTGTTGCAGATATTCATATTTGGCAGAACAGAGTCAGTTCACTTCCAAACTCCCATGAAAGTTCTTTGAATCTCTCACAGTAACACAGCAACAGAGAAAAAGAAAAAGGAGTAGTGAAGGAGGATGGAATTCTCAGGTTTGTGACTATGTCCACACGTAGGAAGAAAACAACTCATTTGCAGTATATTGGGTAGTGGTGGCCAGATGATGGTCTAGCCACGGAGAGGGAAAGGGGAGGAATATTAGATTGAACTTCATCACACCATTATAATCTCCAACCATCATAAAGCATTTATGACATACTTTAGTGTTGATTTACTCCCAACTGAGATCATCTTTGAGGATGAACCAGCAATTTTGGGCTGATTAAGAACTTTCTGCTTCCTACCAGGTTTTTACCTTTTAATTCACTAAAATCTAGCTTATGCTGAGGTTTTGGTCCTCTAAACCAAGCAACAAAATATCTGTTTACATGTCACGGATGTACCATGATTTTAATACAATCATGACAACATTATCAAAATTCATGCTATTGCTGAATTTTATTAATTAGGGTAGTAGATATTTCTATTGTTCATTTTACTGAGCAATATTAGTCTGCTTAAATATAAAACCAGACTACAGATAAATATCCAATAGTGTATATGAACAATAGCAACCCTGAAGGGAAGATAGTATGTCAGTAGGAGTGTGCATGAGGTGGATTACAATCATCTGTTTAAGTTGAGGGCATTTAGGTATATGTTACATTGATGAGAGCGGTCTTGGTTTTTTTGGCAGCATTAGACAGTAAGCCCTAAAAATATGGTAGGAAGGAATATCTAAGGAACCTCGATCAACTGAGAGGACCAGGAACTACATGTGTTACCTGGTGGAATCAGCTAAAATAAAGTCTAACTAGGTGGGCATTTAGTCCCCTTCTGTAGAATAGGATATCAAGCTGTGTCTATATCTGTATCGGCAGGGAATTCCAAAAGGAAGTTTCTGCTCCCTTGAAAGATTGTCTCAAAGTTTGTGCAGTTGTGAATTTGGGGTGGGGGGTTCTAGTTCTAAAGAGATTTTGCATCTTGAGGAACTGGGGCTTCTCAGCCACATGTCCATTAGCCTGGCCGTATATTATTTCTTCTCAGATTAATGGTTTTATAAGTAAAAATGGCAAAATGCAAATATTATTGTAGCCTTCACTGGTAAAAAGTGGAGCTCACAGGAGGTCGTCGAGATATGGCCATATTTTTCCTCTCTGAAATTAGTCTCAGTGTGGTCTGGAGCACTGCTTTGATTGACACTAGAAAATCTGTGGGGATACATGCTTGAATGGCGTCAGTTTTGGAAATGACGAATGCATGTGCAACAGTCTTTAATTGGTTGGGTGTTGTGAGAAATTGGGTTGTTGGTTGACAGGGTGTGAGTCCTCAAGCAAAAGCCACAATCCCTGTCAGGGTGAAGCACAAAGGTCACTAAATTAACCTGTGCGTAAACCTCAGGTAGCCTGGCACAAAAGCAGTCAGGCTCAACTTAGAGGCAATGTGTAACATATGTATGCAGCACACAAACAGTAATAAAGTGAAAACAAAACAAAACAGAAGAAAAATCCCAAACCAATTTAAGAAAATAGAGTACATTAAAATAAATTATTTGAGACCAAAACGAAAAAAATCCAATCAGTAGAACTGGAGGCATTCAATTTTAAACAATTTAGATGCAAATAGTGGAAAAAGGCACAAAGCACCAACTGAGGTTCTCTGGTTGTGCTGGACCGGGACAAAGAAGTCACGAGTTCAGGCATACCACCCCGAAACGCAGGCCGGGCATAGGACCAAGTTTGGCTCACTGAGGATTGTACCTCATGTCCTTGCCTGTGCGGCGTTGCTGTGTGAGGCTTCACATTGATGGAGCGGAAATCTCATTTCATTTGTAGGGGTGCATAATAATCATGTGTAAAGCGCATCCGCTTATAATCTTGCAACTATATTAACGTGAGGTGTTAGAATTGTGAAATGTATTAATGCAACTACGTGACATATTTTAGGTTATTGCAAGTAGTGTGGAGAATTAATGCAGAAAACATTAACATGAAAAAGTTGTGCTGTGAAGCAAGTCCCTGAAAACTTTCATTTAGAATTAATAGTTGAATTTCATGTGCACTGTAGAATCTGTTCTTTCTCACGTTTGCATTGCAGGTGGAGAAGCATTCATTAGGGAAAAGTAATGTCTTTGTTTTAGGTGCTAGGCAAGGAGAGAAGAAGTTACAGTTACATGGTTTGGAGGTGATAGACTGAGACGGATTCACATGGGAGAAGGCATGCGAACCAAGGGCGAATTGTTAAGAGAGATGCACATGGAGAACATCGTGGAAAAGTACTCACATGACTGTGTCCATTGTGGATTATGCTCATGTTGGGCATCATGGGAATTCTACCTATGGATAACTGATTGTTGGAATTAGGGAAAGTGCCCACTTCTTTCTTGCCTTCGGAGGGAGAGCATCTCAGAATGAGCTCTTTCTCTTGCGATAGTGGCTTTATGCTACTTGACAAATTGAGGGTGGAAAGGCTTCTTAGGAAGACTCCACGTACTGACACCTATTTCCTTTCAGACACTGCACGCCCGGTGGTTGTTCTAGTGGGGTGATGGCGCTCTAAGGCAGTACGCAAATATAATAGGGTGAACTTAGGCGTAAGTGCGGTGCAAAAGGGTAGGGAGAACCACCTCTCTCCCTAGATTGTGGTAAACCACAGACAAAGAACTCCAAGGTCCCCTGCACAGGCTAGTGGTACATAGATTTAAGTTAGTACAGTAATGAGTGTAGGAAAGAAAGAAACACTGTTCATCCACTGCTCTGTGTGGTTCCAGGATTTATTGTCCTTGTTGTGCGTTCCTTGGTACAGAGTCTTAGCCTAGCCAACACGTGTTTCGTCGCTACCATGAAGTACACAGCGACTTCTTCAGGGCTAAGAAATATATAAGAGCCACAATTGTATCAAAGTGGGTATAAGACAATTATCGCCATTGGCAGACACCCATTGTGACATGTAAAATAAGAGAAAAGCAGCACGTTACACATGATTTCTTAACACATGTGGAAACCCAAGTTGTTATAAACATAATGTCTAACGCGTCAAAGCATTTTTATATAAAAAGATTCTTTATCAAATGAGGAACAAAACTGTGTTTGGAAAGCACTAGAGAAATTGTGTGACTTATCATTGTGACAGCATTAATGTGGTTGTATGGTATTGTGACAAACTAAACAGTCATTAATGCCCTGCGGCATGGTAACTTTCATTACTTAAAATGGTGACTTGTGCATGGTGCAAGTGTGAATTTGTGGGCCTATCCCCCTTAATGTCGCCAGTCCAAAGTCCATGCAAGTTTTGAAAGAAAAAAGGGATAGAGTTACCTAAATTCCTATGATTATGGTCCTATAGGAAAGCAGGGAAAAGGGTTGAACCGGAGAGATTAGTACTCCATAATACAACCATGACATGAAAACACATAATGCGTTGAGGGATAGTAATAAATCCAACCTTATTGTCGGTTGTACTCCCATCAGGAAGGTAAATAGTAGTAGATCGTCTCAAGGGTACCAGAGACCAGAATTCCATTTAATTAAAGTTTCCTCATGAAGCAGATTCTACAGGGATAAGGCGCAAACTAATAATCAAAGGTCGTTATAATGGCAGGGAAACTAGGGCTCAAAAAACGTTTTAACATAGTAATGTTAATTGCACATACCTATATTCTGTGATGCAGACGAGTATTCATAATATGCAGCTACTAATTATTGTGAGACCCTATTCGTAGGGTTATGGCTGTCAGCCAGCTTTGATTGTGTTGCCGTTGGTCACCCGATCCTAGAGAGGAATCGAGAACAAATAGGTCGAGTTACTGAGGAGAAACTCCTATGTGGGGAGTACTCCATAGCAATGAGCGGCTTGAACCACCCAACCAAAAAGGAGGTTGTGGCCAAGAGTGTTAGGGCCCTCAAAGGAATCTCTTACCTGTGAAGCAGCTAGTGAAGTCTCCCGCGTGTGAGAGGGACGGCGTTCACCAGCTGAATGATCTCCTCTCCTTAAGTAGGAAAAATAGGCAAAATAGAGAGAGGACAAAGATGAAATCGGTGCTCTGTTAATTGGAGGATGTAATGAAGGTGGCACGTCAGCCATCTTGGACTGCCCACCTGGCCTATGTTTGTCCAAGCAAACCTAGACACGATTGCCCATTAACCAAAGTATTCGTAGTGTTTAGTGGTGGGTGATTATTAAGTTTTGTGCATTCTATTAAGGCACCTTCGGTAACCTATCGTATCTCTCAGTAGAGAAAGCTATTCTCCATCTGTGCGTGTCAAGGTGCTATTGCTCGATCGGGTGGCGGCCATATTGAGGGTGTGTTTCATTGTCACTCTGAATAGAGTGAACAGTTATAAGAAGCTAGTTCCCTGAGTGATTATAAGGAATAGATAAAAATCAACTTGATCGCTTTGGACTGTATGGTCTATTAATGAACCAATTTGTTCCAAGATGCTGTGAAAGATAATTATTACGTAAAAGCCAGGCATCCATAATATAAGTGTAACTATATGGGACGAGAACAGAAACTAGGAGCATCAAATCCTAAACTAGTGGCAAAATTAAGAGACAGTCACACCCGACTTTTAGCCATGTTCAAGAAATTTTTGCATTGTGTTCCAAACTAAAGGAGGCTCCAGCAAACTATGATGCGACAGGCACACAGTATGGTAGTATGGAAAAGCAGCGAGTAGCATAACACATCCCAATTAGTTAATCATGAGTAGGGACAGGACCTACAGACACAGTCCTATCCCCATGCTGGATACGTAATCGAGTTCTGAGAGGGCGCACCTTATTTACTTGTTTCAAACATAGAATCCTTATCAATGTATGGATCAAGTGTTGTGAGAGGAGAACGTTAAGAAAAGAGAATCCTATGTCCAGAATACACACAGTTTGCAACGCTGATGAGAGAACATATACATCAGTCACCCAGGAAATACTGCAATTCATGATCTGTATTGAGACCCAGTTCCACGCATTTGAGGTGCATGATCCAAGTGGCCTCCCTCCTCCTGAGTGTCAGCTCTCTATTGCCTCCCCTAGCATCTCTAGGTACGGTATCAAACCCGTAAAAGGAGAAAGCTCTGTGGCTGTCCTGCGCGGGACATTCAGCGATGTGTGTTGCTGTGGATATCTGGCGTCAGCCTGTTTCACTGCCCTCATGTGCTCCCCAATGCGATCCTTCAGTGCCCTGATAGTGCTGCCAATGTATCGGCCTTTGCATCTGCACTCAATCGCATAGATAACAAACTTGGTGTAACAGCTGATGTGTGTGTCTATTTTATAGGTATGGCCATTTGGGTCAGTGAAATCCCTCTTCCTGTCCGCGGCCCATCTGCACGCGGAGCATTGTCCACCTTTGAAGAAACCCAACATGTGTGGTGTGAGCCAATGTGCATTCGTCCTGAATCTGGGGTAACTGGGACTCAACAGATTCCGGAGACTTTTTACCCTACGGTATGTCACTTCTGGCCTGGAGGCGATGACAGGCTCCAGAGTTTTGTCAGTACAGAGTAGGTGCCAATGTCTCTTCAAGCTGCGAGTTAGTGTCGTGTTCAGCTGATTATAGTCTGTGATCATTCGTATGGTGTTCATTTCCCCTCTCTTAGTTTGTCATGCAAAGTATATTGTCTGTCAATCTTGGAGACTAGTTTAGTGGCATTGCTAATAGTCCTCTGGTTGTAGCCTCTGCATTTAAACCTGTCCTCCATGCTTTTAAGGCAGATTTTGAAGTCTGGGTCTGTACTGCAATTGCGCCTGGCGCGTATGAATTCACCATAAGGTATGGCATCTGTCTGGTGTCGTGGGTGTGCACTCCTGGCATGCAATATGCTATTGCATGCCATTGATTTCCTATATAGTCTACTTTCTATCTTGTTGTTGGAGACAAACAGTTCCACATCAAGAAAAGTTATTGAACGCTTACTATGACTGCTGGTAAAGCGAATGTTAGCATCATTGCTGTTCAAGTAGGTCAGAAAATCAGACAACCTCTCAGTACTCCCCATCCAGATCATGAGGCAGTCATCAATATACCTGCCCCAGTAGAGGATGGAGTCAATCCAATCAATGCCCTTTGTGCCCCAAATACATTGTTTCTCCATCCACCCCATGAAGAGGTTCACATATGATGAGGAGAATTTCGAACCCATGCCTACTCCACGTATTTGCTTGTACCACTCATCCTTAAAGAGATAGACATTGTTCACGAGAATTAGATTGGTCATTACTAAAAGCATGCCAGTATGTTCCCAGAGGCTGGCCGGGTGAGAATTCAGTGTGTGCTCCAGTGCAAATAGACCTAAGTTGTTTTGAATGCTCGAGTACAGGGCGCTAACATCCAGGGTCACCAATGTCATGGTGTCTTCCCACGTGATGTCAGCAAGTATACTGTGTACATGCTTGGTGTCCCATATGTATGAGGGCAGATTAACCACCATCGGCTGTAGAAAGACGTCCACATATTCCGTTAGTCTTTCTGTGGGACCGCCTATGCCGGACACAATGGGTCTGCCTGGTGGGAAGGGGAGGTTCTTATGTATCTTTGGCAGTTTGTACAAACATGGGTATCTCGGACGGTCAACTTTGAGGTAAGTGTACTCATTATTATCTAGGAGGCAACAGTCGTGCCACCCTTTGAGTTTCTGGTTAATCAAGTCGGTGAGTGACCAAATGGGGTTGGAAGGGAGCCTCTCGTAACAGTTGACATTATTCAGTTGTGAGAGGTTCTCCCCCTCATAGTCAGCCTGATTCATGAGCACCACATTGCCATCTTTGTCAGCCTCCTGTATCATGATGCTGTTGTTTCCCATAAGTGTGTGTAGTGCTTGTCGTTCTGAACGGGTCAGGTTGTCTACCCTCCTTAAGCGAGTGTAATGCGAATCAGTGTGCCTGTTCAGATCTGACATGACCAGTCTGTAAAAAATTTCAATATTGTGGCCAGCCGGCAGCTGTGGGGTCAGTCTAGATTTAACCTTCAGGCCACTGCTAATGCTCAGGTCCATTTCGACATCAAGATCACTAAGAACCCTATCCATTGTTACTGGGACCCCTCACATTCAGATATTGACAGTAACAATCTTGTGTCCAACACATCCTGTATAGTCAAATCATCACCCGAGAAATTAAGTCGTGATGTGCTTACGTCTTTATTGGCACAAGGAAAGAGTGCAAAATGTTTTTTCAGTTTGAGGCGTCTCATTAATTTAAATAAGTCAACCCTGGTTCTGCAGATATCTCCTCTGTCTGTCGGGCAAAAACTCAATCCTTTTTCTAGAATAGATACCATTTGTTGGCTAATGTCCATGTCCGAGAGGTTGACCACAGTAAGGTCACCTACTTTCTCTTGGTCCAAGACCTTGTCCTCATCCTGTCTCCTTGCCATCCCCCCTCTCTTTCCCCGTCTTGTCCGCTTGTGGGAATGGTACGTCAGTTTTGCTCCCGATTCCCCTTTTTTATCCTGAGTACTTCCCGCAAGAAAGGATTATCAGAAAGTTCTCGACACCCCGCCCCCCTCCTGTCACTTTCACTAGTAACTTGCGTGTCCAGTGAGGTAGAACTGGAGCTGATAGAAATAGCTGTCTCCTTTCTCTCTATTGGTTTTTTAGGGATTAGATGGTCGTATTTCTTAGCGAAGGTAAAACCCTGCCCTGGAGGGTGAAAACAAGAGTTTCCACATGTGTTAAGAAATCATGTGCACCGTGCTGCTTTTCTCTTATTTTACATGTCACAATGGGTGTCTGCCAATGGTGTTAATTGTCTTATACCCACTTTGATACAATTGTGTATCTTATATATTTCTTAGCCCTGAAGAAGTCGCTGTGTACTTCATGGTAGCGACGAAACACGTGTTGGCTAGGCTAAGACTCTGTACCAAAGAACGCACAACAAGGACAATAAATCCTGGAACCACACAGAGCAGTGGATGAACAGTGTTTCTTTCTTTCCTACACTCATTACTATACTAACTTAAATCTATGTACCACTAGCGTGTGCAGGGGAACTTGGATACCTATTTCCTTTTAATTGAGAATGCTTATGTAGGGATGTCACCTTAGCGCTAGAGTAGGGATAGATTTAATGCTTTTTACCCATGAAACCTCGAGGCAGGGAAATTTGGACTCATGCTTCTTGATTTTCTATATCATACTTCTTGAATTAATAGTCTTGTTCATGTTGTACCATTTAAATTGGATGCATAGATTTGGCTTCATGCTAATTCTTTTGTATTTCTATTTCCCTCGTGTTGCGGTGTCTCTATGTCCAGGTATTTTTGGCTTTGTAATAAATTAACTAACCTTATATGGTTGTTCCTGGATTATTATTATGCATCAAGGAGAGCTCTTGGCTAATTGACTGTGTATCAACATTTTTTTCCCCTTCACACTATCATGCTGCAAAAAAAAAAAACATTGGAGTGGGTCTCTAGAAAAAGTCTAGAACTAATGGGCCCGGCCCTTTCAGCATCATCCGGCATTGGTTCCAATGAAGCTGTGCGTCAAGGCTTAATAGGTCTTTGTGTCATCTGCATCGGTTTCAAATAGCTGTGTGTCAAGACTTTGCAGGGCTTTGTGTCGCTCTGCATTGGTTTCGATGAGCTGTGCGGCAATGCTTTGCAGGGCTTTGCATTGCTCTGAATAGGTTCTGATTAAGCTGGTAGCTCTGAGGCATGGCTTTGCGGGCTTTGTGTCATTTCGTGTTGGTTCTGATGGGGATGACAACTGGACTGGAAGAACACCTTTATCCCCACATTCTAGGGTCCAGGACTGGGGAAGCACTACTTAGAGGGTTAGGATTCACAGCAGGTAGAGTCCAGGTAAAAGGTTCAAGATGGGTGGAGCCCTTTCTGTCCCTGAGGCTCTCATCAGGAGGCCAGCCAACTTGGCCTTGGAGTCACTATGGTGGTCCTGGGTTCAAGGTGCAGGTCCAGTCCTTCTTACTCAAACAGCAGCAGAGCAGTCCTTCTTCTGAGTCTTCTACGGGCCAGAATTGATCTGAAGAGTGGGTCTGAGAGTCCCCTTTTTAAACCTGGTGCCCACTTTGAAATGGGAGAAGCTTTTGGAGTTTGCCCTGACAGAGGTGTCCAGAATTTTCTGCCTCCCTGCCCTGGTCCCAGTCTGTTTGGGAAACAATAGGCTAGTGTGAAGTCCTTTGTGTATGAGGTGGGCAAGTGCCTTTGAAGTGTAATGTTAATAGGTGATAGCTCCATCTCACATCCTACCAACAGCCGGGCCCTCTATTATGATGAAGTCTGGAAGAATACACAAAGGCCAACTGCTACTCACACTGAGTCATCGGACCCAGGAACAGGCTGCAGACACTACATTGTTAGAACCAGAAAATGCCAACTTTCTAAAAGTGAAAACTCCAACACCCAGATGCGTATCCAGGGATACCAAGTGCACTTCGTATCCCTGGATACGTATCTGGGTCTTGGAGTTTTCACATTATGAAATAGGAGGCCGGCAGAGCCCCTAACTAGGTGCACACATAATTTTGATTAATGTTTACAGACTTGATGATCCTGTTTGAATAAGTTTAACTGAGTGCATTCCAGCTGCATATTTTTATGTTTTTATGTTCTTTAACTTTCTAAAAGTGGCATTTTCAGATTTGTGATTTAAAACCCAACTTCCCCAATAAAGAGGATTTGGAATTACAAAACCTTAGATACCAAACATGACTTTCCTCCCTGCCCCCAATCAAAAGGTACCACTTATTAAATGTAATAAGGGAATCCAAAGTTATCCTATGGGAGAGATAGACCTCACAGTAGAGAAAAACAAATTTGTGAGTTTTTCACTAACAGGACATGTAAAGCTTAAAATTACTTATTTAACATTTTAAATACAATGCACCCTGCTCTAATGGCTGTTTAGGGCCTACTCTAAACATGACGTATGTATTAAAAAGGAAGGTTTGTGCCTTGCGAAAGGTTTATTTTGCCAGGTCGAAATGAAAGTTTAAAACTGCACATACAGGCGGCAATGGCAGGCCTGAGACATGTTTAAAAAGGGGTACTTAAGTGGGTGGCATAATAAGTGCTGCAGTCCAACTAGTAGCATTTAATTTACAGCCTGGGAATATGGTAAACACCTTTACTAGGGACTTATAAGTAAGTTAAATATGGTGTAAGCCAATTTCACCATGTTTTAGGGAGTGAGCACAAGGACTTTAGCACTGGTCAGCACGGGTAAAGTGCACAGATTCCTAAGGCCAACTAAAACAAATTCAGCAAAATGGGATGGGTGAACGCAAAACGTTTGGGGGAAGACCACCCTAAGGCTGATAGATCTAACAGGAGTGAGAAGGTCTTTCATTTTCTTATGTGAGTGTAGGTAAATGTTCACTAATTACACTGTTTCATTGATATGAGGTATTAGCAATAAGGTGGAGCCAATTGTGAACCCTGATGACATTACCATTTTTGGCAAGGAAGAGGTGATACCTTTAGGCATTAGTTCATGAAGGAACTTTTGTTCTACTTTGTTTTGGACCTTGAGCTGATCAGCTGAAATTTCCTCTTCAAGGGGTTCAGCATTAAAACAAATTGGTCATCCAGTGTTGAAATTTCCAAAGATATACTTGGAGTGGGAGTATATCCTGAATAGACAATAGTTTCAGGTACAATTGTGTATCGTCTGCACATAAGTGCTTTTTAATACACTTTTCAAGTGGGTGAACATACAGGGGTTCTAGTTTATTAGTTAAACAGCTGTGATGATAGTTTGAAACATTGAAAGGTTCAAAAGGCATTGGTTTTACATGTTGTACACTTTTCTATTTTAAAAAATTTAAATGACTAATGGAAGCAGCTACATAAAATGGAAATAGCTACATCACATATGGGGCGAGTTGTATGACCCATTTTTGCATGCGCAAACGGGTTTGCGAACCCGTTTGCGCATGCAAAAACATATTAGGCCATGTACATAGCCCATTTAGCGAGTCGCAATTTTTTTGTGACTCGCTAAAAATGTTTTGCGACTCGCTATTTGGAAGGGGCTTTCCCTTCCAAATTGCGAGTCTCAAAACAATGTACTAATGTTTTGCGACCGCAATTGCGGTCGCAAAACACTCGCAATTACCACCTACTTCAAGTAGGTGGTAATGCACTGCAAAGGGAAGGGGTCCCCAGGGGACCCCTCCCCTTGCAAATGCATACAAAATATTTTTAAGGGCAGGCAGTGGTCCTAGGGACCACTGCCGCCACTAAAAAATGAAATGAAAACGTTTTTTTTAAATGGATCTCGTTTTCCTTTAAGGAAAACGGGCTGCATTAAAAAAAAAAAAAAGCTGCTTTATTAAAAAGCAGTCCCAGACATGGTGGTCTGCTGAGCCCAGCAGGACACCATCCCTGTGTGGGCTGGCATTCACAATGGGCTCACAAATTGCGAGAGGCTCATTAATATTAATGAGCCTCGCAATTTGCGACCCCATTGGGAATCGCAAAACAGTGTAAACACACTGTTGTACATTTCATTTAGCGCCTCACAATTTGCGACTCGCAATGTGTCGCAAATTGCCAGGCGCTAAATGAAAGGGTCGTACATCAGGCCCTTAAATCTAAAGCTATACACACAATCTCTAGTCTAATCAAAGATTGAACTAACAAATTGTCTCAAGCACATTGTTTAAACTTTATTCAGCTAGCAAATTATTTACGCTCTAAATACTTACCTATAAGACTCGGAAAACTCAGTCTCTTTTGTTTTCCAATGTCAGAGGACCCTGGTGTCAATGGATCAGCAATGATCTCATTAGCCAGAAATAACTACTTTGTTCTCCTGTCAAAGACGGAAGGCAATATGGAAGCAATATAACCTCTAAACACCTTTGCAATAGCCATGCCATGAGTAAGAGAAATCTGTTAGGAGTTTGGTGACACAGTAATGGGAATTTTGTATTTTATTTCCCCACAACAAAATACATTAATCCAGGTTAGGAGATGCCTGATTGTTTCTTCTTCGAAGTAGAAACCTTCACTAATCAAGGTGCCCCATTTCTTTATATTGTCCATTGTGGGTAACAAATGCAATTTTTCTCTGAACCTGCCTTCACTTTCCTGCAAGAGGCCCAATGCAAAATGAACAAACGCCATCCATTACAAGTTCAAATTCATATTAATGGATAGAGATTTAGGGCCATATGTATCAAAGTTTGTGTTTGCGATTCTCAAATAGCGAATTTTTGAGAATCGCTATTTGAGAATCGCAAACGAGATGTATGTAGGATTCGCAAGAAAATTTGCGAATCCTACATATTCCTTAATTGCGATTCGCAAATTGCGAATCGCAGTTAAGGAAACCCTCCCCATTCATTCCTATGGGCCTAGAGGCCCATAGGAATGAATGGGAGGACATTCTCAATTTGCGATTAGCAATTAGAGAATCGCAAATTGAGAATGCAATTTCAAGGCTGCAAGGGTGTCCAAAGGACACCCTGTTGCACCCCTGAAATGAGCATGGGTGCACATGTGGCGGACATACATGCCCTAAGGGCATGTATGTGCGCCACATGCCACTTTGAAAAATGCAAAAAAATGCATTTCTCAAAGAAATCGCAAGTTACCACCAACCTGTAGTTGGTGGTAATTTGCGATTCCTTAAGCCATAATCGCACAACTTAGGTGCTTCATACATTTCATTTAAGGAATCGCAATTTGCGATTCCTTAAATGCATTCGCAAAATAGAGAATCGCAATTTTTGCGATTCTCTATTTTGCGAATGCCTTTTGGGATGATACATCCCAAAAGGCTTGTTCCCGTTCGCAAACGGGCCGATTCTGAGAATCGGCCCGTTTGCGAACGGTATTTGGGCTTGATACATATGGCCCTAACTCTTGCCAAGGAAGAAAAAGGTACTCTCAGGGTTGGAAACAGGAAAACACAATACTAACATCAGTGAGGTCGTAGGGGAAGAGGTTCAGACACAATGAAAAATATTTTAACATGGAAATGTAAAAAAATCTGAAAAGTAACAATGCTCACATGCGCTACATTTTTGCATTAGGAAATGTAGTCTTGCTTCATTCACACAAACATCAGAACATGTGAGAACTCCTTCGAATCTGCAACAGTCTCACCTTCCCATCAGTTCTCCATAGAAAATTCCAGAGGGGTTTGACTGTACCCAGTCATAGGCATAGGCCTACAAGTGTGAATTTGCATTTTAAAGCAGGGGCCAATATTTTTGCAGGTGATCCATTTGAATGCTAAAAGAATACATGATAAGTCTATCTTGTCTTGAGAGCTGGCCAAATTGGCAATTTCACCTTTAAAGCAGGGTCATCATAGTCTCACACTTTGAGAGATGTCACGGACATCAATTTGGATATCAAGTGCATCAGTGTCAGGAGGGCCAGGAGACTGCTCTAATTGGTGTTCTACGTCCCCATTAGAAGATCAACCATGCTTTTCTCTACAGACCTGAAGCCAGCACTTTGAAGTCTTGGATAGAAACAAAAATAAGTCATAATTTTTGTCAAACTTTGCTTTAGAGCAGTTCCAATTTTAGCCACTGTGCTTTTTGTCATCGGAACTCCAACAGCCAGGAAAGCAGAGAGTTACAAGAGTTTTTAAAAAAATCTCCGAGCGGACAGCTCCAAGTGCCCTGTCCACACCGGAGACATATAGTCCAAATATTGAAATGATGAAAAACATGAACAAAATGTTTGAATGCAAGCTTGAGTCCCAGACTCAAGAGCAAGAGGAATTAATTCCTCTATATTTGAATCTGGGAACTGACTAAGAGACTTTGTGGAACTAAGTTGAGGTCATTGCATCTTATCTGATACACTCTGCATCAGATGTGAAGGATTTCAGTACTCACTAGCAATATTACCAAGAATCACAGTAGATTTGGATACATAGTATAATCTTTAAACTCTTCGCATCCATAGGCGTTCTTTGTTTAGAATACATTTTCTTTAAGGAATACGCTAAGTCTGAATGTTACATTGCACTATGGGCTTACCTTTTGTAGCTAGTTCTCAGCCCCAGGGAACTTTCCATAGACTTCTTTAGACACATTTTCAGGCACTTGTGTACTGTCCATTAGCTTTTAGAACTTTCTAGTATGAGCTTTATTCAAGTTCCCTAATCCCACACATCTATCCCCTGAATGTGTGTACTTGATACTAATTACAATGCTATGAGCCAGAACTGCAGAGAGCTTGATCATGAGACAGATAGAGGAGTAACTTGGGGGGACGCATTTCAAGGGAGGCACTCTCCCCCTAGTCACTAAAGACCAGGTTGTTTTTGGGCATTCGAGGACCGGATCTCTAAGGATATATTAGGATAGGATGAACAGGTTTCTAAGAACCAAATGAAGGTTTCTGAAGACAGGATGACAACCTCCGAAAGGCAGATGGTTGTGTCTGCATGTGTGTTGTGAGGTGCGACTGAGAACCTTTGAGGGCGTATCAAGGCTCATTTGAGAGCCTGCTAGGAGTATCTCAGGACAGATTAAGGGTCTCAAATAGCTGGCTGGGGGAGTGTTGAGGGTCAAATGGGGTGGTTGACGATAGGCTCAGGGTAATTTTAGGGCACCCTGGAGGTATCTGAGGGCACACTAATGATCTCAGAAGACTCACTTGGAGTGTTTAGGAACCAGTAGAGGGAAGGGGCAGAGTGAGTGTCTCTAAGTGCAGACTTATTCATTCTAGGGACATTCTGGAGGTGTCTGTGGGAACATAAAGAGACATCCAGAGCACACCAGGGTTACTTAAATACCAGATGTTGGAGTGTTAAGGCAGGCTTCAGGACATCTTGGCATGTCTAGGACCATGTGGAGGTGTTAAGAGGCAGGCTGACAATTTACAGGGAGTCTCTAAAGGCTGGCCAGTGATTTCTAAGAGTGGTATGGGGGTGTCTTATAGAAGAGTGCAGGTGTCTTGGGGCTGGCTAAAGGTCTTCAAATGCTTGCTGGAAATGTCAGTAGTTTGAGGGTCGCTGAGGGACATCCATTGGAGTGTCCAGAGATGGGTGAAGGGCTGTGGTCAGGTTAGCTAATGACTTAATGAGGGTGGCTGAAGGAGGGCTGCACCTGAAGATCTCTGATGGAATGCGGAGGATCTCTGATGGCTGGTTCAAGAAATGTAAGGGTGCGGCACAGGTGTTTGAATGTGGACTGGGGTGTCTCAAGGAAGGCCAAAGATTTCTATGTCCTGGCTGAGAGTCTCTGAGGACTGCATGCTGATGTCTGAGGAAATGGCAAGGGTCTCTAAGGCCAGCCATTTGTGGGTGTTGAAGCACCAGCTGGGAGTGTCAGAAGCAGTAACATTACATGGAGGTGGCAGGATAATATTTACCCAGGCCCAGTACACCTGACGTCCTCCTGTCTTTGATTAATTTGTAAATTCAAAAGGACAGTAAGAGATTCAAATATGTTTCCAAATTTTTTTTCTGACCTGGCCTCTGCTGAAGTTGAGTTACTTTCAGTTTCTTTCCACCAGTAGTGCTAAATTTAAACCCTGCTACCTGGAAGCACCACAGCAATTCTACTGAGTTTTATTTGTAATTTTCCATCATGTACAATTTCTCAGGTCAAACAGAGGGCATCTCTTTTTTAAAAACTTGTTTTTCTTGCCATATTAACATACATAATCTGTTACTGTTGTGCATTATGATGTGACAATATAATTCTACGTCTGTGCCCAACATCGCCTTGCACCCTCAAATGTACCCCAGTTCAAATATCATATATCCTGTGGGGTGCCCTCAGGGATATTGATCATCCAGTGGAAAAGGAGAACAATAAAACTTGGCAAAGAGAAACAAAAATAATCCAGAATCTGTGTCTAGTGATTGACCGAGAACAAGAGGGCCAGAAGCAGGGCCAGTGGGCCAGATATCCCTCAGGTCCCCGCCTCGTTCTGCACCCCCGGTTGTGCTGGGGGCTTCTTGAGTGTATATGGGAGCCGACGGGAGAACCCATGCTCCCAGCCTCTACTTGATGGTGTATACCTAATGTCACGTGTGCCAGAGTCCTCTGTTTAAGTTTCACAATCTTGTTCTGTCAACAGTCTAGTCTGTGTATGTAGGATAGGCTCCATATTGAACACCAATCCAACTCCGAACTGTCTAACTGCTGCCTCGGGGATATTATACCTTTCTAATGCAACTTTTATGTGTGCGGGGAGCTCCGGGACGGGCGCCGCAGGAAGAAGAGAGGAAGGAGTGGCGACTGCCCAGCAGTCTGGAGGCCTCCAGTCTGTATCTTGTAGGGGGGAAGCGGGCCAAGGCACCATCGCACAGCATGCCCTCCAAGAGGGGTGTCCGACCAGCACCCGAGCCCAGGCCTTCCTTGCGTTTCTCCCCGGTCACTCACACTGGGGCTGTTTTTTTTTTTTACTTTGTTTATTGACAGTTTAGTAAAAGACATATACATAGCATATTGGTGCACTGACATTTCAATAGAGTGAATAAGCATCAAACCTCCCAGTATATCCCACAAAGCCACCCCATCCACCATCTCAGTCTAAGTTTGTAAAGGACCCAGATAGGCCTGACTGCAGCCCCACCAGCCCAGAAGAAACAAAATCATTACAACTATTGCCCCTGTGAGCTTTCCATGGCCTCTATATTTCCATCCATTTTCAGGGGCAACATTGTCCTTCATATACCACCCTATCAGTCAACATACACCAATCCATATCATGCTTTCAGTCCCCCAACTGGGGCCGATGATCTGCCCACATGGGCCGCGTTTTGAGTTAGCTGTACTCCCAGGAGCCAGTGGACAGAGTCATTGCACCCGAAGGGTGCTCCCATTCATCCACCATCTCCGACCAGAGGTCCGCTATTGCTCCCATGTGCACCCCACGAGCCTCCGAGAGAGGGCATCTCTAAATTTGTTGTGAATATCAATATGGATTTTTGGGGTGCAATTTAAAAGATCTCTAGTACATCCCTTTTGATTTACATAATCTGATTCTAAGTCTTTTTTTAATCAGCTTTTTTCTGGTGCTCAGGGTGATATTGCTCATCATAATTGTCACTACTCCCAATTTAGGTGTAAAACACCCCATTCTTTCGTCTAAAACATGGGTAAACTGATCTGTATGTTATAGCTTGACCTCTAATTAACAGCTGACTCAGGTGTGACCATACAAACTCTTTTTACAATCAGATGGCCAGCTTGTTTTAGACAGTTGGCAGCCATCTAGGTCTTTATCTAAAGATACCTGAAGGCTTATTGAATTATCCTAATTCCCTTAATACTATTACAAACTAAAAATGTGCTTCCGCCCTTCTCAGATTGTAGTATAACTGAGTGTAGATTGCTTTTCTGCTTTGAAGATTTTCATGTTTTGGCAGATAAGCAAAGTCCTAGTAGAGGCTCCCTCCCTACAGCTGTTTGGGTGCTGCAGATCGGGTGGTATATAAATGTCAGTACTATCATCCTTCTATTGGTAATATACCATTTTGAAGTAAATTAATAAGGAAAGGTGTATATTTCAATACCCTAAGGGTTTCCCTTTTTTACTTGGTTTTAAAAGCCAGCATTTTGGTGGTTTAATAGCATGCAGTCCTAAAAAATGGCTGGTACTTGAAACCAGCTGGTGTGGACTACGCAAATATTTTTGCAGTGCCTACCGTAAGTGACCCGTTAGAAGAGACAGATTAGCAGCAAACTTAAAAGAAAGACTCCAAGTACCACAGGTAAGTGGACATGTAGATTTATTCATCCGACGACACCGGGTGCCGGCAGCAACTGCCAGTCCCCGAGCACGTGGCCAGCATTGCGTGCCAGCATTCCATACAGACACATTCTGGAATGTAACACACAATCCCCAAATATCCCCTTCCCTTATAATAAATGCAAAACATTATAAACAATGCGATTCACAAAAGTACAAAGTGCAGATGATAATAACAACATACTTAAAAAAAACAAAAAAGATCCAGTGTGCAATGAACGGCAAAGGAAGGAAGATACAAATGTTACTACCACATAAATCAATGCCACACATCTACTTGTATACCACATACTCATCAAACTTTTTAGGTACAGATCTCCTCCTTATTGATGCTGAACGACAAACATCTGTGTTCTCATGTTGCATGGAACTCATAGAACTCCTGGGCACTTCCTTCCCCATTTTCCACACACATAGCTTGCTTTAGAGCTAGGCACCACTACCACAATGCTCTTGTGCCACACCGTACCATTCTCAAACACCACTAGGTGATCCTTTACCTCATGCACCAACATGGGAGGCGACAATCTTGATTGGCCCTTGCGAACATGATGAGGAACAACAACTCTCACAACATCACCTTCACAAACATCAATTTCCCTCCTGGAACCAACATCACACATTGGGCTATACTTCTCCTGAACACGACTCTGCACAGCCAACACTCTTCCCACTTTTTCACAATCCAAACTTTTACTACACATCCATTCTGGGTTCAAATGCGTACCCGCAACTCTGCCCTTCATCAAAGAGAAGTGAGTCATACCAGTACTGACATGGGGAGTAATTCTCATAGACCACAACAGGTCCTGAATGACCTTTTCCCAATCCAATCCATTTATTAATGCTAATTGTAGCTGGTCCTTAATAACACGGTTGACCCTCTCCACAAGACCATTGCCACGGGGATGGTACAAAGAAGTCTTTACATGTTTGATGCCATTCTTATCCCGAAAATCCCTCATTTCTTTGGACACCAATTGGGTGCCATTATCTATCACCAACACCTCCGAAAACCTTCCCATTCTGGAATGTAACACGCGATCCCCACACAAACACATGTAGCAAGCTCATTGGAAAGAAAGCTGAAGAGAAGAAATGGAAAGATATGCATTCTTTTTTCAACTCAAATCTGCTGTTGTAGGGAAAGAAGTGTTGGAAGATAAACTAGAGCAGCAGTCAAATATCAGTTGTTGTGCTGGATTTCATTTTTGCTGGCTTAGATGCTTTGGGCCCTTTGCCACTGCTGATTAGTGTCAAAGTGCAAGTGCTTCCTGTGTAAATTGCTGTTACAATTGGTTCTCCCTGATTGGCATATTTGATTTACTGGTAAGTCTCTAGTAAAGTGCACTGAAGTGTGCCAGGGCCTGTAAATCGAATGCTAATAGTGGCCTGCAGCACTGATTGTGTCACCCTCCTGAGTAGTTCTTAAAAGGTATCTCAGACCTGCCACTGCAGTGTCAGTGCGCAGTTATTAACTGCCATGTTGACTTGGCAGGTGCACCCATTTGCCAGGCCCTAACCTTTCCTTTTCTTACATGTAAGGCACCCCTATGGTAGGCCCAAGGTACCCCCTGGGCAGGGTGCAGTGTATGTGCTGATAGTGAAATACTGCCAATTTCGTTTTTCAGTATTGAAAGGCTATCTTGCACCATAGGATAGAATGGGAAATGGGTCTCTGACCGTGGTACAAACTTAATTTCCAGGCATATGAAGTCACTTTGGGAGGAGTGCAGTGTAATGTGCAAATTCACCACTCCTTACCATCCCCAAGGGAACGGGTTGATTGAGAGATTCAACCGAACCCTAAAAAAGGCATGATAAAGGGTCTTGCAGAACCCATGAGACGTACGTGTGACGTATTCATCCCATGCCTGTTGTTTGCCTACAGGGAGGTACCGCAGAAATCCCTAGGGTTCAGACCCTTTGAATTGCTGTATGGGCACCCTGTGAGAGGACCTCTGAGTCTGGTGAAGGAGGGCTGGGAGAAAACTCCTTGTAAGACCCCCCCCCCAAGATATGTTCAGCTACATGCTGGCCTTCAGAAACCAGACTCAACGCTTCAGGAAAATTGCTCAGGTAAACCTGGAAGCCAGCCAGGAGGAGATGAAACGTTGGTACAACAAGAATACCACTCTGGTTGAGTTTCAGCCTGGCCAAAAAGTGTGGGTGATGGCACCAGTGGAGCCTTGTGCGCTCCAAGACAAGTGGACTGGTCCATTTGAGGTGGTGGAGGGCAAGAGTGATGTGATCTACTTGGTCAACTTGCAGACTCCCAGGAAACCTTTGAGGGTCCTACACGTGAACCGCCTCAAACCTCACTTTGAGAGGTCTGAAGTCACAATGCTCCTAGCTACAGTTGATGGAATGGAAGAGGAGAGTGAGCCTCTTCCTGACCTCCTGTCAACCAAGGAACATGATGGGTCAATGGATGGAGTGAACTTCTCTCCCACCCTGACCCCAGAGCAGCAGAGGGACTGTCGCCAGGTGCTGGGACAGTTCGCCTCCCTGTTCTCCCTGACTCCAGGAATCACCAAATGGTGTGTCCATGATGTGGACACTGGGGACAGTTTACCCGTGGAACATAAAATTTACAGAGTAACTGACAAAGTCAGGGCCAGCATTAAGGAAGAGGTTTCCAAAATGTTGGTGTTAGGGGTGATAGAGCCCTCCAGCAGCCCCTGGGCTAGCCCAGTGGTCTTGGTTCCAAAAGCTGCTGAACCTGGTGCCACTCCTGAACTCCGGTTCTGCGTGGACTATTGTGGGTTCAATGCCATCACCAGGATTGATGCGCACTGCATCCCCAGAGCTGATGAGCTCATTGATTGGTTGGGAGCTGCCCGGTACCTTAGTACGTTTGATCTAACGTTTGGGTACTGGCAGATTGCCTTGACTGATGGGGCAAGAGAGAGGTCTGCGTTTTCAACGCCAGAGGGGCACTACCAGGTCCGTGTCATGCCCTCTGGGTTGAACAACACCCCTGCCACATTCCAGAGACTGGTCAACCAGGTACTGTCCGGGCTGGAGCAATTAAGCACCACCTACCTGGATGACATTGCTTTGTTCGGTTCCAACTGGGAGGAACACCTGCAACACCTCTGTGAAGTGTTGAAGGCTCTGCAGAAGGCAGGCCTCACTATCAAGGCCAGTAAGTGCCAGATAGGGCAGGGATCTGTGGTGTACTTAGGGCACCAGGTAGGAAGCAGCCAGGTGGCGCCCCTACAGCCTAAGATCAACACCATTCTGGCTTGGGAGCCCCCCAAGACCCAGACAGAGGTGAGAGCCTTAGTAGGACTCAGCGGGTACTACAGACGGTTATTCAAGGGATATGGCACCATTGTTGCCCCCTTGACGGAGCTGACTTCAAGGAAGCAGCCAAGGAAAGTGATCTGGACCGATGCCTGTCAGACCGCTTTTGATGCCCTGAAATCTGCCATGCTCAAGGCACCCAACTTCTCCCAAGAATTTGTTGTGCAGACATATGCTTCAGAGCATGGTATGGGAGCAGTACTGTCACAATTGAACGAAGAGAGCTTGGACCAACCTGTAGCTTCAATTAGTAGGGTGCTGAAGAAGCTAAGACCCTACTTGTTTGGGACTCACTTCCGGGTTCAGACAGACCACAGGCCCCTCAGATGGTTGATGCAGATGAGGGGTGAGAATCCAAAACTGTTGAGGTGGTCCATATCCCTACAGGGAATGGACTTTACGGTGGAACACCGCCCTGGTACAGAACACGCCAATGCTGATGGTCTGTCCAGATTCTTCCGCCTTAGTGATGAGAACTCCCAAGAGGGTGGGTAGTTCTCCCCATCTTTCAGCTGGAGGAGACACGTGTTAGACTTGGCATCTGGCATGGTTTCCCCTGACTTTCTGCTTCTACTTCCTGTATTTTTGATGTTGTGCTGGGTTTTGTTTTTGCTGGCTTAGATGCTTTGGGCATTTTGCCACTGCTGATCAGTTTCAACGTGCAAGTGTTCCCTGTTGAAATTGTTGTTACAATCGGCTCTCCCTGATTGGCATATTTGATTTACTGGTAAGTCCCTAGTAAAGTGCACTGAAGTGTGCCAGGGCCTGTAAATCAAATGCTACTAGTGGGCCTACAGCACTGATTGTGCCACCCACATGAGTAGCCCTGAAAAGGTATCTCAGACCTGCCACTGCAGTGTCTGTGCGCAGTTGTTAACTGCCATGTCGACTTGGCAATGGCACCCACTTGCCAGGCCCTAACCTTCCCGGCCTTTACTTACATGTAAGGCACCCCTTTGGTAGGCCCAATGTACCCCCTGGGCAGGGTTCAGTCTATGTGAAAGGTAGGACATGTACTGGTGTGTGTGACATGTCCTGATAGTGAAATACTGCCAATTTCGTTTTTCACTATTGAAAGGCTATTTTGCCCCATAGGATAGAACAGGAAATGCTTTGTAACATCTTACAAGTATAACTTCCCATAGGGACAAGATAGAGAAATAAAGTTTAGGCTCTCTGAACTCAGAATTTAATAACACACCTTTTAGTAAAGCTGGTTTTTAATTTGCGTGTTTGAAAATGCCACTTTTAGAAAGTAGAAAAAACAAACTAGAGCGTAATGTTCTAGACAGGACGTGCACTACCCAGAAACACTCCTATGTGAGTGTGTGTAAACAATACATCAAAATCTTTTCAAAAAACATTTTAACATGAAAGAACTACGTATTCATAAATTCACAATGTCCCCAAACCATGAATCTTCAAAGCATGTAAACTTAAATCTTCAGTCAAAACAGTCTTGCCGGTTTACTTCTTTTGTCCACGCATAAACTGTGAATCCAAATCAAAAATACGGATTTTCAAAGGTCCGTTTATTCAAAACATAACAGTGAAATGCAGTTCACTCCACAATCCCAATGCATTTCGGGTGTAATCAACACCCTTCTTCAGGGGATATCTATAAATGAATATGTAAAAAATTTTTTAACATGTATCAAAATAAGCTTGTCATGTTGAGTATATGCATGAATGACATTTAAATGACTGACCTATACAAACCGGGAGGAAATTAAAACAGTGTATATACGTACATCATTAACTTGGTGATAAAGTACGTGACAACCAAATAGCAGTAATGAAGGTGACTCTGGAAAACGAAAGTACTCAAAACCGTGAAACTGCCAAAAAGTACCTACAACCCTGTGCGTGAATTAAAAAGGTGTGAGTGATTAAGAATATAGAAAGAGGAAAAGAAGAACCCCAATGTTGTGGAAACGATGTCTACCTAATTCCAATCCAATGACGATAAGTATCCGAGCTGAAACAAATGTATCCGAAGCTGAAACAAATCTGTCAAAGAAACTTCCAACCGACCTAAGAAACCGAAGAAACATATACACTAAAAATATAACCAAAAACGATAAAAATAACCAACGTATAAGTTGTGATACTAATGTAAAGAAACTCACCCAACTTTCTTGAGTGCCACACGTAACCGGGCTATGTAATGTAACAAGTGTTCAACGTATCCGATATGTCACAACCCTCCTGCGGGAGTACTGGTGATGCTAAAAACAAAAAATAAATAAAAAATGTGCTCAATGAAAATATGTGTCCCTGCCCTACATCACATCCACCGTGAAGCGGTAACCCACGAAAAACACTGAACTTACTAGTATACGGTGCATATGCCTCCTCTGACTCGTAACCAGTGGTCAGATCGTAAGAATCGATTCTGTGTGATCCGCCAAAAGCACACATATACGTGCTGAGTGCGTGAATGTAGAAATAGAAAAAGGAAAAAGGAAATCAGACTGACAATAAAGTGGCAGGCATTATAAAGGAACCCAATGCCCATGAATCGTGGCTGTCCAGTCTAATCAAAAACAGAAACGGTGCTAAACAGGCGCCTACCATTGAAGGTAAACAACGTTAAATTGCTAGTATACGGTACGTATATCACCTCTGGCTCGTAACCAGTAATCGGGTCGTAAACTTCAATACTGTATTATCCGTCAAAAAATACACCTTTGCATGCTGAGTGCGTGGATGTAAAAAGTAAAGAAAGGAAATCCGATTAACAACAAAATGGCGGCCATATTGAAGGAACTCAATTCCTATGAATCGTATATGCCCAATCTGAAACAATGCTAAACAAAGGTAAGCAACGTGGTGTAGTGATGAAAATAGACTCCCACCAACCGAAAATAAATTGAAAAGTGAATAACAATAATGACAATAAAAACTTGATGAAAAGAAAATACTAGAAATAAGGAAAGATTACTTATGATATCGCTTCAAAGCTGATAACACAGAAATACAAAAATGCGAAAATATGTCAGTGAAACGCAAAAATAAACCCAACCTGTATCCATTGTGATCATTTTGTGATTATGAAAGCATGAATTAAAATAGTACAGCAATTGAAATATGGCATGAACAATATTGTGATCCCAGAGTATTGCATACCTGCCAATACTAAAATAACCTTAACAATAAGACACATAAAATATATGTTGGAATAAAGTATGATACTCAGAATTACATACATATTGAATGCTGATTATAGAATGTACAAATAAAGCACTAATAATTGCATAATCTACCTTATAATAAATGTACATATTGAATGTAATTCAATTCAATGTAGCATGATCTCATCATAGTAAGTAATTGAAATATGCTGACAGGAATAAAAAGAAAATTACAAAATCACTCATTAAGCTGCTGTCGTGTGTACTACATCAAGTTTTCCAGTTAAAAATGTCAGGTACACTGCAAAAAGTGATGAAAATACTATCACTTAACCAACAATCTTAATTCTAACAATGATCCAACCAGTGCCTCTACAAGAAACATGCCAACTCCATTTTGTCATTCAAGCCCCTTGGACTCATGGCATCAAGGAATTTAATCCAAAATGTCTCCCTCTGAGTGATGTATTTCGACATGTCTCGGTCACAGTATTCTCGCACTACCTCTATCACGCTGAATCTGAGTTGTGCTATGGTGTGATGTGCGTTAACCCAATGACTAGCTAAGGGAGAACTCAATGTTTTAGTCCGAATCCTACTTTTATGCTCGGTAATATGAGTACGCAATGATCTCTCAGTCTTGCCCACATAATACATGCCACAAGGGCACCGAATTATGTAGACAACGTTCTGAGTGTTGCAATTAGCCGTAAACTGTAACCTGATTGGTTTGCCTGTCCAAGGGTGTGGAATAGTAGTACCTGTAATTACGTTGTTTCAATGAGAACAATTTTGACATTTCAACATACCCTTTCGTTGACTAGTTTCTTGAGTGCTATGCTTCTTCAATAATTCCCTGATGTTTTTAGAGCGTTTATAAGTGAAAATCAGCTGATTTTTGAAAAGATCCCCAAAATCATGTTCTGTTTGCAACAAATCCCATCTATGTAAAATAGTTTTTTTGATAGCTGACGATTGAGTAGAAAAAGTAGAAACAAAGACTTCCCTGCTATCAGTGGGTTTCACTTTTTTTTCAAGTAAAGAAGATCTAGGGAGTTCTGCTAATCTAGCTTCTGATTCTTCCACTGTCGCCCTCGGGTAACCCCTAGCCAAGAAATTTTGTTTGGCTGACTCAATGGTCTCAGCCAATTGTGTGGGATCCGACGTGATGCGCTTAATCCTTGCAAACTGTGAAAATGGGAGATGTTTCTTTAGGGAACCAGGATGAAAACTGTCAAATAGTAAAGTGTTGTTACGATCTGTCAGCTTTTTAAAAACCTTGGTGGTGATCCTGGAATCATGCAGTTCAATTCTCACATCCAGATATGATATGGCCTGTTTATCTAGTGTGTATGTGAACTGAATCCTGGAATTAATGCTGTTAAGTGATGTAAGCTTCCTTACCAAATCCTGTTGCTCTCCTTGCCAAATGATGAAACAGCTATTTCAAATGGAAAGATCATTTCTTTCTTCAAACCAATGGTACCTCCATGGGTTTTTCGGGGGCACCTAGTTACGCGAATACTTTCATGATGAAGTTCGAACAGGAACACATACTCAATGATCCAACATGGACTGATCATCTCATCATATACCGTCGGTATATTGATGACATTTTCATCATTTGGCAAGGAGAGCAACAGGATTTGGTAAGGAAGCTTACATCACTTAACAGCATTAATTCCAGGATTCAGTTCACATACACACTAGATAAACAGGCCATATCATATCTGGATGTGAGAATTGAACTGCATGATTCCAGGATCAACACCAAGGTTTTTAAAAAGCTCACAGATCGTAACAACACTTTACTATTTGACAGTTTTCATCCTGGTTCCCTAAAGAAACATCTCCCATTTTCACAGTTTGCAAGGATTAAGCGCATCACGTCGGATCCCACACAATTGGCTGAGACCATTGAGTCAGCCAAACAAAATTTCTTGGCTAGGGGTTACCCGAGGGCAACAGTGGAAGAATCAGAAGCTAGATTAGCAGAACTCCCTAGATCTTCTTTACTTGAAAAAAAAGTGAAACCCACTGATAGCAGGGAAGTCTTTGTTTCTACTTTTTCTACTCAATCGTCAGCTATCAAAAAAACTATTTTACATAGATGGGATTTGTTGCAAACAGAACCTGATTTTGGGGATCTTTTCAAAAATCAGCCGATTTTCGCTTATAAACGCTCTAAAAACATCAGGGAATTATTGAAGAAGCATAGCACTCAAGAAACTAGTCAACGAAAGGGTATGTTGAAATGTCAAAATTGTTCTCATTGCAACAACGTAATTACAGGTACTACTATTCCACACCCTTGGACAGGCAAACCAATCAGGTTACAGTTTACGGCTAATTGCAACACTCAGAACGTTGTCTACATAATTCGGTGCCCTTGTGGCATGTATTATGTGGGCAAGACTGAGAGATCATTGCGTACTCATATTACCGAGCATAAAAGTAGGATTCGGACTAAAACATTGAGTTCTCCCTTAGCTAGTCATTGGGTTAACGCACATCACACCATAGCACAACTCAGATTCAGCGTGATAGAGGTAGTGCGAGAATACTGTGACCGAGACATGTCGAAATACATCACTCAGAGGGAGACATTTTGGATTAAATTCCTTGATGCCATGAGCCCAAGGGGCTTGAATGACAAAATGGAGTTGGCATGTTTCTTGTAGAGGCACTGGTTGGATCATTGTTAGAATTAAGATTGTTGGTTAAGTGATAGTATTTTCATCACTTTTTTGCAGTGTACCTGACATTTTTAACTGGAAAACTTGATGTAGTACACACGACAGCAGCTTAATGAGTGACTTTGTAATTTTCTTTTTATTCCTGTCAGCATATTTCAATTACTTACTATGATGAGATCATGCTACATTGAATTGAATTACATTCAATATGTACATTTATTATAAGGTAGATTATGCAATTATTAGTGCTTTATTTGTACATCCTATAATCAGCATTCAATATGTATGTAATTCTGAGTATCATACTTTATTCCAACATATATTTTATGTGTCTTATTGTTAAGGTTATTTTAGTATTGGCAGGTATGCAATACTCTGGGATCACAATATTGTTCATGCCATATTTCAATTGCTGTACTATTTTAATTCATGCTTTCATAATCACAAAATGATCACAATGGATACAGGTTGGGTTTATTTTTGCGTTTCACTGACATATTTTCGCATTTTTGTATTTCTGTGTTATCAGCTTTGAAGCGATATCATAAGTAATCTTTCCTTATTTCTAGTATTTTCTTTTCATCAAGTTTTTATTGTCATTATTGTTATTCACTTTTCAATTTATTTTCGGTTGGTGGGGGTCTATTTTCATCACTACACCACGTTGCTTACCTTTGTTTAGCATTGTTTCAGATTGGGCATATACGATTCATAGGAATTGAGTTCCTTCAATAGGGCCGCCATTTTGTTGTTAATCGGATTTCCTTTCTTTATTTTTTACATCCACGCACTCAGCATGCAAAGGTGTATTTTTTGATGGATAATACAGTATTGAAGTTTACGACCCGATTACTGGTTACGAGCCAGAGGTGATATACGTACCGTATACTAGCAATTTAACGTTGTTTACCTTCAATGGTAGGCGCTTGTTTAGCACCGTTTCTCTTTTTTATTAGACTGGACAGACACGATTCATGGGCATTGGGTTCCTTTATAATGGCTGCCACTTTATTGTCAGTCTGATTTCCTTTTTCCTTTTTCTATTTCTACATTCACGCACTCAGCACGTATATGTGTGCTTTTGGCGGATCACACAGAATCGAGGCTTACGATCTGACCACTGGTTATGAGTCAGAGGAGGCATATGCACGTATACTAGTAAGTTCAGTGTTTTTCGTGGGTTACCGCTTCACGGTGGATGTGATGTAGGGCAGAGACACATATTTTCATTGAGCACATTTTTTATTTATTTTTTGTTTTTTAGCATCACCAGTACTCCCGCAGGAGGGTTGTGACATATCGGATACGTTGAACACTTGTTACATTACATAGCCCGGTTACGTGTGGCACTCAAGAAAGTTGGGTGAGTTTCTTTACATTAGTATCACAACTTATACGTTGGTTATTTTTATCGTTTTTGGTTATATTTTTAGTGTATATGTTTCTTCGGTTTCTTAGGTCGGTTGGAAGTTTCTTTGACAGATTTGTTTCAGCTTCGGATACATTTGTTTCAGCTTCGGATACTTATCGTCATTGGATTGGAATTAGGTAGACATCGTTTCCACAACATTGGGGTTCTTCTTTTCCTCTTTCTATATTCTTAATCACTCACACCTTTTTTAATTCACGCACAGGGTTGTAGGTACTTTTTGGCAGTTTCACGGTTTTTGAGTACTTTCGTTTTTCCAGAGTCACCTTCATTACTGCTATTTGGTTGTCACGTACTTTATCACCAAGTTAATGATGTACGTATATACACTGTTTTAATTTCCTCCCGGTTTGTATAGGTCAGTCATTTAAATGTCATTCATGCATATACTCAACATGACAAGCTTATTTTGATACATGTTAAAAAAATTTTTTTACATATTCATTTATAGATATCCCCTGAAGAAGGGTGTTGATTACACCCGAAATGCATTGGGATTGTGGAGTGAACTGCATTTCACTGTTATGTTTTGAATAAACGGACCTTTGAAAATCCGTATTTTTGATTTGGATTCACAGTTTATGCGTGGACAAAAAGAAGTAAACCGGCAAGACTGTTTTGACTGAAGATTTAAGTTTACATGCTTTGAAGATTCATGGTTTGGGGACATTGTGAATTTATGAATACATAGTTCTTTCATGTTAAAATGTTTTTTGAAAAGATTTTGATGTATTGTTTACACACACTCACATAGGAGTGTTTCTGGGTAGTGCACGTCCTGTCTAGAACATTACGCTCTAGTTTGTTTTTTCTATTTTGAATTGGTGGCAGGGTGGAACCACCTCAGGTTGTGCACACCAAGTTAGAAAATCATTGAATATTGGGCAGAATTAGAGAACTGGTTTAATCTGAGTGCGCACCAGCTGTGTTTAATATTTTGTACTTTTAGAAAGTAGGCATTTTCCTGTTTAACCATTCTGTGTGCCTCTGCCTGTTTGTGTATTGACTGTCTGGTTATGCAGTGACAGGGGCTGGGGATGCACATTCACTGTAGACAGCCACTGGGGGGGTTGAGGTGTGCCTGGCCCTTCCTGGATGACTCAGAGCTGAGCTGAATGGGGCTTGGCTGCATTTAGAGTAGTGAGAGGAGATTTCCTTGCACCTGAATAGGTCCTGTCTCACTTGCGCAATGCTGTCTCCACCCCCTGTGGTCATACTGCACCAGTGAGGACAGAACTGCGTTGGACTGGGCTCAGAGACCCTTGCACAAAGAGAACAAAGACATTTTGGGGTATAAGTATCAGACCTAAAACCCCAGAGAACTATACCACTTCTGGAATCAAGATGAACCTCTGCCAAGGAGAAAAGCTGAAGAGCTGTGAAGAGGAGTACTGCCCCTTTGGTGTGTGCTGTGTGGGGTTGGCCTGCAGTTGCTGTTTCTGCCAAGGAGAGGACAAAGACTGGAACTTTGCTGTGAACGTGCTTGAAGGAGATCTCCAAGGGCCTGTGTGTGCTGGCCTCTTGTTCTGAAGCCTCAGGGCCACAAAGACTTCATCCCCAGCTCCCCTGAACTCTGCTGCTGAGAGTTCTGACCTGCCAGGAGGTGCCTGTTCCTGTTCTGGGTCTCTGAGGCTGTGCTTGCTGCTGGGAGCTGAAAGAAACCTGAAGAACTACAAAAATCGACGCATCGCTCTTTTTGCGGCTGTTTTTTTCGATGCAGCACTGCTGTGCGAGAAGAATCTCCACACATCACTGCGCCGCTGCAGAAACCGATGCAGCACCTGTTGCCGCTGCAAGAACCGACGCATCGTGACTGAAGAAACCGACGCAGCGCCGCTCGGCGCTGCCGCATCGATCACCGATGCATCCCAGGTTTCCACGCATCACTCCTGTGCAGCAAGTTTTCCCGATGCATCACCCGCGGACCAGAACCGTCTTGGAGTCGACGCATCACTTCCCCCTACAGACCGTATTCGACACATCACTTCTCCTGCGTGCAGCAGAACTGTTGCATCGCCTCCCCATGGTCTTAGGAACTGATGCATCTCTTCGTTTCTCAACACTTCCCATCTCTGCGACTGCTTGGCCTTGTGAATTTTGACGCATCTACAGGTACTTTGAGAGAAATCATGCATCCATAATTTTCTATGGACCCAGTTGCTTGAAACCTTTTTAAAGTCATATCCTTGTTGGATTTTTGTTGTTTTGGTCTTGTTGAGTTTAGATAAAGATACTTTATTTTTCTTAACTGGCGTGGTGTCCATTTGTGGTGTTATCACTGTATTACTGTGTGTTTTGAGTACAAATACTTTACACATTGCATTTTGAATAAGTCTGTCTGCTCATGCCAAGCTACCCAGGGGGTGAGCAGGGCTTATCTAAAGTGAGTATCCCCCTTACCCTGACTAGAAGCAGGGGTCCCTATTTGGACAAAGGTACCTACCTCTGCCAACTAGAGACCCCCATTTCTAACAAGTAGTATCACTTTTCCATTCCCATTATTTTTTAACATTCCTTGGTCTGGAGAAATTATTCTTTATCTCCTGTGCCGATTTCAATAATCTTAAGGCATGTCTTGCATCTCCATTTGTCCCTCGTGGGTTAATGCTGTATATGCTGTCTTTGGTAGGGGTAGCTCATCTGTGTTTGAGTACCTGGGTTTAATTGTTGTGTGAATTTAGGCATAGCATATTAAGCATTTAAAACTTCCTGCCAACAGCCAATCCAGCAGGTGATTGCGTTCATCCATTGTTTTATGAGCATACCAAGGGACGTGTCCTCTCTTCTACAGCAATAAGATCTTTGTAAATAGGACAGGCACAAAACCCAGGGACATAGTTGGTGTCATTATAGCCCACCCTTGTATACATTTAGATGTAAAGAGGGAGCCTCTCATTCCTGCTGCAGTTACTCTACCATGTCTAGGGCCCCAACCACCACAGAACAGGTGCCAACTACAGTAGTCTTGTTTGCTGTACTTCTCCTTATACAGTTTTGCAGATATTTATGCCTGGAACTGAATTAAGTGTGTAAGACAGAACATTTTCTCTATCATTATCACTGAAATGCCTCTTAGGGGCATGGTGATTTTATGTTTGAGAGTACAGTGAATCTACTAAGGTTAGGCCTGCACGCAAGGCAGTGAGAGTGGCATATGGAAGTCGCGAGGAAGATCCAATAGGAAACAAATGAGTACATGGCACAGAAATGACAAACACCATGAAAAATAACATCTATCTAACTTTCGATAACATGGTAATTAGGACTTTTCATCCTTATTTTAAGGTTTAGGCTATCAGTGCAGCTGTCTAAACAGACCCTAGGCTTTATTTAGAGTTTGCAGATGGGATAAACCGTCGTACATGTGGCGGATGCCCCAACCGCCATTTTACCAAGTGCATTTTAGTCTAATGCACTTGTAACATGATGGATGGGAGATCGGTCATATTCTGAAAAAGTATGCAGTCCTCCAATTTCTAAATACTGCCCTTATTGTAAAGAATATACATACAGTGGGCGGACCATTTTAACCATTTGATTTTGTTTGACAAGTCTTTTTCAGATATTGGTTTGAGACTTTGTGAATCACATCTTGGCTCAGCATGAGCACTACACTCTCTTACCTCTTCCTATTGGCTGTTTGGATGTGTTTTCCTGCCTCAATGGAGTGCCTGCATTATAATGCATGAGGGACTATTTTACATCTACCTGCCTCTAACTCTTTGACTCCCAGGTGCTAACACATGCACAAATGCACATTACTGTATGCCAGTCTTTACATGTGTTAGTACTCTACAACCATGCTTATTGACTTGCCAATACATGTTTTGTTAGTCATCACAGTGTCCAGATGCCTAGGAAATCAACACCACTCTTTTGATGGAGACAGCCAACTTAGGGAAATTCCCTTCAGAGGACATAGGGGCAAATAAGCCTTCACTTCCATATGCCCTCATAGCAATGAAGAGACTCGGTACACATACTGGTAATGAAGGTGCTATCTAGAATAAATTTGTTGAACCAAACACGAGCAATGGCCATGTCTCAAATACTTTGCCATGGTATGGTATGTTATGTTATGTTATGTAATGTTATGCTATGCTATGTTATGTTATGTTATTTTACCTGGCCCTGCGGCAGGGTCGACTCCAGAGTTTTGTCTACTGTTGCTGAACCCGTGTTTGTTGGCATGAGGGTTTTGTGCACTTTACCACTGCTAGCCAGTGCTAAAGTGCTTGTACTCTCTCCCTAAAACATGGTAACATTAGTCTCCACCGGATTGGTACATTTAATTTACTTGTAAGTACCTAGTACAAATGGTGTTGCATATACCAAGGGACTGTAAATTAAATGCTATTAGTGGGCAGCATCACTCATTATAGCCTAAAGTGGCTTTTTAAAACATGTCTCAGTCCTGCCACTGCAGCCTGTAGTGCAGCTTCAAACTGACATTTTGCCCTGGCAAAATAATTGTTTTTTCAGGCCTAAACCTTCCATTTTAATACTCATAAATCACCCCTAAGGTAGACCCTAAAGGCTCATTGGGCAGGGAAAATGGTATTTAAAAGGTAGGACATATGTGTTTGAGTTTTACATGTCCTGGCATTGAAAAACGACTTTAGGAGTTGTAATGTTATCTGTCCCATTGACTAACGATTGTTTTCCTTATTTCAAGTAAAAAGTGCTAACTTTAGATTGGGAGCAGGTATAGACATGATGTTTACACTCGAATGAATTGTAATTTAAAATCCTCTTCAATGGTAAAGTTGGATTTTAAGTAACAATTCTGAAAATGTCACTCTTTCAAAATTCACATTTTTGTGCCCAAACTGAATGTGCCTTTTTGCCAGTAGCAAGTGTCACATGACTGTGGCTGTAAATGGAATAAGGGGACTCCTGATGACAAGTATTGCACTTTATGCACTGATGAGTTGGAAATCATTGAACATGTTTTGTTTAGCTGTCCATTGTATGTGCGTGCTAGATCAAAATGGCTGAAACATTATTATGGTAACTTGGGATTTCGGTACACGTCTCCAGCCTTTCAAATCCTTAGTTTGAATACGGGCAGGGTAACTGTCTACTGCCTGAGTAGAATTTTACTTGCAGTGGGAGGGACCATGAAAAAATTGGGGATATCGTTATTTTACATGTCTGCTAATTGTAACTTGCAGAAGGTCCCACTAGGGACAGGTTCACTGAATGAAGTCATAATGGCTGTACTCCTTGTATGTTACATACTGCTTGTCCATTTTTCCGCGTTAAATCATATAGCGATGTAACTTGTTGGTTTATGAGGTTTCATTATAGACTCGATTTGTGTTGAAACACCTTATTACATTGCATTTTTTGCACATCTCCCTATGATTATTTTTCAAGGGGGGTTTATCTGGAATTGGTTTTAATCCTAGTTACATCACTTGTTATACCTATATGGCAATTGTATCTGGTTGTTTTTATGAAATTACGGAAAGAAACGTATGCTAAAATATCGCTAATGGCCAAAAGGAGACAGAATTGCCGCTGTGACATGGCAGACTTTTTGAGGTATTTGTTGCCAGTGATGTTCCTAGTGATTTTATATTCCCTTTGTAAATGCTAAATTATATTAACCTACAGGATACTAGTAATGAATCTACTGTATATTGTATGTTTTAATTGTTTTATTTTGCTTTTATGGACCTCAGACTGAAATAAAGATTATGACTGACTGACTGTGGCTGTCTCTCCTGTGATCGGTTGTTGATTCCTTCCAAACATGGGAACAAAGAGGCTTAGGTGTGGACAGGATGGGCCATCTTTGCTAGATGGCTGGAGGAGGAGATCAGAATCTCAGAACCAAAACAGAACACTCCTGGATTTGTGGCAGATTCAGAAGAAGGTTTTCCCTGGTGTCAGAAGGGCTGCCCTGCTGCTTTATGGTCTGCCTTTCTGTGTAAAGAAGGAACATTGTACCTGCTTGCCTTGAACCCAAGTGCTACCCAGAGTGACTCCAAGGATCAGAGGGTTGGCCTACTTTTTGAGCTACAGGGACACAAAAAGCCTCCAGTGGCCTGCCCTGCAACTGACAAGCTGAGCAGCACTAACTGGACCTGCCTGTCCCTGCTGCTGGCTTCTGATGGAGTGAGGCCCGATCCCCAAGAGGTACCCCCTCAGGTTCTGGTCTCGTGACTAGCATCAGAGAGAACTTCTCCCTGCATATCTGAAGTTTCCATGAGATCCAGTGCAAAGCAATGCAGGGCCCCACAAAACTGAGCAGCTCTCAACCAAAGTCTGCTCCAGAACCAACAGTGAGTGACTCAAAGCCTGGAAGGGCCACACCACGCAGATTCCATCTGAAAGCTGCACCGGTTCCAATGCAGACTGCCGCGAAGCCCCACCAAGCCTTGCTGCCCAGCTGACAACTTAATCAGAACCAATGTCGAGCATCGTGAAGCTCTGCAAAGTCTCACCGCACAGCTGAAAGCTTTATCAGACCAACGCCGAGCAACGCTAAGCCTTGCTGCACAGCTGACAGCTTCATCAGAATCGGCGCTGAGTGAAGCAGAGCCTGGCAAAGCAACACCACACAGAGCTTGCACCAAGGACATAAGGTACAACTCCCAGTGGGCTGGACTCAGTTTTGTGCCTGGCCTGTGCTCCATTGCATTTGGCCTGACCTTGTGTCTTTGTTCTGGTGCAGCACCACCTGATACCCACAGTTGGCAATTTCTACTCCTTGGTGCTATTTTTACTAAAAACATTACAATTCTATATCACCAGTTCTACTGATTGGATTCTTGTCATTCTCATATCATTTTATTCATTAAAATGTACTCTATTTTTCTAAATTGCTTTGGGATTTTTCTTGTGTTGTATTTTCACTTTATTACTGTCTGTATGCTGCATAAATACTTTACGCTTTGCCTCTAAGTTAAGCCTGACTGCTTTTGTGCCAAGCTTCCAGAGAGTTAATACCAGGTTAATTTAGTGACTTTTGTGGCTCACCCTGACAAGTTGCCTTAGTGAGGCTTCCACTCTTCTAAACCAATAGCCCAATTTCTTACATATGTTATGTAATGTTATTATGTTATGTTATGTTATGCTATGTTTATTTGTTGAGCACATTATCATCCAAGAGGGTATCCTGGCACTGAGCAGGTGTGAGTCTAGCCTTGCCGGGGGGGGGGGGGGGAAAGTTAATTTGAAAATCCAGGTTTTCAGCTTTTTGTGGAACTCAAGGAGTGAGGAGGAGGGTCTGATGTGTTTTGGTAGGTAGTTCCAAGGTTTGGGAGTATGGTAGGAAAAGTCCCAACTGCCAGTCTGGTAATGTGTATGCGTGGGATGTGTGGTAGTAGGAGTATGGCTGAGCGAAGATATCTGGAAGGTTTTTGAAAGTAGATGCGGCTATTAAGGTAGGCAGGGCCAGTGTTGTGCAGTGCTGTGAAGGTGTGATTGAGGAGTTTGAATTGTATCGCTTGAGGATTGGGAGGCTGTGGAGCTCCTTGAGTTGCGGTGTGATGTGAGTGTTGCGTTGAAGGTTGTGATTGAGTCTGGTTGCTGCATTCTGAATGGTCTGTAGTGCTCTGATGAGTTGCTTGCTGATTCTGGCATTAATGTCATTCTCATATTTCAGCTTGCTATTGACAACAGCATGTGCGATGGTTTAAAGGGTGTCACTTGTGAGCTACTTGAAGATTTTTCTCAGCATCTTTAGTGTGTGGAAGCAGGATTCTGTGACAGCATTGACTTGCAAAGTCATGTCCAGTTTGCTCACGATGATGATCCCAAGATTCTTTGCATGGGGGCTGGGGATGGGTGTGGGTCCTAGTTTGGCCAGCCACCAGGTGGGGTCCCATTGTCAGGTATACTTGTCAAAAATCACAACTCTGTCGTCAGTGTTGAGTTTGAGACAGCCTGACCTGAGTGTGAGGCAGAGTGGATTCTCTCTACTTAGAAGGGTGGCTAAAGCTATTTCTCTTTTGAAGTTTGGCAAGCTTGCATGGATTAAAAACAATACACACATTTGTGAGTCTGTCTACTTCCCAGCTTTTGCACATCACTCCTATGCATGTGGCTCTACCGTAATATGAAAAAGCAAATAATTAGCAGCCCACAACTCTTGTGCTGGAAATACTCTATGCTATGGACAACATTGCATTGTTTGCCCTATTTAACATTTGAATGGGGACATATTTAATCTTTTTATGAGCAAGGTGGTGAATACCTGCATGTATTGCACTATGCAACTGCTTAGTCTTGCAGTAAGACTGACACTGGCAGAATACGTAATCCTCCTTTAATGACAGAGACTAGAAAAGTCTTCTACACACTCGGGGTGCAGCAATAACTGTAGGAAATCATGGCTGATCAAACACCCATTTCAGAATGGATAATTTGCAAACATGATGATCGATTTTTTCCTCGAGAGACTAGGATGGAGAAGTATAGAGTATCTGTCATTGTGGGAGGTGACCTGAAGTACACAAGGAAGCCTAGATCTTTGGGTGTTGACAATGCAACCCCTACTTTGAGGGTACAATTCCTCTGCCTATGTTAAGTGGCAGAAACTCCATCATCTGAGATGAGTAGCATTGAAATTTGTACCAGCATCCCCAAAGCCTTAATGGAAGTGAGAAACATACCACTCTAGTAAGTAAAAAATATGCTATCCAAATTTCAAATCAGGCCAAAATCTTTTTTAATTGTATTTTTATGCAAAACAGTAGCAAATATCACAGGATGCTTGCATAAAAATACAAAAATTGTTAGCATTTGTAAAATATAAATCACTCAGTAGTTCAGTAACATATTTAGCTCAAACTTTGTAAACCTTAGTCATGGTGTGCAGTTTCATTTCCATACCAAACAAGTCTATCCATCAGACTCCATATTATTTCATTCTATTTACATGACATCACAAGAATATCCCACTGTATCAATTTCTCTATCACTTGTTTCATTTTCCTGCACAATTCAAGTCTTGATTACACCTTTATGGTGTGCTTAGCACCCAAGTACAGTTGGATTTTAATGCCTCTTAAGAATTGTGCAATGTCTTCTCCATGTCTGAGTTGTGCAAATGGAGTTGCAGAGGGAGTATCCTTGATTCAACCACTGTGGTCTGCAATGATATTAAGGGGCCTATCTTAAATGAACTGGGATTTGTTTGCCAAAAAATTTATGCAGCCAAGAACTTATCTTTACTGCTACTTCCCTTTTAGAGTTGCTGCCAAAGATATGATAGAGTTGGGATCTGAATCACAATACGAGGACAGCAGAACTTGTTAAAAGAAAGAGTTTTGACAGGTAGAAAAACACACTTCAAAATATTAGCTAAGTTATTACTAACTGTACCTTGTAGCCTGTTATAGTAATTTAGAAATGTGGGATATGCTAATTAGTAAGCATAGTATGCTCCTACAGTGACTATCTACGTAGAGAAGGCCTACATGTAATTAAATGTGTTTTTACAATTTGAACTAAATAAATACAACAAAGTTAATTCAAAGTCTAAATTTTTAATACTTATAGAAAATGTAATTCAGATTGCTGATAAATATAGTGTAAGAGGGACTTTTAATAAACCTAATTTGATTGTACTTCAAACTTTAGTCCAATGATTTCAGTTCTGCTGGTTTCACTTCCTTCCAGTGACAGTATTTAGCATACTCACTAGACATGAAATACCTGTCTCTCCAGTAGAGCTGGTACTGCCCACAGGAAATCTTAGAAAAGTAATTATTGGCTATTTATCTGGGAATGTGTGAGATAAGTGTACACAAGAACACATAGCATCATAAAGAGCCAACCAAGGTGGGTTTGGCCAGCCTCACATCTTTATTCTAAACAGAGCATGTTGTGAGCAAGGCTTCAAAACTGGAAACCATCCCAGCCCAGCCCTCCTGGCATCTGAGAGGCAAAACAGAAACTAACGTTTTCTTGTTTTCATTATAGGTCCATGAGTGACCTACTGTGGGTACTCTTGGTAACGCACATAAACTAGCATTGACTTTTTCAACATCAATGTTTCTGTGTGCAAATTTTACTTAAAATCTTTTTATATTCATATATCTAGGTCGCTTAATCTGATTTTGACAATGTTTGTGTCATTATTTTTATGAAATGGATACAGCACCACTAAAATGCTTAACACACATTTCTCTGGGAACAACTGCTGCTTTAGGGCAAAGTTACTTGTGGTTAAGACCATACTTTTTCATTGAAACTCTTTTTTGACCTAGCAAGACATTGTATTATTAAGTTGTAGGGTCCCACCTCCCAAATTAATAATCCAAAATCTCACAGGTGCCAATAGCACAAGGAGACCTTACAAAATTAGAACAAAAGGAAAATCAGTGATCTTTATTTTTACATAATTAAATGAAATGTTCATTTATTGAAAATACTTCAACTCTTTTAAACAATTGAGAATCATCTTTGACCCCAAGCTTGATCAGATCAGCTAATTATGAGGATATATTAATTCAATAGTTGATTTATTAAATATTTCTGCACTGTTTGAGATGAAGTGAACATTATTTTTTGGAGTGGAGTTTGTGATTTAAACATACAAGACTGTTTCATTGTGGTCTGGCTTGACACAGCAGCTGTTGCCAGACAATTATGTGAGCATCACTAGAGGTTCTTTGGCTCCACCCACATGTTGGAAGCTAGGAGTACATGTTTTGATTGGGCAGAAGTTATGTGCTTCCACAGAAATGTGCTTGCTCTCCACACTGTGATCATTTTGTGCATTTATCCAGCTGTCTGAGCTTGAACGTTTAGCACACACACAACATTGTAATGCTATTAAAGTGTCTTAGATAATTAGACAACTTTTGCTGTTTTTCTCTTTCAGCAGCACATATGGAGGGAGGGCAATCATTAATTTATGTGGATGTTTAGGTCTGGCTTGACAGTGAAACTGTCACCTAACCTTTCAACCTTCACCAGTATTATTCTACAGTTCTTTGTATTCAACACAGATACTTATCCATTTCTATGCTATTTACCGTTAATGCTTCACATTATAATACAGCATTCCTTTCAAGCCAAACCTACTGGCATTACTAATGTTTGTTTTTACATAGGGATTACCAAAACACCCTCTTCATGGCCAGGAACAGAATTGCTGTTATGATGGAACCTTTCAATCAACAAGAGCTTTGGTTTTGACTTCTGTTGCATCTTATGTTGAGGACTACCTTAAAGAATCTCAACCTTCGGGGGCTGCTCCTTCGCAATGGGGGAGGAGCTTCGCCCCACTGGCTCAGAGCCAGCAGCAGAAAAATAAAACAATATTTTATTATCGTTTTATTTTTCAGCTGTTGGCTGAGCCAGCATGTGCAGGGAGGGGCGGGCTGGGCCACGGAAAGGAGGAGTGGTAGATGTGCACTTTTAAGTGCGCATGTCAGTTGGGCCGGTCATCTTAGACTGGCCAAACTGACATGCGCACTTAAATTTCTTCAACCCAGCTGTATTGCACAGCCGTGTTGGAGAAACAGCACAGACTCCCTGTGCCTGAGCGAGCATTAATCCATCCCGCTCAGGCCAATCCCCACGCTGCTCTCATGCTTGAGAGCAGCGCGGGGATTGGATGGGGAGTACGTGATGATGTCCCAAGAACTACTGGGACCAGGAACTGGCAGCAGAAGAGTGGGAGGCTGCCGGCAGCACCAGTAAGTGTTTTTAAAAAAAAAATTATTAACCCTCACCGCGCTCTCCCCCCACATGCTTCCCGCCGGCCTCCTCTACCACCCACTGCACCCCCTCCACCCGCCCCACCGGTATTTATCTGTGTCGGCCAGCACTGTCAACCTTGCTGTCAAGGGCATTCAACATGGGACAGAATTCCCATCTCAATTAATGTTCTGTTCCATTTGGGTGAAGTGTTGTGTTATGTTCACCTGGCATGCACCAAGAGGAAATCTACTGTCCAGCACAGACAAAGCATTTTCCACCTCCTATCAATTCGGTGAATTATTGTGTGCAATCAATGATGATTGAATAAGTTTTTGTTTAACTATTCTTGAAAAAGTACATCAACAATGATGGCTCGATTATCCGCCCCATCACTAATAAGGATTGCTTTGTGGTGCCCAGTTTAAAGGAGTGCTGCAGTTTTTACTTCCCATGGCGATTGGTCTACTGGCCATAAAAAAGAGACTTGAAAGGTTCAAATTGTGTCAATCCATTATTATCCAGTGAGAGCGACATGAGCTTAAATATCAACTTCCAGGCATTATTGTGTCTTTGGCATCGCCATCCTGGTCCAAGCTGAAATAGAAACTATGCCACAGTGAAGTACCTCAAAACTGACAAGCATTTACATGTTTTCTGCTGAAATCTTGGAAGCTAACAAAAAGCTGGGTGATCGATGGACCTCCCTCCTCCAAAATCCTCCTTCCCCAGTCTCTCCTCCTAAATCCCCACACAGATCCTGCAGAATACTGGAACTTCAATGTCCTTGAACACTCTCAGGGAAGGCAGTCTGCCATAGTGCATTGGGGCTCCTTTTTTCATAGACCTTCTTGTGAGGAGAGACACTGAATGACAGTGCAGCTTACTGTTCTAATAGGCCCAGGGGGCACAGTGTAGTACAGCTTACAGCTTCTATTTTAAGTATGCTTAATAGCTCTTTAATGGTAAACTATCATCAACAGGTGGTGCAGTATAATTTGTTTTCATATCATTTGTTTCTACAGACCTTTTAGAAAGAGTAAGTGCCCACAGGACAATGTGACTTTTTTCAGTGCCACATCCCATTCCCTCAATGGCAAAAAGACTGGGGTAGCTATCCGCTGCCCTAGTCCCTCTTCCACTGTAAACATAAAAGCAAGAACACTCCCACCAAATACATTATCGTATTTCCTGTTATGTCTATAGAATGAGAAAGACTGGGGCGGCTGTCCCTGCCTAACTATAAAGCTAGAGGAGGCCCAGGACTGTTGTAATCTGTCCTATTTCTCACTAGGTCCTCCTGTTACTCTAGACATAACAAACAGACTTGTATAGCTGAGTGGGTAGCCAAGCAGATGATGATGTCTAATTCATATGCTTTTCTAAATTGCCTGTCATTTAGACTAGTTTTCATAGTCATTTGACTTTACATTCTACCCTTGAACCATTAACTTCCTTCAGTAATTGATTTGTTAGAAATAATACTGTGTATACAAGTTTTCAGGCTTGGGGAAGTTTTAAAAGTAAGTTGTACTTTGTTGGCCTGAAGCAGATTATCAGTAGTGCAGTCTTTTTTTCAAACTTCCCACAACTTCCAACAAATGTTACAATTGCAGCAGTATTTCTATTATGTCTATGTTATGAGAAGTATTATTTAAGATAAGAAAAATTGCACTGCTGTAAGGGGACTTACTCCCTCACCTTAGAGCTTTAAAAAAACAAATCCTTGCATTGTCATAATGAGGCACGCACTTCACTACAGTAGGGTGACCAGGCATCCCGGATTTGCTGGGACAGTCACGGTTTCTCACCAGCTGTCCTGGCAGATTTGGGGAAATTTACCTCATGTCCTGGTTTTTAGAGAGGGTTGACTGAAAACAGTGGGAGGTGCCTTTTTATGTTTTCCAAATCAGGCATAGTTATCAGCTGTTATAAAGAAAGCAATTTGATTAACAGACATGCTGCTGACTTTAAAAATTGCGTTTTATTTATGTTCTTACTGCCTCTTCTGTATTTCTCTGCTGAGGAGCACTGTCATTCTGTGCCCTCAGTTGAAGTAAAATTGTAGTCCTTCTATTTTTATGAAATGTCCCGGTTTTTGGCTTTAATATTCTGGTCACCCTACCCTACAGCCACATATGGCTTTGATCTGATTCCCCCCACATGGGTTTAAAAGACAAAAATCTAATAGCATGCACTGTCTTGAGAGGAATGTTCCACTATAATAGAAAAAGACTGTACTGTGGGAGGTTTAAAAATCCTCTTCTGTCAGTCTTAGGCTAGTCAGAGGTTTTTGCAGCACCTGGGGCAAAAACTCATTGTGAAGCCATGACCCAGATATCCTGGTTAGAGTCCTGGATTTCCAGCTTGCACAAACTGTGGGACCCTGGAATTTACTGTTCTTCACTGAGCCTCCTCTCCAATGATCATCATTCTGAAAGCACCTTCAAATTCAGTCCAGAATGTACACTGTACAAATATCTCCAGTGTACATGGTTTATCAGACCATAATGTTCCTTCATGTATAACAATAAAGGCTTCTATAGGAGGAACAAGACAAGGGCCTTGCCTCTAGAGGTCTTAATAAAATGATCATGGTAAATGGGACGTGGATCACTAATTCTAATAAAGGGTACTCCATGCAGGGATATAATATAATGTGCTAAAGTGAAACAATCCAAAATGCACTTTTTAATTTAAAAATGAATTCATCAGCTATAAATAAAGTGACAGTCAGTGACAATTGCAGCAGGGCAGGAGGTCCAGGTTCAGCCAAGAGCTGTTCTTAGCCTACACAGTGCTGCTTGTCCAGATAGAATGCAACTCAGGTGACACAGTGGAAATAATGGGACATGGCATCCCTACCTCACTGTCACTGTGTTATTGGCACTTGTAGTGCCCTGGGAGATCCCTAAGTGTAGTGCATGCAATGTAGCATGGGTTTAAAGCCCATGCGCACCCACTTCACACACCCAGTCCTCTGCCAGCGCAGCTCGTCAGCGCAAAAATGGCCTGTCTCATAGCATGGTCCATGAATACGGCGACCCGTATTATGAAAATTACTGCGCATGTCAACAGCTTCATCTACAGTGTGTTGCAAGGCCTCTTCAAGGAGTAGCGCTTCAGGAATATTGCCTCATCTGCCCCATGTGCCCTTTCCCTGCCGACATTGCTGTTCAGTCTTCCCTCCCTAACATGGCCTAAAAAGTAACAAATTAAGCCATGCCATGAAAGGGGTCGCTTTCACTTCAGAGCTTAAAAATTCCAGTGCTCACCCACGAATGTATTCGGACAAATTTGAGACAACTTCAGCATACCAACTGAATTCTGAATCACCCATTAATAGAATTGATTTAGAATTCGGCAAGTAGTCCGCCTCCAGTATGGAACAGCAAGTTATTAACCAAGTTAGTTTGTTCTAACACCTTCAAGTTTTAAATTAATGATGTCAGCCTCAATAACTGTGATGAAGTTAAATCTGTCAGCAGCTCTAATGCCTAGCCCGTCCTTGTGTGAACTAAGTGGTGCCTCAAGGCAGCGTGCACAAACCCTGAAAAACGACAAAACGTCATGAATTACAAATATACGTGAAACGTGAAAAGATATGATCACAGAAAGGCAGATGAAAATGAAAACTGGACTATGGATGACACAGTCAATCAACCCTGCTCTCTGACTGGTCGCAATAAAATATAACTGACATACAGAGGTAGTATGGGAGAAAAATCGATTCATAAACATACAAAGGGTCATGAACCTTCAGCTGGTGCCCAGTAATAACATAGCCCAGAGTTAATTCATACCAAAACCTGTTTTTTCTTCTCACTGTTCTGTGCTGACTCTGAAAAGTGACAGACCCAGTTAGCTCCTACTAGAACATGCTTGCGTCCATCATGCTAAACACAAATGTGTGCAACAGGCTCAATAACTACAGCAATTAGAGTGCTCACACCGCTAAAAAGCAACGTGTTCTGGCGCACACTGGCCTCACTATCTTGCAGGTTCTTTAGTGCATTTTGCTATGGAGAGCTGTTGGAAAGTCATCCTGTGCCCTGGGCACCCCCAACTTTTGCTGACTGGTACTGGTGTTAACTGACTCTGACTGACCCTGGGCTCTCCCTAACCAGGCCCAGGGCCAGTGCTAGGCTGAAAGAGACACACTTAGAATACAGTGAAACACCTACATACACTAGGGTACACTATGGGTTGGGGTACCCCTGTGATTGGCATGCCCTACCCTATAAGGCCCTAGTACATAATAGGGCAGAAGGATTGAAACTACCTATCAGTCCCTAGTATATAATGTATATAATAGGGCATGGAAGTTTAGAGGCCAGCAGCCCTTTCTGCACTTGCATGTGTGCACTGCCAGGGCCAGACTGGGAACTGAAACCGGCCCTGGCAAACAGCTCGGCCGGCCCCCCTGTGGGGGTGCAGCCGAGCTGTTTGCTAGGGCCGATTTCAGCCAATTTTGTTACAGGGAGCTGATATTGCCGGCTCCCGGTAACAAAAACGGCCCCCCAGGGTCTCAAAACCAGCCCCATCCTGGCGGCCCACCGGGGAAACACCTGGTGCCCGCTACGGCCAGTCCGGCCCTGTGCACTGCTGAAGCCTGAGGTCAGTTTAAAAGTAGCCCTGTGTTGCAGGACTGCTTTTAAAAAGTAAATTGTGCCACTTATTCACTATTTAAAGAGGTCTCATTCAGGATGTGGCAGGAGTGGCTAACCTTCCTCAGAGGGGCAGACAATGTGGCGCTTCATGCCTCTCCATGGCGTAATTCACACAGGAAACTATGGAACACCCTGGACGCTCATTCTTTCACATTTGATCCACCGTGAGCGGATCTAACCTCTCACAAGGCCCTAATTATAGGAGACTACATTCGTAAATCACGTATTTGTAATGTACTGTATTGCCCCTAACGTGTACGTATACCTGTAACCGTTTGATATGTCCGTATTGCAGTGTATTGTACTCCTTTAGCACAACTATGACGACTATCAGTGCTTGATATACTAAAGGCCGACCATGTCTGTTGTCTCTAAAGCTTCACTGTATTTCACCTGACACAGCACTTGAGTAGCTATTACTATTACTTATTTCTCTATTTCTCTCTCTCTCTCTCTGTCTTTCCTTCTATCTCTCTCTATCTCTACATTTGATTTGATTTCCATCGACTTACTTTGTATTTTACATGACTTAACAGCAACGTAACTTTCGTAGATTAATTTCTTGATCTAATATGTTGCATCATTACTGTGTCTCACTTTTTGTTCCTTCCTTGAATTTCAATAAAAACGATTTGAAATAAAAAAAAAGTAAATTGTGCCCAAACTCGACTTTGGTGTTTGGGGCACTTAAAAATGGTTGACCTATAATGTTTGGGCATATTAGGTACCCCCAGGGTCTCGCCTAGGTGTCCCAGGGGAGGGGGATCAGGTATTTATAAGGAGGACCCTTATAAAATGAGTTTTATACGCCCTGGGTTAAGTGAAATTGCACATTTCACTCCCCACATTGTGATAAAAGTGCTGCCCAAAATCGACGTTGGTGGTAGGAGCACTGTGGAGGGAGGATCTGCAATATTTTTACATATTCAGAACCCCTAAAGTCTCCCCTAGGTGTTCCTGGGGTGGTGGTCCTGTAGATATAAGTAGAGTACTTATAAACAATGTTTTTATAAGTCCTGGTGCTGGAAAAATGGCCCAAGTCATTTTTCCCATTGCAAATCCCATTCCACATAGGTTAACATGGCAAGAAGTTATTAACTAATAACTCTTGATAGGAAAAGGCTAAACACGCCATTCAAAGACTTCCTAGAATAGTATTAATAAATCCAACAATATTATATTGTTGAATTTCTCCTAAAATGTACATACAAGAATTTATAAGACTTTCTTGTTTGTAAGCCCAGATTCAGCCTTCCAGTGGTCTGTCCTGATTGGTCAGAGTTAAGTGGATTAGCCAGGCTTCTTTGAAGAGGTGATAAAGAGCCACTGGGGTTGACCAGCTCTGCTGGGAGGGCAGTGTCCTGTTGCACTAGAATGCCAGAGCAGGGGGAGGAGTCGTAAACAATGGACTTCAAGGGAAGGGGAAGACATCAGTGTCATTTACAACTCCACTCTTTTGACACACAGCCAGATGCTAGGATTAAGGAAGGAATGAGCAGATGCAAGGGGGAGAGACTATGGAGATTAGCCATCCTAGGGGTGTGTTTAGCCAGCTCTTCTCTCCCTGCTGGAAAATCAGCCATTATGAATTTGGAAGAATTGGTGCACTCTGGGACAAAATAGTGCCACACTCTGCAGGAAGTGGTCAGACCTTTGGGTGGTACCCAGCAGCCCATTGGACAGGAGTGACCTCCTGCTTGACCCAGAGAAACTGGAATAAGTATCTGAGAAGGGCAGAGCCCCTCAGATCTGCTGCTTGAAACTTAAGAAAGCAAGACGGGCCATGCTGGAAGTTTGATGTGCATTTCCTAAGGCCTCCACTGTGAAGACTGCAGTTTCTGCACCATCTGAAACTACAGCCTGTGGATTACCTTGCTGTAAAAAGGACTAAAAAGTGGACTCCCTGCAAGCTACAGGTTATCAGAGCTCACCTGGAACATCACCACCAAGAATCCTCAACCTGGAGAACAAGTGGATTTGTAAGGGTTTTGTCCGAGTGGATTGTGGGAACTAAAGTCCTCAACTTTCAAGGACCATCTTGGAGCTTCCAGACCCTTGGAGTGAGTTTGAGACACTTTGGGACCCTTTGGGGAAATTCAGGAAGAAGTTCCAGAAGTTTGGAGAACTTTCGAGTAACTTTGGAAAAAAGCTCCATAAGGGGACCGACTCAACATGAAATGAAATGAAATGAAATTTGTACTTGTAAAGCGCACCCATACCCCCAAAGGGGTGTCCAGGCGCTGTACGCATACCGCTGTGGAACCCTTCCTGGCTTTTTCCCTGTGAAATGTCCACTCCTGGGCACCCCCAGGGTGAAGCCAGGCATCCCAGCGCTGTTGGGGCCGTTGTGGAGATTAAGCAAGCTATTGCCCAGAGTTGCAGAGTGGGACCCATGATTAGAATAGGCACCGAGGCGAGAATTATCAGGTCTGAGGAAATTGAGCCCAAGACCCGCCGAGGCGGGAATTGAACCCTGGTCCCAGGCCAGATCTCTGCATCAGGGTCTGCCGCTCTAACCATTGAGCCACACTTCTGCCGCCTGCCTTCAACTGCGAGCCAGCCTGCCGGCCAGGTTTGTCCCGCTGAAAAGCTCCATAGGTCCTCCTTCCAGAGTTTGACTGGGAGTAGTCGAAATTCGAGGCCGGCGAACCCTCATCGAATCCGGCCTGGTGAAGAGCATCAAGGGACCCCGCGAGAAAAAGCTCCGTAAAAGTATCTAAGTCCGAATGAAGAAAAGGTGACCGGGAGCAACCGCGAAAGCCAAGCCGCCTACCTTCAACCGAGTGTCAGCCTGGATCCTTGGTTTGTCCCGCTGGAATGCTCCAGAGGTCGAACTTCCATAAGTTTGACCGGGAGCTCGTCGCAAGGCAATCCGGCGAACCCTCACCGAATCCGGACTAGCTGAGAGCTTCGAGAGACCCCGGGAAGAAAAGCTCCAGAAAAGTTTCTAAGTCAGAAGGTAAAAACTTTGACCCAGACCTACTGCGAGGGGTAGTCGCTCAGGGCTCCATCGCAGTCGGCCTGAAACTTTGACTTTAACCCGGTCTATCGCGACCAGATGTTCTGATAAGGCGCTATAGGTTTCTATGTGCTAGAAATTGCTAAATATTTGAAAATACATATCTACGGTTCCCTACATTCGATTGTTGTCGTTCTGGTGTCATTTTAAAGATAAAAATATTTCCTATTTTTATAAATTGGTGTTGGATTTTTATTTTGTATTGTGTCTTAATTATTTACTGAAATGGTGTTTTTAAATGCTTTACATACTTGTCTTTGAAGTTAAGCCTGCCTGCTCGCCGCCAAGCTACCAAGGGTTGAGCATAGGAATAATTTTCTAAGACCTATTCTGAGCCCTATACTGTGCTAGTGGCCATATTGCCAGTGGCAGATATACATTTGCCCCTACTAATAATCCACTTTCAAACAAGAGCTCCAAAGGCCTTCACCCCACAGATAATTAAAATGTGCAACAGCAGAGCCGAAACAAGGGTTATTCCCTGATGGCTACCCAAGAAAGATAAATGGCTCTACTAGCTGTGGCAAAAGGGTACATGAACAGGAAATCACCATTTCTGTGATGTGCACTCCCTTTCTTCGATCTTTCTTTTCTACTTACAGCAGCACTCCATCCCTCGAAAAATGCCCTCAACCTATATCATACTTGCAATCGATGGATATTATCTCGAAAAAGGACCTTTTGTTTGCACGAACCCCTATTTAATTTACATGATCTAAATGTCAAAGCATATTCAGCAAAAACAAGCATTGGCAAAATCAAATGTCTGGGTTTCAATGCCAGCCTTTTGACTTTGTCATGGTTTTTCCAGACTTGATTGTTGAGAAAGCTGCCGAACCCTCATCAATCTAAAAAACATAAAAATTGGCTAAAAGAAAAAATATTTTATGGTCTCATAGACACACATTGCTAGCCCCTGACACTGTAGTGAATGAATTTGGGGCAGATTTACTAACACAAAAGTGGAGCAAACCAGTACAAAATATTTACAAATCTTTATTTGCAGGAGTTAAGTAGCCCTAAAGTAACACAAAGTTGCATCAAGGGAGGTGCACCATGTGTGGTTTATTGGCGTTCCCATGCAACCATTCATGGTTTTTGACTGAAAGCCCTATGTACTTACATTTGTACAGAGGGATTTAATGCAAATAATGATGTCTCTTTAAAGCTGTGTTAAAAAGGAGAAACATTTTTATTTCTCCAAACTTTTATTTTACTGTGCATGTATGCTGCACTGTTCAACAAACCTCCACAGTGGGAAACAATTTAAAATTTGGCAAGGCATAGTATTTTGTACAGGAATGGAAGAAAGCAAGAGTGTCATATCTTAGTAGATATAGAGCTGTTCTGCTCTCTCCTCTCATGTAGCGCAGGAAACAAATTTGGTTGCTGCACTGCGTTGCATGACAAATTTGCAAGTCTGCCCTTTTGTGTGTGGGAGTGTTGCTTGTGAATGGGAAGAATGTCTTCACTTCCAGTGAAGTTAGCCAATGGCTGAATAGGTTGACCCATGCAGTTGCGGCTGCTGCCTGGAAGCAGCAGTGGGGTGGGTGGGGGGCAAGGGGCAGCGGAGGTCGGGTTTAAAAAAACCCACTTACCTCCTGGGAGAAACAGGAAGCACCAGGGCTCCTACGCTCCCTGCAGCCAATCACAACGTTGCAAATCAGCGTTGTGATTGGTCTGAGCGCCGTGACACAGTGCTCAGCCAGGGGCTGGAGGGGTGGGCATGTTCTCCATCCAGGCTGTAATGCAGCCTGCATGGAGAACACTGAAAGTGCGCATGACTGTTTTGGGCAGCCCGAGAGGGCCGACCAAACAGTCATTGCGCACTTAGGAGGTACCCTCCTCCCCTGCTCTTCAGCCCCGCCCACCCCCGCCCCCTCACGCAAGCTACCGCAGCAGGAGGAAAAAATAATATGATAATAACATTACGTTATTATCATTTTATTTTTTTCCTTTCTTTTGCTGCTTTATGACAGTGGAGCGATGCTCCTCCGCCTTAGGGGTAGAGCCGCCACTGGACCCATGGTCCCATGCTATAGCGGAGCGGAACAAAATGTGAATGACACAGCAGACCAACGTATGAAGAGGGCAGACTGAAATCCCCTTTAAGTGAGAGTTTTGCCACCTCTTCTCCACAATAGGAGTTCAACTGCTGATCTCACGAAGGAGAAGCTCTGCGCTTTTCCACAATAGACTCCGGTTGCTGAATAAACAAGCATTGGCATAGCCAATAGGTCTCGCTTTTGGAACCTTATAAGTATTTAGTTATGCAGCACAATATCCTTGGTGCAACAACATCAACTGTTGCATGGCTAAACACTTATAAGGTCCCAAAGGCGAGACCTATTGGCTATGCCAATGCTTGTTTGTTATTACGGGTGGGGCGCCAAAATTATTAACTTAGGGAGGGAAGGTGTGGTGGGGACAATAAAGGGATAGAGGATGTGTCCCGGCACCACAAACAAGGAAAGGAGGGAGGGCGGGTGGGGGCAGCCAGACAAACAGGAGAGGAACAGAGATGCTGAGAAGTACATGAAGAAGCCAGATCAAACAAGTGCACTGTGGTAGAGTGCTTAAACTGAAATATAACAAGCGCTTAACGACTGTAACCACAAGTGATTCTGCGCTTTACAAGAAAAAATAAATAAATGAAGACATGTATACTTTAGTCCCCATTTAGGTAACTAGGTATAGGATCCTAGATGAAGAGACCTACTATTAAAAACTCAGGTGAGAAAATAACAATTCCTTTAAAGTCAAGGGCTTTGTGTGGTTGTGACTGCACTTCCTGTGAGACAATTTTGTGTAATGACACCGCACACTGCCTATGCTAATTTGTCCCCCACTGGCATGCCCACGCAGTATGTTAAATCATCGTCCTGCCATCAGCCATCTCCCATTCTCATGCACCTGAAAACAACAGCTTTTTAACTAAGTCTTTTAAGGAATATAAGACAACGAAATACCTGCTTATGGAAAGAAACAAAAACAGTGTACAAAGAATTAAATAAAAAAGCAAATATGAAGAAGAAAACTGTATGACTATTGTGAACTTTGTAAATCGAGAATATACTTAGACTTGCGGTGTGCATACATAAGCTTGGCAGCTATGCGGTTGTGCGTGGGGTAGAGATTAAAAAAAGAACGTCTGTGTCCAAACAAGAGCTCATGGAACCCACCGGATGGAAGACAGATGGCTGCAGGAGGTAGGTGGCATGGGCAACAGTGTCGGCATGAACAGGGGAACTCCTTCTCTGAGGGGATACAGGACTAACAAGCACCCAGACAAAGGAGTGTGTGAGGGATCCTCTGGAGATAAGCAACAACACAGGCATGAAAGGGCGGGTGGGGCCCATCAACCACACTTATATAGAGTGCTTAAACCCAGATTAAACAAGCAGCTGGGAGCAGCGCCATACAAGCAGCAACAAGCGGGCCGTGGTCCGATCACAGAACGGTGACACTGCAAATAATAAGCTGCAAGGGGCAGGAGATGTTGTTGGGGGTACGGCACTGGGAAATTAAGTGAACTGAACGCAGCGCCGTGCACCAGTAAGGAACAAGGAGAGAGCGGAAAGAAAAAAGTAATGCACTGAAACAAAACATATGGCCGATAGTGAAAGGATCGGCAGACAAAAGAACCAATGGAAAGTGCTGGGCGTGTTTAAAGCCCATAGAGTGATTACCACATGTTTCGAAGACAGCACATGCATGCTGCCTAGGCTTGACCTAAAAATGATAGTTTTTAACATCTGTGTGACCACGTATTAGTTATTTGACTAATTCACTCTCAGTTTTCACCTAATCCTTTAGCCAAGATTGTATGTCACAATATCCACATCAATATTATCAACCTGCATATATAGTGACTTCATAATATTGACTACCAACATATCATCAAGGTTAGCATATGTAGGGAAGTATAGATATGCTATTCATACCTCCACATCTTCTTACCTTGAAAATATGTTGCTAGTCGATATTGTGAAGTGCTGGTTAAAATGTTGTTATTGTGGTAGAACACCCTGGGGAGCATTGATCTTTTTTTGCCATCTCCTCGTGTGTACCACTACCACCAAACTGAGAGGCCTAAGGAGAGATCTCACATCTGGTACTCTTTTCTCATTGTATACAGTGTTAAGCAGTAGAGATGCACACATTCATTTCTGTGGTCCATGTGCAGTCGCCCATATCCACTTGCATAAAAATGAATTGTCTTCTAGATTTGTCCAAACCATGGTAAATCCTGGCTTGTCAGGACATCCAGTAGTTGGACTCCACAATGCAATCATTCTCCCTCTATCGGAGGACCATGTACGATGCACCATGCCTTTGTCATTCTCAAGGACATTGAACACAGCTATAACCTGGTTTATGCATCAATGTCTTCAATTGTAGAAATAGCCGAGAACATGCAGTTCATGCACAAGATTACTGAGTGACCCCTTGGTTGTAAGGAAGTTTGAGCTCCGTTTTAATTAGTTTTGAGTGTTCTTGTACATATAGCCAACAAAGATAATTAACTGTACCCCTGGCATGAAGCAATGTGCTGACAACTTCAAGTGGCACACATCAACATTCTACACTGCACACCTAGCAACAGTTATGCCAGGTGTCACATTTCTGGGTTTAGGCTAAAGCATTTTAATGAAATCCACGCATTATCACACAGATCAAAATGTATCGCACAAATATAAGCTCTGCTCGGCTGACAGCCTACTTCTTAAACATTTGACGCTCCTTCAGACTATGATACGACTGAGCAGCCTGTCCTCAGCCCCTGGTTGGCTGCAGGAATCCTTGGGATGCAAACTGACCATGATAAGGGACCACCGGGCCCATCCTCATCTAAGCCATCATTGGTGAAGGAACTGCCTAACATATGTAGGATTCGTTGGTTTCTGTTGCCAGTCACTCTCACGTCATTAGACTCTGGAGAGAACGGGCGCAGGAATGTTCCTTCACCTCGTAGCAGCACCAAGCCCGCTTGCCTTATTTCTTCCAGTGCACGTTTGGGGCTAGAGATGCTGAGGGATGCTGGTTTTCCTATGTTGGGTGGTGCTGGTGGTGCAGAATAAGTGTGTCACTGACACAATGGAAGAGCAGTGCTTTATAGAGTCCCTGCAGAGACACCAACAGTCTACATCGCACCTTAGTTCTCCCTCTAGGCACCCTGGAGTGATTGTACTCTAGCCTTTGCAGCTTGCAAGCAGCACACTTGGGGCATCTGCCCCCCCCCCTCGAATTCCTGACAGGCACTTGTATTCCTTCTCAGATACTATGAAGTGTCCAGCAGGACGGGGAGTAAAGTTGCCAGGTCTCTAGCTATGCAGAGACACCATACAGGCACAGCTGAGAAGATCCCCTCCTCCATTTCCTCTGATGTGGAAGTGACATCAGCTCTCCAGCTTGACAGAAAGAGGAGGAAGCAAAGTCCCCACCTGAAGAGAAATGTTTGGCCTGTGTCAGAGAACATTTGCCAGCAAGCAAAGGAGCGACAATCGGAGAGCTTCAGATATTGGTGCACAGAGAGGGACGCAGACTCTGGTCAGAGTACAGAGAGAGAAATGTTTGTCATGAAACCACAAAGTTTGGATGTCTGTCGCTTCTTGTTTGCTGTGTTGATCTTTAGTCAGATTTAGGTATATGTTAGTGGCAGGAAACATCTATTACAATGCAGGCATTACAATGTAGTGGCTTTATAACGCAGTCAGTACCACGACTGCGACATTACTACGAGTTCCCTTACAACGCAAGCCATTACAACTACTTGCTTTAGGGAATGTGGTGTTGGACTGGTGTTGGATTTTAAGTCCAACACCTTCCCTACTGATACACCGACTGAAGTTGGAATAGTAATTTAAACTATTCCAAAGTCCAGCGCTTCCCTAAAGTAAGTGGTTGTGATGACTTGCGTTGTAATGGAACTTGTGGTAGCATCACAGTTGTGATTTTGACTGCGCTGTTAAGCCACGCATGGTTTTAGCATGCGTGGTAACAGATGCTATTCGCTAGGGGCATTGACTCAAATTAACCCCTAACAATGAGCATATGCTGCTCAGCTGGATATAGGACCAAGTGGTGCAAGCGTTGAGTATTCAGTCTCTTCCAGGAAATGATTTATTCTATGCTTATAGCTGCCAAGTGCCCCCATGTCATGTTTGACAACTTTCAGCCACTTCTGACTTTTTAGACTACAAATGTTGCATTATTGAACTTGTAGCACTTTCACGTTTAGCACTGTAAACATAGGCGGAAAAATCCCATCATTCAAAGTGCTTCTAGCTGAAAAAAAACAGGACTGAGTTTATCACACATCACATGAAACCATCTGGAGGCTATGTGTGACCTTCCCGTAGGTACGTAGTCTTGGGTTGAGGCAAATCCACAACTCCCTACCAGGAAACCAAAATCAGTGAGATTTGCTCTCTTGTTTGCCTGGAAGCACCAACAAATATGTTGCAGCTACATTATCGTTAGACTGTTGAAGAGAAGCTTTCGCGGCGAAGTCTGTTCTGAGGAACAGAAAAAGCAAGCAATGCTTCCATACTACACAAATGTACATACTAAATGAATTACTTATCGAGTCCACTACCTTTAAGGGCTCAGTTATGATTAATGCAACAAACATAGACGGAATCCACGTTGTAGAGCTATTGTATTTATGGCAAGGGAGTGGGCTGGGGTCAGGAGAAACCATGAGCTATTTGTTTTGTCAAGGATTAGGAGCAGGCAGACATACGTAGAGTACAGAAGTAGATTTGGTAGAGAAGGGTCCGTACAATGCAGATTGGGGGCAGTGGATGGTTCCTGAGTAGTATGGTGAAAAAGTGGGCACCTCAGTGTACAAAAGAGATAGAGACTGTTCATAAGAGAGATGTGCGCAAGGCTTTTCATAAGAGGGATGTGCGCAAGCATATGAGAGGACGTTGTGGAGGAACGTTTCTGAGAGGAAGCATGGTGCCTGATGGGTTAGCAAAAGAGACTAACTGAGCAGTAGTGAGTGTTCCTTAGGGGGATGGAGTTAGGACTGAGGATGAAGCGCCTGGGATAGGCTTGAAAGTAAGTTTACCTGAGGCCTATGGTGCACAGAGAGTGTCTTGTGCGGATGGAGGATTGGGCTCATGTGAAGGCGATGGAATACAGACTGCATCGGGTTCCAGAAAGACAGAATAATCTGATTTGAACTTAAATATTGGAAATGGTGTAGCACTTAGCATTGTAAAACGCAGTGATTCGTGTAATTAATGAAATATGGACCCAATTGCTTCCTTTAGGTCGTCATAGTGTCACTAAACGTGTCACTCATAAGAAATGAAAAAGTCGCATATAAGCGTCCTTCTAACATGGAAAGGACACACACAACTACACTGAAAACGTGACAGCCCCATAGCAAAGCGTTTTGGTAAATCTATGCTCTGTTGTTGTGCATGGAATGCTAGCACCATCAGGGTGTCAGGCGGTTTCACTGCCTCCCACGCTCTCTCTCGCGAGGACTGAGGCTGCCCCCGTTGCCCGACTATTCCCAGGCAGATGATAAACAAGGCTGAATTGTAATTGGGCATCAACGAAATGCCGTCGTGCTTGTAACATACATCACATTACGTGACGTCGCCCACAAAGTGGACTGTTGTCTCATGGAGTGAGAGGTGCGCCGCGTGGGCAGGGTGGTGCTTTTCCCAGGGACGACGAGTGTAGTGCGCCAGTGAATCCGCGCACACTAGCAGCTTCCCAGGGCACTGTTAATTGTAATACCCGTGGGCTCGCGGTCTCTTGAAGAGGCGCCTGGGGGACCAGCTGCACTGTATTTTCACGTTATTAAACAAACAACCAACAACTGGGGATCTAAATGATTTCTTGCAGACAGGGCTGTAAATGTGCATAGGTGGCCATGTTATGACAAGCGCGCGCGCCTCGCACGGCAGCAGGGGGAGGGGGGAGAGGAGGGGGCCTGCGCGATTCCCTTGCGGGAGCGAGCAGCGCCAGGAGCGATAATTGCTACCATATGGCACCGCTCGCTCCCGCAAGTGAATTGCCAAACGTGCACGCATTGCCATTGAAGGCAATGGAACGCGTGCACGTTTTTGGCTGAAAAGCCAAAGCGATTCCAAAAGGTCTTTTTGCCTATGCAGCGCATGCGCGCTGCGTAGGCGAGACCTAAAAAACCAAGGTGCTCAACTTCAGGCCCACTGGTTCGTAACTCATTCTACCTTGGTGACCCCGAGCTTATTGTCATAGTTTTACCCTGCTGTTGCTGCTTTGATAAAAGCACGTGCTGTCCCACAAATCCACTGGCCTCATTTGCAATACTGATTTCCTGTTGCTGACCTCGAGGCATCTTTGATCGCAGCAACAATTGGCTGCTTTACTAGCATTCAGGAATGGCGCATGCAACCAAAGGTGAACACTTTGCGCTTACAAAGTACCCCCCTCCCCCCGCCCCAGCAGACAGCCATCAAATGGCAATATGAGAAGAAAGGATAGGTTGCAGTGACATGCATCAAATAAATGGGAGATTGCTGTCATGGAGAACCTGAATTCAGTTCTTCCTTACCAAAGGACATAACAATAATAGCTTGTTCGCTTCACAAAAGGCAGAGACAGTTTTAACCTTCCAAAAATTAAAAGCTAGCAATCATGCAACTCATGTGTGTGCAAACATTACAGGCATGCCTTGTCTGCACGTGACAAGACATTGCCTTCTCTTTCACTGGATTTGTTAATATTTCTCCGGAAACATTTACACTGTGCAATAGAGTTAAAAATAAGACGTGCTAATGTGCCAGCAAAATGCCTGGGCGAGGTGCAGGTTAATTCAATTAATCTGCTTGTGTTAAGTGTGTTTGCTGTCACTCACTTCCTGTTGAGATTTCTAGAATAACATGGCATGTCATGTCAGCTCAAGGAAATTTAATACAGTTGACAAAAGTCACACACTTGAATATTAAAATGGTGTATTAAATACAAAATGGTATAAATCACAGGCGCATAAAGAACGGGTGCAGTGCGGCATTTATTGGCTTTGTTGTGTCAAAAAGAGGTCACATGGCCCATTTGTGGCTCAATCCTGTGAGCTCTTGACCTTATACCCAATCAATATGCAATAAATATTTCTATGTAATATTGATTCATGCTCAGGCTTCCTGTTTGATAACGTAAATCACATTTAAAACACAAAGAAAAAAGATAGTCTGATTGTTTGAACTTGCGTCATTTGTTTGCTTTCAAAACAAATCATTCCATAATTATATCGCTCTCATTCCATCCACAATGTATTGTCCTTTACCTAAAAACTGTAGGTTTAATTCACAAAGTATGTGTTGCACCTAAGGTTCAGGGTTGGCTAATGTAAAGATAGCAAAGACACAAGAGGTCCTCATTTCAAGTGCCTAGGGAATCTAGATTTGGCAGTATCTCCTTTTACTCCCACATCATGAATTCTGAGTGATGTGGTAATAAGTAGCGGCTCCTCCGCTAAGGCGGAGGAGCGTCGCCCCACTGCTTTTTTGCAGTTACACAAAGGGAAAATTAAATGGTAATAACTCGTGTTATTATCATTTTATTTTCTCCTACTTCCACCCGCTTTGCGTTAGGGGGCGGGGGCAGGGGGGAGTGGTAGCATCCTCCTAAAGTGGGCAGTGACTGCTTGGCGGCCCTCTCGGGCCCTCCAAAAGTCTTGCGCACTTCGCATGTTCTTTATGCAGGCTGCATTACAGCCTACATGGAGAACATGCCCAGGCCCCCAGTCAGCGTCTGAGCGCTGAAACACGGCGCTCAGACCAATCACAACACTGCTAAGGCAGCGTTGTGATTGGCTGACTGGTCGCCTGGGTACGCTTCCAGTAAGTGCACAACGCCTAGATCTCAGTTTTTTTTCTTGAATTATTGTGAATCTTTCTCATCAAGAATGCACAGAACTGGCTGTTCAGGGGGCGTGGCCAGTAACATGGCCGAGTAGCGGCGTTTTTCATCGACTCCACCGGCCCGACTGAATCCTGTCCTTGATCCTGTCCCTTGATGCCGGGAAAACGTATTAATAGTGATCGAATGATATGCTGAAGCCGAAACGTGCCCTATGAAGAGGTAGCGGTGGATTCCTGGTGATATAGGAGCCTCTTTGAATCCTGATCGTAGACCGTGCGGCGTCTTCCAAGATGGCACCCGCCGGAGCTGATCGATGGGACGCAGCGACTCCACGGAGGGTCTGTGATGCGACGAGTAGCCCAGACAGTGAAGCGGAGGGTGAACACGCTCTCACTGAACACCGAGGTGCCGGCTCGCTGCTGAGTGCGGATTACACCCTCCTGAAGCTGCGGCGCGGAGTGGTGTAAGTCCGCCCGACGGTGACAACGACCCTGTTGCCCAGAGGAGGAGTGGGCTGGCCGGGTGAGAACCGCGGATGACGGACTGGTTCTCCACATTCAGGCGGTGACACAGGAGGCGACTTGGACTGGCGACCACAACCCGCTGCAGCATTTGATTGAGAGCCTGCGCCCTTCTCCAGGTAACTGCGGTTGCAGCAGTGAATACGGGAGGCGGCTGGTCCGGCTCTTATCGGTCTTCAGGACTATCCCCAGGAGCTGCGGTGGCGCAGGCCGGGGGCTGCTGGACTGAGGTTGCGGAGTATGCTCAGGGGCACAGTGTAACAGGCCATAACTCGTAGGGCACAGAGTCGGACTCCTTTTCTCCCCCCCTCACTGAGTTTCTGTCCATGAGGTGCGGGCCAACGGGGTGAAAGTCGGGAGTGCTGCCAGGACAACAGCCTCGGTGGTGTACAACAGTGAAACCACAGACTGGCCTAGAGGGCATAGAGCATACTGGTTCCTCTAGGTGCCGGACATAGTCATTCAGGGTCGATCTCTAAAGTGGCCATGGTTGGTGGTGCATAAGTCTGAAGGTTCATGAACCACGAAGGCCCTGTTTTTGCGGGTTAGAGTGCCCATCTCACGGCAGATACCTACCTCGCCTAGAGACCTCTCCGGACCTGATCCTGCCCCTGCTCTGGAAGAGCAGCTGTAAGATACCTCAAAACACCAAACAAACAAAACAAAAGAAAAGAGTTGGTGCGCGATCCCCCTCTCCTGCGATTTGGGTACTACTCCCGCGTCTGGAGGTCTGGCGGCCCGTAGACTGGCGGGCTGCGGCCTCTCATAGTGTTGCTGGGGGAAAACGCCTGTCTACAACCTGACGCTGGATCGCTTATGATGGCGAGGGATAAGGAGCCTAAGTCATCGAGGCAGGGAAAGCTGGATCGGTTCGCTAAGGTGCTCCCCGCGTCGACAGGGGCAGAGGGAGGCACTCCACCTCTCCCAGACAACGCGCCCATATTGCAAGCGATCCACGCATCCAGGGAGAGCCTGGAGGGGAAGATGGCGAAGATACGTTCCGAGGTCACATTGCTACGCCACGAACTAAGAAAAGTCTCAGAGAGAGTCACTGAAGCTGAACACCGTATCTCTGAAATGGAAGATACCTCCCGTACTATGCGTAAAGATGTGACAGGACTTATGGCTTCAATGAAAGAAGTGGCCTGGAGGGTTGACGATGCCGAAAATAGGGCCTGCAGGAATAACCTTCGATTTATTAGCTTTCCGGAAGATGCAGAGCGAGCGGACCCGGGCCAGTTCCTCCTGACCTTTTTGAAGGATGCCCTTCCCGGCATGCAGTTTTCGACTTGCTTTGTTATTGAGAGGGCACATCAGATGCCAAATGTCCGCCCACCACCGGGGGCCCCTCCTCTCCCCTTGATTGCCCGTTTCTTAAACTTTCAAGATCGGGATCTAATACTTCGGGAGCGACGGAAAAAAGGAGAGATCAAATACGAAAATACTACTCACGTGATGTGCAAAAACAGAGACTTACCTTTGATCCAATCAAGGCGAAACTCAGAGCACTTGGGATTCAGTACATGTTATTATTCCCCGCTAAGCTTAAAGTTATCTTCTAGGGTACCACACAGTTCTTTCAGTCCCCAGAGGAAGCATGGTCCTGGATTGAGGAACGACCCTCGTTAGGGCGTAGATTTTCCCAGGCTAAAGACCTCCAGGCAGATAAGCGGTTAGGTCCAAGTCAGGAAAGACCCAAAGAGAAGCGACAGAGGCGAGTGTTGAGGATACGGAAATCCGCCATTAGAACACCGATGAGATCCTTGAAGTTCGGGGGGGGGGGGCAGGCCGCAAATCTCGGATTCAGAGGATGACACGACTCATGGGCCAGCCGCGCAGACCTTGCGAAGATCGAGTGAATATGTTACCATGGAACAGTCGGAGAGAGAAGATTCGGCGGATGCAGACAGTGAGCATTCAGTGCTTGAGAGCATTCAGCGGCTTGCGGCTCCAGACCCAATCCTGGTAGAAGCAAGTATCCAACTGCAGCAACAACCTAGTAACGGCAAAGAGGACTGAGATGCAGGGGCCGGACGGCCACCAAAAGACAGTAAGACAATACCAGGGCCTTGTAGACATTGCAGATCTTTGGCCTGATAGAGGGAAGCATAGTGTGAGATTATACTGTGTAATTGAGTAATTACTTGAATTGAGGGGGAGGGAGGGTTACAGACCTCTTGGTAGATTACCCGTGCCATAGTTGTCATGTTGACGAATTGGGGGGTGGTGTGGGTAACGGAAGAGTGTAGGGTGGGGGGCAAGTTGGGAACCGTCAATTGTTATGGGACGAGTTTGATACAGGGGAGGGGGGATTGTTTTTCTCACTTAGCTTAAATGGATACCGAGATTGGGATGGGAATGAGGGGTAATGTTTGTGCTCCTGGAGAGGGCTGGAAATGTGATGATTCACTGGTTTTCTCACAATGGCCGAGGGTAGATACACAGTAATGACAGGGCATGTCAATGGGTTAGGGAATAAAGTAAAACGAGGATTAGTAGCTAGCTACCTTAAGAGACTTAAACCTGATATAGTCTTCTTACAGGAGACGCATTTGATGGGCTCACACTGCGCCTTCCTGGGGAGAGGTCAATACACCACCCTGGCACATGCGGGTTTTACCAAAGGTTCCAGAGGGGTGGCGATTCTCATTAGAAAATCACCCCCCTTTCGTGTTACGAAACAATGGATAGACCCAGGCGGGACATGTGTGGCAGTGCAGGGGACTTGGATTCGTAAGAAACTTTTACTCATTAGTGCTTATGCTCCCCCACGACTGCAACAACGTACACTAGACAAATTGACTGACCTCCTACTACATTCAGAGTCCACCATGCACATTATAGGGGGAGACTTCAATGACGTGCTTGAACCCTCTCTAGACCGAACCCAGTTGCACCCCGGGACACATGGGCCCACACAACTAGCACAATTTCAGGCTACCCTTGGATTGACTGACCTGTGGCGACGCCATCATCCAACCACACGAGCCTATTCCTATTTCTCTGGGGCCCACAGGGTGTTCTCTCGATTGGATTACCTCTTCACTCCAGCGGGCGAGATTGGGAATATAGATAAAGTGGAATATCTGGCTAGGGGTATTTCAGACCACTCGCCGCTTTTGTTAACGGTGGGAGAAAGACCTAGAGATAAGGAAGTCCACTGGAAACTGAGCTCATGGGCCCTGCAAGATAGGGTTGTGGCCAAGGAACTCCGAGTGGACTCAGAGCTATATTTTAAGGAAAATGAAGGATTAGTGCAATCAGCGGTCACCTTATGGGAGGCATTTAAGGCAGTGATTCGAGATAGAGTGCAAAATATCATTGCCCACAAGAAAAGACAAGAAATCCAAGAGATAGAGGCCTTAGAATGTAAGCTGTTAAGTTTGGAGAACAGCGGAACCTCCGCCATAAATAGCCTTACCCTTCGCCAAATAGAAATAACAAAAAGAGAATATCAGGCGCGAGTCACGCAGGAGGTGATGGCTCACCAGTTAGCCGTTCAACACCGACTATACGAAACAGGAGACAGGACGGACAAGCTGCTCGCATGGTTGAGTAGGAAGGAATTGGAGACGAGATGGGTGACATCCATAGAGGAACGAAGTCACACGTACAACACACCCAAAGATATAGCGGAGGCTTTTGCCGATACTACCCGGAACTCTATGAAGCCAAAACACAGGCGAGCGAGGCACAAATAATTTAGTATTTAGAAGCAATTGAGACTCTCTCACTCTCTCAGGAGGAGAGAGATAGGCTGGACGAGGATTTGACACTCGAAGAAGTGACGGAGGCTATTGGCCGGCAAAAGTCGGGGAAAACCCCGGGCCCTAACGAGCTACCAGCGGAAATTGTTAAACTAAACAGCAGTCTGCTGGCCCCGTATCTACTAACATGTTCAAAGCATCGAAAGATGAAGGGATTCTCCCAAAAGATCTCCGAACGGCAACAGTGGTGGTGATTCACAAAACAGGGAAACCTCCAGGGGACTGCGGGTCCTATCGGCCCATATCGCTGCTCAATATTCAAACCAAAAATGTGCCCACTATTCTGGCGACCCGTCTCTTGGCGATTATTACCCCCCTAATACATAAAGACCAATCAGGCTTTATGCCGAAGCGAGCCACACATTTTAATCTAAGACGGTTGGCTAACTGGATGGACACGGTCCAGAGTAGAGATAGCCCCCACGTGCTCCTCTCACTTGATGCCGAAAAGGCATTCGATACTGTATATTGGCCTTTCATGAGATGTACTTTGGTGAAATTTGGATTTGGTCCAGTGTACCGGGAATGGTTGGCACTTCAATATAATGCCCCTGAGGCGAAAGTCCGGGTCAATGGGGTCATGTTGACGAGCTGGCCTGTTCAGAGGGGTACTAGACAGGGATGTCCCCTGTCTCCCTTGTTGTTTGCCCTAATACTAGAGCCATTGGCATGTGTCATTAGATCCTATCAGTGGCTGGGTGGTTTTGTAGATGAGCCCCGTCTCCTTGAAGAGGAACGCATATCCCTATATGCGGACGATATTTTATTGTATGTTACGGAACCAACTGAGACACTCCCCAAAATTCTGCAAATATTTGAAGAATATGGCCGTAACTCCGGCTATAAGATTAACTGGAGTAAATCCACCTTATACCCAGTGGGAGGCGTTACGGAGCCCCAGAACTACCCGAGCTGCCTACAGATGTCAAAGGAGGGGTTCACTTATCTTGGGCTCTATATCACCACTGAGGTGGCCACCAGCTTAGAACATAACATCAAACGAGTCCTCTTAAACTTTCAGGAAGACGTCAAGAGGTGGAGGAAACTCCCATTGACGATCATGGGAAGGGCCGCCATGTACAAGATGGTCACACTCCCACAACTACTTTACGTGTTGCAGAACACCTACTGTAAAATACCGGAGACCGTTTTCGCAACCCTAAACAACGAGTTACGCTTACTTCTGTGGGATGGAGCCCATCCACGAATAGCGCTGCAAACGCTGCAGCGGAACCCATATAATGGGGGCTTGGCCCTCCTGGATATTAGAGCCTATTATAGAGCGGCACATCTCATTGTAATTAATGAATGGATCCATGCCACAAGGGACCATCCCAGGTATGCACTGGAACGACTCCAATTCCGAGATCATACACATTTGCACTATATCTATGGAGGCAAGGGTAGTAGTCGCCTTCTGCCGGTCACCCAAAGGGTACTGGAAGCGTGGAAAAGTGCGGAAAAGACCATGAAATGGGACATGAAGCCTACGAGGGAAACCCCTTTGTGGGAAGGAACGAGATTAACTGAGATCAGAAAGCTGAGAGGCTTTAGACAGTGGGATCTGATAGGGATCTCCAAACTGGGGGATGTTATGGAGAAAGGCACTCTGACACCATTCAGCACACTTCAAGCCACATACCAACTACACGACACCCAAACTTATGCTTATCTTAGATTGCGACATGCATGGCGGGCGGAGGGGCTAGACACCGCAACACTGCCGGAATATTCCCCCTCAGAGGGCAGACTATTGCAAGAGGAGATTCCTACCAAGGCTATCTTGCTGACGTACAGGACATTAATTAATAACATGCCCGACAAGCTGGGTCCACTTCGAGCCAAATGGGAGCTCACCACAGGTCCAATGGAAGACATTGACTGGGAAGCTGCCCTCATGCACCCACGCGAAGTGGCAATAAAACAAAGACTACGATTGATGCAATACAAAATCCTACACAGGACCTATTTTGAACGAGCCACACTACACAATAAGGGGAGAGCAGACACCGCGGAGTGTCTTAGGTGCCACACAGACCGCAGCACATTCATACATACCCTCTGGGAGTGCAGCCTGATCAAAACATACTGGACCAAGGTACTGAGGGAACTTAACAATATATTGGAAGCCCAACTTGAGTTGGAAGCCAGTTATGTCCTACTGGGAATCCCTACCGAGGTAGACCTGCCACGTAATAAACTCACGCTTGCCAATTTGGGGTTGGTTGTAGCCAAGAGGGACATAGCTCGATAATGGGGTGTCCACCAACTTCCTACGCTCAAAGAATGAAGAGCGTGCCTAGACCTGTAAATGGTAGCGGAGAAAAAAATAACATACAAAGCAAGGGGATGCCCCAGAAAATTCCGAAAGATTTGGATACCATGGATAGAGTACTATGGCTTGGAAATGGAGGACGAGGAGGAGACATCAGATTTGATAAAGGGGAGGTCGAGGAAGGAATCCTGAAAATTGTTGTCTCTGACCCATTGTCGACGGAAGTAGATAACCCATGTATGACCTTCTTCCCATATAAATGTATGAAATTTGAATCTAACCTCATGCTCTCTTTCAGGGAACACAACGCAATAATTTTTATCCCTCATCACTTGATAATGAGAAATATCCAATATGTATTGTGTATCCACAGTTTCTTTTACTGTATGTTACTATTTGAAAATCTAAATAAAAACAATAAAAAAAAAAAAAGAATGCACAGAACTTGACACAGGCTAGCCAGGTGAATTAAGCAATAGTTTCACACTACGGCTTTGTATTTGAATATGCCATATATTCTGTTTTTCTGTTCTTCACTATCATGAAAGCATTATCAATACAACTGCAGGATCCTTTTAATTTCAGTTCAATCTCTAAACAAAGGACTACTTCACCAATAGAAGCAGCTCCATAGCATCTCTTAAAACTAGTAATACGTCTTGTATCAGATTTGCTTTCTTCACATCTGTGACGTTGCCTAGAGGAGCTGGTACTGAATTTGTTCATTAAAAAGACCAATTAATTCTCCATAAAATCTCACTGAAAAAATATTAGCTAATATAGCTTTTTAACTTAGCAGTATGCAGCAAACATATCCTTAAAGGTTCAAAATACAATCCAACCCTATATATTACAGTTCATTATTGCGCAGTAGAACCTATTGTCGATTTGTTTTAGGAATGGTACTTTCTTCTATACTTGTTTTATTCTTATCTCTTGTCTTAGACTGTTCAAGGAGAAACTAATGCAAAACCCATATTACTAATTACAATGACATTTATGTGTTCAAACATGTTTGTATCAACAAAAGGACTATTCAATGTGTGATTGTATTACATTCATGGTAATACTTTAATAATTCTGAGTACTGTCTGTATTACTACAACAAACCTCATCAAACAGTTCCCACGTAGCATACTTCAGATGTTTACAAGGCTCTGGTAAATAACCGTGACAGAAATAAGATTTCAGAGAATCATAAGTGACATTTGCGACTGTCTGCAGATTGCAACTCTGCTACTTGTGGGAACACCTGTCACTTAAACTCCCATGGTAGATTCAAGGATTTCACGGTGTTGCAGGTTGAGTGTCATCTGGTATTTTTCGTTTACCAACACAGCAGTGTGATCTACGGTAACAAGATTATAATTTGCTCTACAAACCAACCGTGAATTTGTTGGTATAAATTAGGCATCAGATAAGTTAAATTAATTAAAATTTTATGCAATAAAACGTAAAATAAAATAAATTAACATTTTAAGAAAATGACAGTGGAATTGTGATTTGCATCAGGCCCACATTATGATGCTCTGTGGCCGTATAACAAAACATCTTTGACTGGCACATTTTCATGCCTTGGGTGGTAAGTTTTAGGCAGTGCTTGATGCAAAAAGCTTTTGCCACCGGATTACAAAAACAGATTTGTGGAAGTGGTAACGCATGACTGGAACATATACGCATATTTGATTTGCTGCGTTTTCTTGTGATGATGATATGTTGTTTTGTTTTTTATACAGTTGTCTTTTGGTGCCGCATTATTGCATTGTGATGTTCTTGTGTTGTGGTGTGGCTGTTGTGTTGCATTCTGTTTTGACTGTTTTCCAGTATAGTTCCCCGTTATGTTGTAAATACGTTGTTAAGCTGTTGTGTGTTACGTTATTGTGTTATGCTCTGTTGTTTACTAAAGAGATGTCAACAAATGCTGCTAAATTTCCAGCTGTATCAACATTTGCCTTCAAAGTTCTTATGACATGCAAACATGTACTACTTTCTACGATGGTAAAATACTACTGCTCCAATTTTACAGCTATTTAAGAAACCAGCCAACCAAAAACTGTGGCAGAGACTTGTCTTAAATTAGCACTTTCAGTGCTCACTTTATGAGTCTCTTTCATAATTTGTCATCTTTGTTTCTTTGTTTGAGAACACACTCCTCCACTCATCAATTCTGATCAATTGCATTTACACTCATTCAAACACTAAGGGCTCTATTACAGAAAATGAGCACTGAAAGTTCTCCATCACCACAGGAAGAAGGAACGCAAAAAAATATGCACACATATTCTTATACTTTGCCTCCTCCAAAAATCTGCTTTCACAATCCGACGGATGACAAGAGGTGTTTGCAGCAAGCTTTGCCTTACATACATGTAATAGCATAATTCAAAAATATTTTGTGTGCTTGCCTCTGGTCTCTGCCACAATTTTGCACTAACTGGTGTTTTAAATAGTTAAAGAGATGCAGTAGCATTATTTCACCATTGTTAGACAGTGGTAAATGGTTGCTTATCATTGGATCTTTAGAGGAAAGTTCTCCCTGTGTCTGAAAATGTAGCAGTACTTATTAACACTCCTAAAATAACTACAGGCCACAGAACAACAAAATAACATAGAACAAAACAACACAACAGAAACAAAGCAGGCAAAACAGAATGCAACACAAGCACAGTACAGCATAACAATGACAAAATTGAAGAATGCAGCAAAAACCACAAAAATATTACAACAAATTTCCATCTACAAAATTGCAACTCAACAAATATGCACACATTTTCTTTTCATCCATCACTACCTCCACAAATCAGTTTTCTCAAAACAGTGGTTAAAGGTGTTTTGTGACCAGTCCCTAAGACCCTGATTTTGATGGTGGGGCAAAGATAAGCAATAATTTGCTCTGTGGCTACACTTTGCATCATTCTGATTGTGTTATTAAAATATATGCCCAATTTGCCTACCTTGTGGTTCCCCTGCCCCTTATAGAGGCAGGGGAGAAACCGAGTTTCTGCTGGCTGGGCATCAGCTGGTTTCATCAGTGGAAACCATTGACCCGATGGAACACCTGCCACTAGGCTACCAATGCACCCTATCCTATTTAGAGTTGGATGGCTGTTATATTCTCTGACCAGTTCCGCCTGGCATGGCAGGCCCTGGCAGGGAACACTCAGACTGGCCCTGGTGCACTGGGAGAAATCTCCCTGCATGTCAGAGTCAGTGAGGTTTTGTTTTTCAGAAACAAACCACCAGTTTTGGGGTTTCAGTCAAAAAAGGAAGAACAAATGCTAAGCAGGCCAAAAACAACATGGCATCCAGCACCACGTTAGAAGTGACAACGTGCTTCTGCCATACCACCAGATGCTCATTGGTCACAGAGATCCCTGTCAGGCATCTGGGATCTTTTGTGGTTGGTCCTCTGCCAGAGGAGGAGGGGGGAAAGCCTCAATTGACCTAGTGGCTCACTGTTTGTAAAAATGGCAATTATTGCTTAGAGTAGGTTGAGAGAGATTGAGGGAACTCAGTTGTACGTGATTTCATTAGTCAAGTCAAGTCAAGTAAAACTTTATTCGATTGCTATTTCAGACAATCATAAAAGCACATAAAACACATAATTCATTACACAACAAGAGTTAAAAATTATCAAATGTGCAATTAATAATAAAATTCATTCCATTAAATCAGTATCCCTTAACTCATTGTAAACTACATGGTTATATTACAATGCATTTCCTATGTCTAAGTACTTTCTTTAAAAACATGGCTACCCTCCAGACTATATGCTCATTTTCCAAAAACTGTAATACGGTAAACGCAGGGTGGCTTTGTCTGATCCCCAAAGATTTTAAGATTGTAACAATCCACGTTTTCCTTAATTCATTATAAAATCTACAACATATAAAATCTACAAAATAAAACCACATGTATGGTGGATTGTTCTGAGTGATTGTCGCAGGGACACAGTTGCATGTCTCGTGCCCAATCATTCATTTTTGGGAAACTTACAAGTTTATGGAAGATCCCAAGTCTGAATCTGGTCAATAAAAACCTGTCATAGCCATCAGGTACCATTTTCAAATAAGATTGTATACTAAAAGTTGTTAAAATCAATTGATTGTACTGCACAGTAGGCTTTATGATCTCTGCCGATAATCTGAGTGTATCTAGTAGAGAAAGGCACTCTTTTTTTTAGCTCTTTTCTTGTAATCATCGACATAGTGCTAAGGTTGGTAAAATATTCTAGATGACCTAGGTCACACATAAAGTCTCGGACATACCTTAGCCAAGGGATAGTTAAAGCCCCTTCCAGTTTTAAACAATCCAATAAAATGTCCTGGTTAAGTATAGTTTTTGTCGATGTCCAGATCCTATGCCATAGAAGGATAGGCTCCATTTTTATGAGATCAGCAATGTATGGTAAACCCAACTCAGAGTGGCAGACATACGATGATATACTACTCGGTACTGCTAAGATATAACATAAAAACGCGTTTTCCACTATTTGTAAGGGGTACACATCAGCAAAACCCCAGACACCTGCCCCATACATGGCAGTGGAGATGCATTTTGCCTTATAGATCTGAATGAGCTCTAATGGCGACCTCCTACCCAACTTTCTTGAAAAATTAGCAAGGGCGCCTGTGGACTTTAAAAACGCCAACTTTTTTGCTAGTACTGCTTGGGTCCATCGGTCATTCTGATCGAAAAGTATACCGATATATGAAAATCTCTTTGTGAACGCTATCTTCTGCTCATCTATATACATAGTCCTACATTTCTGACTGCAATGACCACACCTCATTATAAAGGTTTTTGAGGTGTTCACCCTAAGGCCAAGATGGCGCATGAAGGCTGAGAAGCTGTTTAAAACCTTTTGCAATCCTACTTGAGTGCGTGACATCAGAACTGCGTCATCCGCATATAGAAGAGCAGGTATTGGGCGTCCAGCTATTTGAGGGAGGTCTTGGCATTCTTTAGTCAATGCTTCGCCCAGGCCGTTGATGTAAAGATTAAAAAGAAAGGGGGCTCGCACACAGCCTTGCCTAACCCCCCTCCTTATTGGAAATGGGGCAGAGCACTCACCGTTAATACTATACCTGCCCTTCTTCACCCGTGTGTATTTCCCTATAATAATGGTTAAATTTAGGCTCTGTTCGACCGTCCCTAGGCCCTCATGGAAACCGTATTGAATGTCAGAAAAAAACCGTGTTGTCCTCGGCCCAATCTTGTAGGCGTTCTAGGATAATTCGACCCACCACTTTTATCAAAGAGTCCAGCAGTGAAATTGGTCTATAACAGCCAGGGTCCTGGCAATCCCCCTTTTTAAATATTGGCGCTATGGTCGATTCTGTCCAAGTTGTTAAGAAAGATGAAACACAGCTTGCAGTGATTACCTGGGTTAAAAGCGGTCCCCATAGTGTCACATTTGACTTATATAAATCTACAGGGACCCCATCCGGCCCAGGAGCCTTACCACCTAAGCTTGCGGAGATAGCCCGATTTATTTCATCCAGCGTGAACTGGAGATCGATATAGTGGGGCATAGGTACCAGGGCAGCATCCCCGTGGTGTTGAGTATCTGGCGCATCTTCCCTCCCCTCGCCATTATACACCATATTGAAATGCTCGACCCATTGTTCTTCTGGTATTGCTATTTCAATTGTTGGGCCGCCTCCAGGAGTCAAATAGGGGGCTTTCACTGCTTTCCAAAAAGCCGAGCTATCTTTCGCTAAGGAGGCCTCGTGCAGGGACATCCATGCTTCATTTCTCAGGGATGCTTTTCGTTCCTTAAGTGCTAGCCTATACGCCCCTCTAGCCTGTCTAACATCGCAGTGGTTTCTTGGGATCTTGTGTAGTTCATACTTTAAGTTGGCATATGCTCCTGTGCACTTCGAATCAAACCACCCCTGTCGTTTCCCTTTTTTTCGGTTCTGCACAAATAGTGCCTCCCTTACGGCTCCCGATATTTTTTTTTATGAAGATAGAACGCTATCGGGGGTAGCTGTTTCACTCAGACAGACATCAATCGCTAATTTACACTTAGTTACCACTTGTCTAGTAATTTCTGCGGGGTCCACCATCGACCAGCGCAAAGCGTAACCATTTGTCCTATTAATTGTTAGATTTTGTAAGACCTAATCTGTTTCATCCCGTCTACCAGATGGTATTTTCGGCAGTAAGACAGAAATGCTCAGTGGAAAGTGGTCACTCAGTGAGTTATTGTGTGTATGAAATGATTGATCTCTGCTAGCATGACTATTTGACAGTAGTATGTAGTCTATGGTGGTATGGGAACCTCTACCATTAAAAGTATGACTCATCAGGGCAGGCGTAACACATAACTCATTTGCAAACCCCAAGTCAAGGCCAAACAACACTTCGTTATACAGTTCCCCCGATTTTGTGTGTCGAAAATGAGTATTACAAGTCCCGTTTTCATTTGTGAGTCCACATAGTTTACCATCAACATTTGGACATAAAGCACAGTTAAAATCCCCCCCAGAATTAAAAATACATCCTTGGCATTGTCGTTGTACAATGATTTTGGTGCACAGACATAATATCGAGTTTTTATTTTCGAAGTACAAAAATATTGAGTTGGAAATATCGAAGGGACAGAATATCGATATCAACAATATCGGTGACCAGAATATCGACATGAAGGTAAGAAATATCGTTTTTGTTAATATCGAAGTCAGTAATATCGTTTGTAAAAATATTGTTGTTGATAATATCGATGTTTATATTAGTGTTATGTATTTTAGTATGTATTTTAAATGTATGCGTTCTATATTTTTGGTTAAGTATTGTATTTTTTTTAAATATATGTATTACATTTTTAGAAGTAATTAAATTTTTTTAAGTACATTTTGGGGCCGATTCCGATCTCGGTCGGAGGCGTACCCAACACCATTCGGTCGGGAAAAAAGCCATGCGAAAGCCTGTTTCCCGACCGATCCGTACAGCACACCGAACGAGTAAGTACGATGCGCACAACAGCAAAGAATCCGGCCGAGCCGTACTCACCCACACCAGGTCCTGTTCCCCGACCGAGGCGAATCCGGAAACGCCGAATCGAGTCGCACGGAAGGAAAAATGCAGCCCCGTCCGGCCGGACAAGTACGATGCGCTTTCCGTACGCGCCGAACCCGTCGCTACGCACGGCACGTCAAAGCATCCGGGAGAGGCGCACATAAGCTCCAATTCGCGCCACAACACGATCCACGGCTCCGAGACGAACACGGCAGCGACGAGGACGAGGCGAAGCGACGAGGACGAGGCGAAGCGACGAGGACGAGGCGAAGCGACGAGGACGACGCGAAGCAACGAGAAGGACGAACGACACAAACCAACCATGAATCCCTTCGTCCCGATCATACCAATATTCTACATTTACTACCGGAACAGGCACGGACGCGTACGGCGCAGAAGGTAAGCCAGACACCAACCACGACACACATACAACACGTACACGACACATCACACACACACAGAGGGATGCAGAATATACTTACACCAGCAACAGCAGCACCATAGGGGCGGGATGCCCATCACCAATGCCACATATGCACACAGGGGCCTGAATGCGCACCACCACCCTCACCCAGGGGGGGCAGGATGCCTACCACTACTACCACCCTCACCCAGGGTGGGCAGGATGCCTACCACTACTACCACCCTCACCCAGGGGGGCAGGATGCCTACCACTACTACCACCCTTAGCCAGGGGGGCAGGATGCCTACCACTACTACCACCCTCACCCAGGGGGGCAGGATGCCTACCACTACTACCACCCTTAGCCAGGGGGGCAGGATGCCTACCACTACTACCACCCTTAGCCAGGGGGGCAGGATGCCTACCACTACTACCACCCTCACCCAGGGGGGCAGGATGCCTACCACTACTACCACCCTCACCCAGGGGGGCAGGATGCCTACCACTACTACCACCCTCACCCAGGGGGGCAGGATGCCTACCACTACTACCACCCTCACCCAGGTGGGGCAGGATGCCTACCACTACTACCACCCTCACCCAGGGGGGCAGCATGCCTACCACTACTACCACCCTTAGCCAGGGGGGCAGGATGCCTACCACTACTACCACCCTCACCCAGGGGGCAGGATGCCTACCACTACTACCACCCTCACCCAGGGGGCTGGATGCCTACCACTACTACCACCCTTAGCCAGGGGGGCAGCATGCCTACCACTACTACCACCCTTAGCCAGGGGGGCAGGATGCCTACCACTACTACCACCCTCACCCTGGGGGGCAGGATGCCTACCACTACTACCACCCTCACCCAGGGGGGCAGGATGCCTACCACTACTACCACCCTTAGCCAGGGGGGCAGGATGCCTACCACTACTACCACCCTCACCCAGGGGGGCAGGATGCCTACCACTACTACCACCCTCACCCAGGGGGGGCAGGATGCCTACCACTACTACCACCCTTAGCCAGGGGGGGCAGGATGCCTACCACTACTACCACCCTCACCCAGGGGGGCAGGATGCCTACCACCACTACCACCCTCACCCAGGGGGGCAGGATGCCTACCACTACTACCACCCTTAGCCAGGGGGCAGGATGCCTACCACTACTACCACCCTTAGCCAGGGGGGCAGGATGCCTACCACTACTACCACCCTCACCCAGGGGGGGCAGGATGCCTACCACTACTACCACCCTCACCCAGGGGGGGCAGGATGCCTACCACTACTACCACCCTCACCCAGGAGGGGCAGGATGCCTACCACTACTACCACCCTCACCCAGGGGGGGCAGGATGCCTACCACTACTACCACCCTCACCCAGGGGGGGCTGGATGCCTACCACCCTTAGCCAGGGGGGGCAGCATGCCTACCACTACTACCACCCTTAGCCAGGGGGGGCAGGATGCCTACCACTACTACCACCCTCACCCAGGGGGGGCAGGATGCCTACCACTACTACCACCCTCACCCAGGGGGGGCTGGATGCCTACCACTACTACCACCCTTAGCCAGGGGGGGCAGCATGCCTACCACTACTACCACCCTTAGCCAGGGGGGGCAGGATGCCTACCACTACTACCACCCTCACCCAGGGGGGGCAGGATGCCTACCACTACTACCACCCTCACCCAGGGGGGGCAGGATGCCTACCACTACTACCACCCTTAGCCAGGGGGGGCAGGATGCCTACCACTACTACCACCCTCACCCAGGGGGGGCAGGATGCCTACCACCACTACCACCCCCACCGATAGGATGGACAATGCATGACACAACCAGCAGACCACAACCTAGGGAATGCAAGAAGAAGACATCCCCCCAACACCATGACAAGCGTGTGTAGACTGTGTCAAATGCCTACAACACCGAACATGACTTTGAACATACAATGTGACCCCCTAGCACATGAGCCACACAAATATGTGTGTGGCACCCACAATGCAAGCAGGCCATGACCATTGTGGCAATGTGGTCCAAACCCCATCATCACAGTGACCAAAATGTAAGTGTGGGGTCCATAGCTGCAGCACATTTTGAACATTGTGGCAATGGGGTCCAAACCCCCATCATCACAGTGACCAAAAGGTAAGTGTGGGGTCCATAGCTGCAGCACATTTTGAACATTGTGGCAATGGGGTCCAAACCCCCATCATCACAGTGACCAAAAGGTAAGTGTGGGGTCCATAGCTGCAGCACATTTTGAACATTGTGGCAATGGGGTCCAAATCCCCATCATCACAGTGACCAAAAGGTAAGTGTTGACAAAGTAAGAGGTGCAACTGCCAAACTGCATGAATGATTCCTGGTCACAGAACAACAAACACATCAGTGGCAAAGTAGTGTATGTGTCCCATTGCAACATAAATTGGGGGAGCCAAATCCTGCAGTGCAAATAAGACATAACTTTGGCCATGTGCAGACAAACAACACCCATGGGGGCTGACACCGTCAACAATCATCAATGACACAATGACAGAAGTGACCATCCGAATGCAGACCCACATATTTGCACCAATGGGCACACACATGCAGATACCCTGTGGAGACTGCAGATGTGAGGTGAACAGATACCATACCATGGCAGCAATGGGACACACAAACCATGATCATTGTGCTGACCGATGACCTAGGAGTCCCAGGGACAGCAGGGGAAACCCACCAAACTACATACAGCCAATGGCACACCCAAGATATGCCAATGCAGTGGTGCAGATGCACAAACACAAACAGGCAGACCCACCCTGCACATCATACACAACAGGTGAGGGTGGGGGTGCCAGTGTCCCCAGGCAACCACACAACACATGAGGAGACATGAATACCAATCATACAGATGTGCATACAGTGCCACACAAAGGTAACTCATGGATCCAAATTCCCTATGTGGGCAAGCAGGCATTGTCAGATGAGAGGGAGCACAAATCACACATGTCACACAGGCACGTAGGGACAGCAACTGACACAGCAAGACACAGACACACCACAGCACCACCCCCAGGGCCCCCACAATGTGGTGACCCTGGGCTGCATTACAATCCCACTGTGATGACAAAGCTAAATGTGGTTCACACTGTGAACCACAGTCATGTGTACTGAGCAACTAACTACCATCACACCTACACAAGCACAAATCAAACAGCATGGCCAGTGAGCCAAGGCCAACATGGAGGCAGGGGCCTAGCCGGGCAACAACTCTCATCTGCACACACTCAACACCACACCCCTCGACCTCCAACAATGTGCAGCAGTGAAGCACACATGCACTGGTGACATTGCACATGCACCCATGACTATTCCAGGGTGGTGGGTGGGAACCAAGATGCAGAAACACATCACACATGGACACTAAACAAGACTCCTGAATGTCTGACACACTGCACACTACGCCGTACATGGACATGACGGCAATACCACACCAACCAATGGGATCACAGCCACAGTCACACACCAATGAAGAAGCCAAGGTCACCCACAAAGAACACACATAGACAACAACCAACATTGCAGCCCGGAACCTGAGGAGTGCCAGCAGTCACACACACAACGTGTCACAATCACTGAAAGATAACACAAACTGGAAATCACATGACAGGGGCAAACAACAAGTGCCAAGGGGAAACCTGACTGTGACCCAGCTGCGTCTGCACACAAACTCAGCCCTGACAGCAAGCACACCTATGGGTGACACCCTGATGACCAGTAATGTGCCATGCACCCACATCACAGAGAACCCAGGGATAAGACTTTGGGGGAACATAGCTCAACTCAGCTAGCATCACAAACAGGTACAACACTAGGGATCACAGCATGCACAGCTAAACGGAAGTGAACACACAGACATGCACATACAACACACACCTTGGGCGCAGGCAATGTCACAGGAGTACACACTGCCATGAGGGGACTCCACTCCTGTGTGAGGACAGCTGTGCCATATGTTGCCTCAGTAGGGCCCCACCATGTCAGCTGAGCACTTGGTCACACAATCAACAATTAGCACCAAATGAGGGCTCCCGTCACATCAGCCTGGTCATGGAAGTGCCAACGGAATCATCAGCACAGATCCAACACACTTGTATAGCAATGTTGCACTGACAACACAGATGAGTCCTTCCCCATTGATGCCCAAACCTGCATGTCCAGTGGAGATGGCCACACGGTCAGGGAAGTAGACGAATAGAACAATGGCAGGCACAACAGATGTGCAGGGGTGGAAGCCACAGATGTGAAATTGCCAATCTAAGTAGGAAATCCCATTGCCAAATACTGAACACATGACACCCTCAGATGCTGCTATGGATGACATGGATACACCACAGGATAGGACACATTTCCCCTGGACCACATGGGTTCCTGCACAGTAACACTTCATTATCATGAGACCAAATGTCACCATCACTGCAGCAAGGGCATGGTTAGCATCATCAACATCATGTACATCAGAAGCAAAAGCACTAGAGAACAGAAAGTTGCTTTATTCAGCATATGTGGCATTAAAAGTAGAAGTCCGGTAGAACATAAACAAAGGCCAATGGCCAGTCCATCAACAAAGTCACAAGTGGGTGACAGTGGCAGATGCCACCCTACACATGCCTGCACAAAACCAGGGACAATCCACTAGGAGGGGCAACCGGGGGGGGTAGGCCAGGTACCGCAGGGACAGGATCAGGGCTCACCAGGAGGAAGCAGGGAAGGGGTGGTGGGTGCTGGAGAGCCACTGACAACTGCAGTGGAGGTGTCTGACATGGTGTGTGTCGGCACAACTGGGGGGCATGGCTCAGATGTTGTGGGTGCCGGCACGACTGCAGTGGACCCTGCAGATGGAGTGGACAGGTCCGCCACTGCAGTGCCCAAGTCAGACAGGGTGGTAGTGGACTCCACTGCAGTGCCTACCACCAGGGGAGGAGAATGGGGAACAGGCAAGGTGGGCTGGACAGAGGGGGAGGACACCCTCACCACATCAGTGGCACAGACAAGCGCAGCGGGGGTGTTGTTCCGGGAGAGCAAGTGGCAGGGGGAGAAGGCCGGAGCCTCTTGGGGATGGTATATCTGTGGGTGGGGGAACCTGGGGCAGGGTGTGGTGGGGGCACCTGTGGAGTGGGGGCCTGAGGGATGGAGGAAGGAGACCTGGTGCTTGAGCTGCAGGGCGGCGGCGGGGTCTTGCTCTTAGCACTCCGGGGGGACTTGCGGGTGGGGGCCTCAGTCTGTCTGCGCCTGGGGGAGGGTGTCCGGGGGCGAGGGGCACTCTGCTCCATGTGGGGGGCTTCCTCTTCCCCCTGGATGCTGGGGCAGCTGGATCGGAGGGGAAGAGGCCGAGGTCACTGAGGAAGAGGCGCTGGGTCTTTGGGGTTGCAGGTGAGGCAAGGGAGGGTGCTTTGGAGGGAGAGGCAACTGAGGACTGCGCAGTGCCCGTGGATGCGTGTGTGTGTACCAGGGCCCCATCCCCTGTGAGTCTGGTTTCAGTCCCCTGACTGTGCGTGCGTGTGCGTTTAGTTTGTGGCGTGTGTGTCTGTGTGCTGGACGTGTGTGTGCTGGTGTGTGCCTGTGCCGGTGTGTGTGTGCTTGGGACGGGTAAGGTGCTGGGGAGTGTGGATGGAGCAGAGGCAGGAGGGGTGAGGGACTGTCTGAGGAGGGACACTGCTGCCGTCAGGGAGGAGTCCATGGACCTGTTGCCCCTCTGTAGGTCAGACATGCCCGATGAGATGCCCTCCATGAACGACACCAGCTGAGTCAACAGTGCGGTGTGCGCATGGAGGACACTCAGCATGGCTGTCTGCCCTACATGGAGCTGGCGAAGGAGGTACACAGACTCCTCACTCAGGGCAGCAGGGGACACAGGGGCAGGGGGTGCGGTGCCTGGGCCAAAGGAGACACGCTCCCAAACATGGGAGTCTCCACGGACCTGGGGAATGGGAGCCGATGGGAGGGCGGTGGTGGTGCTGGTGGTGGCGGGGACAGCAACACTAGCTGGCGTGTGGTGGCTGCTGACACCCGCCTCCACAAGGGAGTCATCCTCCGAGTTGCTCTGGTCCTCAGCTGAGGTGGATGGTGCTGAGGACTCCTCGGTGTGGCTCCCCTCGCCCTCCGTGCCACTGGGTCCCTCCGACCACTCCTCGGCTGCTGACCCAGTCTGGCTCTCTGGCTCCTCCTGGTCCGTGGAGCTGTCCCCTTCCGTGGCCGTGGATGTATCTGCAAACAATGGGGAAACAGACAGACATCAGTCACCTGCACCAAACGCACACACCACTGTGAGCACAGCACATTACAGAGCAAGCCCTGGCATCATTAGTTGTACATTGCTAAAAGTGCCCTAACTGAACAGGAGAAGCCAATTGTCAGTCTGATGCCAAGCATGGCACTCACATCCCACATGGCCTTGCACCCATCTGTCTGGTGTCTGTTGGATTGCAACACCCCAGTGTGGACACATGCACCAAGTACACAGTAGTTGGACAGTGCAGAGGACACGGTGTGGCATGTGGACATGCACACATCACAGCTCTTGCCACTGAGTCAGTACAGGTTTCCGGATGAAAGGGATGCCCAGAGTCAAATAGGAAATGCATGTGATGCATACCAGCGACAGACACCATGATGCACCCATGTCCTGATAGCCAGCGCCACTATGGTGTGCATGTAGCACATGTCACTCCCCTGCAGGACCACCAATAAGTTGACACATGCCATGGCAGAGGCATGACTGCTAAGTCATACATCACTGTCTCAGTGATGTATGACTTGGCAGCCAGACAACAACACTATGCACTGTGTCACAATAGTAGGTCATGGGGAATGCAAGTCCTGGAGCTGCACTAGTGCACATGTACATCCCCCACACAACACATCATCTTAACCCTCATCTGTCCAGGTCACACCTATTGGACATATGGGAGACCTGTGACACTACCCTTGGAACCTGAGCCCCTCACAATTTGCTGTGAATGGGGAACAGCTGCCTGAACTTCACATTCGCATACCCCAGTCTGCACGGGCAGCTGATCAAACACCTATGTGACACACAAGTATCGTCTCCTATGGTCACATCTCCAGGGGCATGCTGAGCCCCTACCAAGAAACACCCCAGCAGTCCTGGCAACTAATCCACAGCACACTGACACAGAGGCAGACACCTGAGGGGTCAAATCACTGTGCACAATGTGTCAGCTGATACACGGGAGTGGGAGTACAGAGTGCATTGCATGGCCTGGAGTAGGCATGACTGTCCTGCTCCACATGAATGAGGGATGTGCCCTGGACAGTGGATAGCTGGCCATGTATGTGTGACACACGTAATCTGCACACTCCTGGGGCCCAAACATTGTTCCCACCCGCTGCATGGGCGTGTGCCACATACCCCAGGCACATGTGGTGGCTCAGCTCAGCAAGTGGACCGCATATCAAAGCAACACGCAGATCACATGTCCAAACCCAGGCGTTGTGTGAACAATGGACCCACCCATGATGCCCACAACAGAGTTAGGGAAACAGATGCTGTCCCCCACCTTTAGTGAAGCAAACTGCAAGGACACAGTCCCAAGTGACACAATTCCCTGAATGTAAGGGCCACACCTGGGTATCAGATGAGCAGTGGGCAGTGCACAATAGAGGGACATGGCTCCTGGACAACATGACTGCTGCACTGTGGCAGTTGAACCAGGCCAGAGGAGGGCACAAAGCATGTAATACAGAGTTCACAGTGCAGTCTTTGACTCACCCCCTCCTTGCTGCTGTCTGGCCTTCAGCTGCCCATCCAGGTCTGGAAACACCACCGCCAGGATCTGGAGCATGTGGGGGGTCAGGGTCCGTGTTCCGCCCCTCCTGCGAGGAGGCGACAGCTTCAGCTGGACCCGTGCAATCCTCCGGGTCCAGCCCCGAAGGTCCTGCCACCTCTTCTGGCAGTTGCGGATCCGGCGCTTGTAGACCCCCATGGACCGGACAGCCCGGACGATGTCCTTCCAGATTTCCTGCTTCCGATGGGCATTAACCTGTCAGGATGACAAAGTGAAAAGGCCATTACCACACATGCAACATATCCGTGCATGACACAGTTGTATATACATGTCTCAATCACAGGGGCACATGATGTACACAGGCAGTGCAAAGCTGACCATGGACAGGTTGCCAGACGTCACTACATGGTATCATTGCATGGGAAGTAAAACCATGTTCAAATGCACTGTCACTGCACCATACCTGTCCAGTGCAAGTCACTACACACTATGGGGGGTGACAACTACTCAGTGAGCCTGCTAGCCAGTGGCGTGCAGACTCTCAGCCTTGCTAGTCACACAAAATGCACATTCAGAAAGGCAGTGCACAGAACACTCACCTGCTCCCCTGGTGTCCCATACAGCTTGCTGTACTGTGGAAGTAGGCTGTCCAGCAGGGCCTGGTTCTCTTCAAGGCTGAAGGCTGGGGCTCTCTCCACAGTACGTGCCATTGCAGGGTCCAGAGGGGCAGAGACAGCAGCAGTGCAGTGGCAGATGTCGTCCTGGAGCATGTAGTACAGGCAAGTGAGCTTTCAGGGGAATAGCCAGCAATATATATGTGCTGGAGAGGCAGATACTGTCCCTTGTGTCCAAAGTGATAGGTCCAAGTCGTTTGCATCTTCTGAATCTGGCCAATCCATGGAATAGCAGCACCAAAACACGCCCACAGCATCCTTCAAATCTTCAACTTCATGACATACATGATTTTGCAACATTGTTGTGGGTGACCAACTGAATTTACAGCAACCGACTCGTTCGAAATTCGAAAACGCGTCCGTTGCCAGGCAAGCCCATTGTCAATGGGTGCGCACCGATCGGTCCATTGCGGTACAACGCGCACAGGGGTACAACGCGTACCCGCACACATTGAATGCAATGGGCCGGCCGGAGGCACCGATCGGTCCATTGCAGTACAACGCGCACAGGGGTACAACGCGTACCCGCACACATTGAATGCAATGGGCCGGCCGGAGGCACCGATCGGTCCATTGCGGTACAACGCGCACAGGGGTACAACGCGTACCCGCACACATTGAATGCAATGGGCCGGCCGGAGGCACCGATCGGTCCATTGCAGTTCAACACGCACAGGGGTACAACGCGTACCCGCACACATTGAATGCAATGGGCCGGCCGGAGGCACCGATCGGTCCATTGCAGTACAACGCGCACAGGGGTACAACGCGTACCCGCACACATTGAATGCAATGGGCCGGCCGGAGGCACCGATCGGTCCATTGCAGTTCAACGCGCACAGGGGTACAACGCGTACCCGCACACATTGAATGCAATAGGCCGGCCGGAGGCACCGATCGGTCCATTGCAGTACAACGCACACAGGGGTACAATGCGTACCCGCACACATTGAATGCAATGGGCCAACCGGAGGCACAGATCGGTCCATTGCGGTACAACGCGCACAGGGGTACAACGCGTACCCGCACACATTGAATGCAATGGGCCGGCCGGAGGCACCGATCGGTCCATTGCAGTACAACGCACACAGGGGTACAACGCGTACCCGCACACATTGAATGCAATGGGCCGGCCGGAGGCACCGATCGGTCCATTGCAGTTCAACGCGCACAGGGGTACAACGCGTACCCGCACACATTGAATGCAATAGACCGGCCGGAGGCACCGATCAGTCCATTGCAGTACAACGCGCACAGGGGTACAACGCGTACCCGCACACATTGAATGCAATGGGCCGGCCGGAGGCACCGATCGGTCCATTTCAGTACAACGCATCACTGTACATGTGACTGGCATATGTCAGCATGCCTGTCTCAGATGGACATATGCCAGCCACAGATAGCTCCCAGGGAGTGAGGGGCACACCTACATCACGACAGCCTGTCCAAACTTTATCATAAGGCATGTAAGGCTGCATTTCCTATTGTGTGTATGTTGGTGTACATGTTGTCCTGTGGGTGTCACCTGTGGGCAGCCACCCCCAGGCTGTGCACGTGTGCATGGGGACAGGATCCTGGGTGTTACGTGTACATGACCACTGTGATGTGCAACTGTTCATATCTGTGCATGTGCCATGGTCACATTTCACAGTGGTGTATGTGTATGTCATGTCACATACCCCGTGAGTCCCATGTGGGACGGTATGTTTGAGCCAGGGTGTCCCAGTGGCACAATAGTGATGGTCCTCCACAGTCTTTGTGCATGTAGTGTTTACAATGTCTCTGATTTCATGTGCACAATGGGAGACAGTCTCCACATCCACGTTGTGTGTGCATGGACTCTGATGTTGTGCGTGTGTGTGTCACAGACGTCCATGTCTGTCCTGCCGTGGCAAGTGGGGCCACTACCTGTGGGGGTCATGGTTGTTTTGCTGTGGTGTATACATGATACTCCATGTAATGCCAGTGTCCATGTGGCATTACAGGGTCCCTGGGAATGTACCTGTCGTTGAGCTGTGGTGCCTGGGGCACAACTGTCCTCACATGTCACTGTGGGGGGTTATTGTGACACGGCAGCAGGAGATGGGAACTGTGACACGGCCTCATGATATCCAATGGGCCAACCTAGGACTAATTGATGCCACCTGTTGGACCGTGTTGACAGATGTTGGCCATGTATGTACCATACATGTCCTTCCGGTACTACACACTTCATGTAGTTGTGCCTCATAATGATGTATGTTGGGATCTTGAGTGTGTTCAATGCCGCATATGTGGGGTGACTGACAATCTCGCTTACTTCTCCTCTGCACTGCAGGGCTCCTGCTGTCCATCGACCAATCCCAGACCTGGCAACGATGGTGGAACGGGACAGCATCCGACGGTACCGCTTCACCAGGCAGCTGATTGAGGATTTGGCAGTGCAGTTGTCCCCACATTTGCAGCCTGGCCGGCCGTATCCTACAGTGCTGACCCCCAAGGTGAAGGTGATGGCAGCCCTACACTTCTTTGCCACTGGTACCTTCCAACATACTGTGGCGACTGCTGGTGAGATGTCACAGACCATGTTCAGCCGTGTGCTCCGCGATGTTTTGGCGGCAATGTTGCTCTTCCTGAACCGGTACATCTATTTCCCTAGACTGCGACGACTCACTGACGTGAAGAGTGACTTTTATGCCCTGGGGAGGATGCCGCATGTCATTGGCTCCATTGATGGGACACATGTGGCTTTGGTACCACCACAGGCCCAGGAGCAGGCCTACAGGAACCGCAAGCACTACCACTCGGTCAATGCACTGGTGGTGTGTCTTGCAGACATGACCATCACACACGTGTGTGCCCGTTTCCCTGGTTCAGCACACGATGCCTTTGGGATGAGGAGTAGTCGCATCCCCAGGATGATGGCACAGATGCAGAACCAGCGTGCCTGGCTTGTCGGTGTGTACTGACTTTGTGCCATTGTGTGTGATCTGATCTGTAGTATTCCGCCCACTTTTCCAAGTCAGCTAATGTGCACTTGTCTGTCCGTAGGTGACTCGGGATACCCCAACATGCCGTGGTTGCTGACACCCCTCAGGAACCCTGTGACACCAGCCCAGATGCGCTACAATGAGGCACATGGTCGGACCAGGAGAGTGATTGAGCGGACCTTTGGTCTCCTGAAGAGCCGCTTCCGCTGCCTGGACAAGACCGGAGGGTCCCTCCCATATGCCCCTGCGAAAGTGTGCAAGATTATCATCGTCTGCTGCATGCTCCACAACCTGGCAGTGCGGAAGGAGTTGCCTCTCATCCAGGATGACAATGACCAACATCCGCCACCTGTGGAGGATCCTGGCCTGGACCACGATGCCAGTGACGATGATGATGATGATGGTGATGGTGTTGTCCGCACACAGCTCATCACCAACTTCTTTAGCTGAATGTGAGTATCCTGAGGTGTCATGTCAATGATGTGAGTTGGCATGATGTGTGGGTGGTGCTCTGGTGCTGTTGGAGTGTGTCCATGGGCTACTTGACTGGATGTGTGTTGCGATGTGTGGTGACAGGTGGGCTGTACTCCCCAACAGTGTTGACATGCTAACTTGGTTCTGGGTGGGTATCTTGTAACATGTATTGTGCATGAGTTTTGCTGTTCTGTCCTGTACTCCATTGCTTTTGACTGTGTGTCATTTCTGTCCTTCACAGGGTACTTTCAGATTCGTTTGGTCAACTGTGTCCACCGACGACGTGATTGCACATCCAGGCTGGTAGCTGTTGTGTCCCTACAGGTGATGTGCGCCACACCCATGGACTTCCTTCCGTCTACAGTTGTTGACTGTGTGCCCGCTGCCAGGTGGGATTACCTTGCATCTGTAGTGGTTACGGCATGTTGCAACTGTGTAATAAACCTGTGCTCCACTTTGTGATGTGCGTTGTCTGTGGTCACACATTTGACTGCCATTTGCTTACTGCACCTGTGGGCTACTTGACTACAACTGGGAATGGGTGTGGTGTCTGTGCATTGCACCGTCTTCCCTGGCAACATCAGTGTAGGCAATGAGTCAGATGGGCTAGGTGTGTATGTGTTGTGTAGCCCTGGTGGTGTGTCTCCCTCATGTGTGTCACGTTGCCTGTACTCACATGCCTGTGTTGTCCTTGCTGTTGCAGTTCGCATACACAGTGTAATTTTGCAGTTCATCATCCCCATAACAGCACCCACGTTGGAATCACGACAGAGGCAAGTATGGTGTATTAGTGTGTTTATTGTGATACATTTGTGTTAATAGTGCATAGGATGGGTAGTGCTGTACATAAATCTTGCAATCCCAAGTTCCTAGGTGAATTGAAAGTCCTGGTAGACAGGATCCCCAGTATCGGGGCCACAGTTGTCTGAGTCATTGGTCCAACTTGTTCTCCCCATGCAATGTGTGGGAGTAGTGTTGCCGTCAACAGGGTGAACAGTCTGTGCACAAAGGCGAACATCCAGAACAGGTTCAGGCTTCCTGGGAGTTGCGCTTGGCCATCGGACTCTCACTTTTCCCTCCTCGGACGACCCCTCTTCTTGGGGGGGGGCCCTCAAGTACAGGCTGCTGCGGTGCAGGGGACTCTCCGCCAGAGTCCTCCTCCCTCCCCGTGGCAGTTGCAGTTTGTTCGGCACCAGATGTTGTTGGCACACAGGGAGGTGTGGACTGGTTGCTGTTCATCTGGCGGAGGAATTGTAAAATGTCCCTGTGCACCGCCGTCATCTCATTCAGTGCATCCCACTTGGACTCCACGCGGGACATGTGTGAGTCCACACGGGACATGTGTGACTCCACGTGGGACATGTGGGAGTCCAAGCGGGCATGATGGGCAGCCTGCTGCTGTTTCATGTCTCTGAGGAGCCCCACTACCTGGCTGAGCTCTCCGGTGCTGGACTGGTACGCATCAGCTATGCGTACCAGTTGTGGGTCATCATGCACACCAGCAACGTCTGCAAGCAGCGACCTCTGTCTCCCACCCCTCCCACCACCCCTGCTGACATGTGCAGTGTGTGCAGTGGCACGCACAGATAACCCTGGTCCACCTTGGGGGTTAGTGGTGGTGGTGGTGTCCATGGCCCCAGGTTGGTCCAGGGTCCCTGTGCTGGTGTTGCTCCTTGTTCTGTCCATGTCGGCAGGGATGGTATTCGTGGTGACAGTCGTTGGAGGGGTGGGTGCAGGGGGTGCAGCTGGTGGTCCTGCTGGTGCTGCAGCTGGTGGTCCTGCTGGTGCTGCATGTTGACTTGCACCGGATGTGCCAGGTTGTTCTTCATCGTCCGAGGAGGACAGAGGCTGTACGACGCCAGTGAGCTCGGCATCCTCTTGAGCCTGGGACTGGGACTCCTCAGCGTCTGCTGCTGTGTCCCCATCATCACCTGTTTTTGGGAGACACAAACAATGTGTGTTATGTTTCTGCAGGCATTAATGGTTGACACACATGACAGTTGTGACTGTGCCTCTGGGTGCGGGCCTGTACATTGCATTGTCCTAAGTCGTCACAGTCAGGGGTTGATATTGGTGTGGCACATTGTCCTGCATTATTTGGGCATGTCTATGTATTTTCTGGGGTGTGAACATGGTCTGCATTGGTTGTGTTTGGTTGACAGCCGGCCCTCCTTCCCACCCACCCACCCAGCCAGTCAGTTATCCCACCATGGAACGTGCTTGCATTGCAGGGAGTGTAAGTTGTCTCTCAGGATGTCAGTCAGTGGTGTCCTGCTGTTTGTTGGTGCACAGTTGCCAGCAGGGCCTTGTGCTCCCCACAGCAGTAGCCAGTGTCAGCCATCTTGTGAGTCCTTCTCCACTTCCTGTGATGTGAGCATGGTTCAGGGTGGTGTTGATGGGACAGTTGTGGGGGTGACCAATATCAGTGACTACGACTCCCATCATGCCATTGCCTCCACCCCACTTCCCAGCATTCCCATACTTACTTGCTTTTGTGTGGAGTTCAGTGTGTGTGGGTGTGAGAGCAATGGCAAGATGGCTGACAGTGGTGTCCTGCTGTTGGTTGGTGTGCAGTACCCAGCATGCCCTTGTGCTCCCCACGACACAGCAACAGTGTCAGACATCTTTGATGGGCCTTTCCACTCTCTGTGGGATGTGCATGCGTGAGTGTGAGCTTGCTGGGCCATGTGGTGGGGGATGTAGAGCTGTGACTACGACTCCCATCATGCTATTGCCTCCTCCCCCTTCCCAGCATGCCCATGCTTCCTTCCTTTTGACTCTGCTTCCCTGTGGGGTGGGGTGGCTGTGCTGACAGGATGGCTGGGAGTGTTGTCCTGGCAGTTGTTTGGCTAGAAGTCCCAAGAGTGTCCCTGTGCTTCACACAACATAACCCAGGGTGGTGGTTCTTTGTGGGATCTTGTGTTAGGATGGGGGGCATTGCATTCTACCAGGTGGGTTCTGTGGAGTTTGTGTTGGGGGGTGTGTGAGGGGAGGTGCTTGTGACTATGGTCAGTGCTGCAAGTCCCCCTTCCCACCCAGCTAGCCAGATATCCCACCATGGAACGTGCTTGCATTGCAGGGAGTGTAAGTTGTCTCTCAGGATGTCAGTCAGTGGTGTCCTGCTGTTTGTTGGTGCACAGTTGCCAGCAGGGCCTTGTGCTCCCCACAGCAGTAGCCAGTGTCAGCCATCTTGTGAGTCCTTCTCCACTCCCTGTGATGTGAGCATGGTTCAGGGTGGTGTTGATGGGACAGTTGTGGGGGTGAGCTATGTCTGTGACTACGACTCCCATCATGCTATTGCCTCCTCCCCCTTCCCAGCATGCCCATGCTTCCTTCCTTTTGACTCTGCTTCCCTGTGGGGTGGGCTGGCTGTGCTGACAGGATGGCTGGGAGTGTTGTCCTGGCAGTTGTTTGGCTAGAAGTCCCAAGAGTGTCCCTGTGCTTCACATAACATAACCCAGGGTGGTGGTTCTTTGTGGGATCTTGTGTTAGGATGGGGGGCATTGCATTCTACCAGGTGGGTTCTGTGGAGTTTGTGTTGGGGTGTGTGTGAGGGGAGGTGCTTGTGACTATGGTCAGTGCTGCAAGACCCTCTTCCCACCCAGCTAGCCAGATATCCCACCATGGAACGTGCTTGCATTGCAGGTAGTGTAAGTTGTCTCTCAGGATGTCAGTCAGTGGTGTCCTGCTGTTTGTTGGTGCACAGTTGCCAGCAGGGCCTTGTGCTCCCCACAGCAGTAGCCAGTGTCAGCCATCTTGTGAGTCCTTCTCCACTCCCTGTGATGTGAGCATGGTTCATGGTGGTGTTGATGGGACAGTTGTGGGGGGCAATATGTGTGACTGCGACTCCCATGATGCTATTGGCTACACTGACTTGGCCAGCATACACAGAATTCCTTCCTTTGAGTGGTCTTCCCTGTGTGTTGGTGTTGTTGTGGTGGCTACATGTCTGGATGTGTTTGTTAGTTCTATTTGTGCCACTGCCTAGCTGTAGTTGTAGTTGTGTTTGTACATGTGTTGGCACAGTTGGATGTGACTTTTTGGATGGCATGTGTTGTGTTTATCTGACTGACATACACATTTTGGGATGATTCTGTTCTGGTTGCTGTGTAATTGCTATGAGTGCATGGTTTGACTCTCCCCTTGACAGTGATGTGTGTGTTTTGTGGCAGTATATTGTGTACATTTGTTGTGTACTCACCAGGCTCTGGGATGTCCTCTAGTCCATATACGCTCACTGGCGGAAGGATGGCCCGCACCTTCTCCTCCCAGGGCCTGAGGTATATTGGCTTGGCAGGAGGGCCACTGCCGGTGTATTGGCTGTTGATGTAGTCTTTCTTCAGCATGTCCCGTACCCTCCTGCGCACGTCATACCACCTGTTCTGGATGTTGGTCTTTGTGCGCCGACATGGTGATTGTGCGTTCACCCTGTTGATGATCCTCTCCCACATCTTGGTTTTCTGCGACATGGGGGTCTGTTGGACCAGTGTGCCAAACAGCTGTGGCTCCACCCTGAGGATCTCGTCTACCATGACTTCCAATTCACTATCTAGGAACTTGGGATTCTTCTTGGGGGGCATGGTGATGGGTGGTGATGGTGGGTGATGTGTGTGTTGGTGTGCAGGTGAGGGTGTGTGAGTGTGTGTTTTGCTGGGTGTATGTGAGGTAGGTATTTGTTGGTGTGCTGATGGTGTGTGGCTTGTGTGAGGGATGAGCTGTGGGTGTGTGGTTGCTTTCTCTTGGGTGCTGGCAGTGGAATGGCATTTGCAAAGGCTCATGGTTGTGATTTGTGTCCTTTATATAGGTGGAGTTGTGGGTGTGTCTTTGTTCTCTGTCCCCACCCCCCCCAGTATTTATTGGCTTGGTAATTGCTTGTTTGGCCTTTTTTTGGGTGATTTTTCCTTTGTGCTGTTTGTGCATGTTGGAAACGTTCTTGTGACCGAGTCGGACCCTGCATTAGTCTCGTACGGTGTTCTCCGTTTCGTTCACGCTGTGTTTGTGCAGTTTTCTATGCTGCGTACGCGTCGGTCGCGGTGTTTTGTGTTGCTTCGGCTCGGTTTTGTATGCATGTCGGTCGTACGGCTTGGCCTCCGTCCGACTCGCTCGTGGTTTTCGCGCCTTGCATCGTACTTTGCGGTTTGGAGTTCGCGTGTACGTTTCGGTCGGATTTGTTCCGGGTGCGTGTCGGTCGGTTGGATTTGCGTGGTTTTCCGGCCGGATTGCTGTTTTCCGTGCGGCTCGGTCGGTCGACTTGGTTTAGGTACGTGTCGGTCGGATTTTTCGCGCCTTGCATCGTACTTGGCGTGTCGTGCGCCACGGGTACGTGTCGGTCGGTATTATTTCCGGATCCGAGTCGGTCGGTGCTTTTTCCGGGCCGAATCGGAATCGACCCGTTTGTGTTTTAGTTCCGTAGCGGGTTGTGGGTTTATAGGGGAATAGGGTGGGAAGTAATTTAATGATAGTAAATTTAATAATAATTTTTAGAAATGATTAATTATTGTTAATTACATTTTGCGTTTTTATTCTGTAGCGGGTTGTGGGTTTATAGGGGAATAGGGTGGGAAGTAATTTAATTATAATTAATTAATTAATATGTATATATTTAATATTTTATATTGTTAATTGTGGTAATTAATTTATTATCAATTAGTTATTAATTGGTTGTTAATTATTATTAATTATTTTGTAAATATCTTAATTGTGTTATTTTTTTAGGAGCGGGTTGTGGGTTTATAGGGGAATAGGGTGGGAAGTAATTTAATTATAATTAATTAATTAATATTTTTTATTAATTAATATGTATATATTTATTATTTTATATTGTTAATTGTGGTAAATAATTTATTATTAATTAGTTATTCATTGTTTGATAATTATTAAAAATGAATTGGTAAATATATAAATTGTTTTATTTTTTTAGGAGTGGGTTGTGGGTTTATAGGGGAGTAGGGTGGGAAGTAATTTAATAATAATTAATTTATTAACATTTTTAATTATTTAATATTTATGTATTTAAAAATGTATATTGTAAATTGTGGTAAATAATATATTGTTAATTATTTATTAATTGGTTATTAATAATTATTAATTATGTTATTTGTGTGATTTTTTTAAGATCGGGTTGTGTGTTGATAGGGGAGTAGGCTGGGAAGTAATTTAATTTCTTTATTTTTTTTATTGTTTTATTATAAAATGTATTTTAAATTGATTTATACTGTTAATTGTGTGAATTAAATTATTATTCATTGTTTTCAAATAGTTTGTTAATTTTAAATAATTAATTAATTATTAATTAATTATGTTAATAGTGTTATGTTTTACAACATTGGTGGTGTCATTTATAGGGGAATATGGTGGGAGGTAAATTTTTTAAAATGAATTAATTGTTTGTTAATTATTTTTAATTATTTTGCTGGAGTGGGATTAGTAAATTATTCCTCTCCGCTATCCAACACTTTCCCTACTGTTGCGCTTACTGGAGTGGGAATAGTAATTTTTACCCCTATGCTATCCAACACTTTCCCTACTGTTGCACTCTCTGGAGTGGGAATAGTAATTTTTACCCCTACGCTATCCAATACTTTCCCTACTGTTGCACTTACTGTAGTGGGAATAGTAATTTTTACCCCTCCGCTATCCAATATTTTCTCTACTGTTTCAGTTAATGTAGTGTAAAATGTATTTTAAAAAGATTAAAAATATTGTAATATTTAAATTTATTATATATATATTTTATTTTTATTTTTAGGTTATTGGTGTATGTATATATATATATATATATGTATTTATAATTTTTAATATGTTTCTAACAATTTATAATTTAATAAAATAATTATTTATTAATATTATTAAGTAGATATATATATATTATATTTTATATATATGTATGTTTAATTTTTTTACATTATATGTAATAATTATAATTTTAAACATTTTCTAATAATTGTAACTATGTTTTTTTTAATTATATGTATTATTTCCTTTACTTCACATTATTTTCTAAACATTAAAAAAAAACGATATTTTTAACAACGATATGTTTTTTTTCGATATTTTTGTACTTACCATTATGTAGATAGGACTTCGATATTCTGGACAACAATATTTTTGCATCGATATTTTTGTACCTCGATATTTTTGATGTCGATATTCTGTCAGTGATCCAATGATTTCAAATCATTACCCAGTTTTTTCACAACTACCCCAATTTTTTCCTGGGGAATATTATTGCAAAATTTGTCAACGCAATACAGTGCATCCTATCCACATGGATTTTGATTAGTTGGTAATAAATCTCTTCAGTATGCATCACTATTTCTTTTACATTTAACCTATTGGAAATTTAAGTGCAAAGCCCTCCCTTTGCCCTTCCACTAACCCTGGGGTGTGGAAGGTTTTAAATCCATTGACATGCATTATGTCCTTTGCCCATGTTTCCTGGAAACACATTATATCAAAATTTAATATAAAATCACACCATATAGGGTTAGTCAGCTTAGACCGTAACCCTGCAATGTTCCCAAAAACAAAATTACAGGAGACACTGTCGATGTTACCTGAGGGCCTTATTAGTCTAATATTGGTAGGAGACAATTCGCAGTTGTTGTTCTTAGTCAATTCAGGGTCAATTAAATGCATATGTACTGCATGCCTACGAGGCCTGCCCTTATTGGAGGCATGCTCACACCAGATTCTGTGCTGCTTTGATTGAATGCTACCCCAATCTGTGTGGATGTCTTTAAATATTTTGGGTGCAAGGGTTGGTATTCTGCACAGGAAGGTTGATTCCTTTTTGGAATAGGTACTTGGATATTTTACCGTTTAAATTGTTCTGCAGCATTTCAAGTCAACACCTCAAATAAGGTTAAGCTCCTCTGAAGAGATTTAATGAAAGTAAAACATAATGATGTCAGGAGATTACCTGAGTGAAAATTGAACTGTATTAACAGAAATTAAATTAAATGAAATTAAAAAAACATTTATTGAGCGCTCGACTGCTCCTGGCGAGTGTCCTGGCACTGATGACCAATGCAAGTAGGCTGCCCTAAAATTCATTATGCTGCGGTAATGTGCTTCAGTGCAGATACAGCGACGTTTAAACAAAAGCTGGTTCCAGGCTTGAGCAGCAAGAAAGGAGAAGGAAGAGCCATCTTCCTTTGAGCATTTAATCCTAGGGACTGATCCCAGGAGCGCATCAACTGAGCGAAGGGCTCTGGACGGATGATATGTAGGGATCCTTTTCATTAAGCACTGAGGGCCTGACTCATAGATGGCTTGATGAACCAGACCCAAGATTTTGAAAATTATTCTTTTCTTGATTGGCAGTCAATGTAATGAGGTGAGGTAGGCGGAGATGACCACCTGACGAGGTATTTTAAGCAGAAGACGAGCTTCTGCATTATGTACTACTTGCAACCGCTTGATAAGATAACCCATCAGACCAACGTACAGTACATTAGCGTAGTCCAACCTTGAGACAAGCAAAGCATGGACCACCATTTCCCCAGAGTCAAGTGGTAACAGAAAAATAAATTACTTGATAGACCTCATCAGTGCAAAAGAAAAGTCCACGACAGCCGATACCTGGGGCTGGAAAGAGAGCCATTGGTCAAAAGTTAATTCCCAAATTACTTGAAACCATGGGCAGGTGGAGGTGGGAGGGAAGCTGGCCGGCAATTCTGCCATCACAGGGTAGGAGCAGGCCCAAACAACAGTATTTCCGTCTTATCAGAATTACATTGCGGGCTGTTAGAGTGCATCCAGTTCATCACTGATTCCAGACAGGCCTTAAAGGACTCTTGGGCTACCGAAGAGCCATTCTCAAATGAAAGGAGCAGCTGTGAGTCAATTGCATAGGAAACTATCTTAATACCAAAGGACTCAAACAATGGGGCCAATGGAGACATGTAGATATTAAATAAAGCTAGGCTCAGAAGAGAGCCCTGTGGCACTCTGAGTTTGAGAGCCTTGGTCGCAGATAAATAAGGGTCCATTCACACAGCTTGCACTCTGTTATCAATGGAGGCATTAATAAACTCCACTTGTTTAAGTCAAAAGAGATTACCTCAGTGAAATTAGGAGACTGCTTGAAAAGCAATTGATTGAAGTTAATTGCTTAAAGATTTAATAGCATAACAAAAGAAGAAAAGCAAGGATCTACCATGGTACTATGAGTTTCAATCAAACACACTCACCTGTGAAAAAACATTTACTGTTTTGACTAAGTGTGACCATGTAGGAAGCTGGCTCTCTATATACTATACCAAAGTGAGGAATAGTGTGCACAGAGTCCAGTGGAACCCCAAAGGTAAGCAGAGGTAAAAGTAGATAGCACCTTACTCTCTATTTGTGGCAGTGTGGTCGAGCAGTAAGGCTTTATCAGAGGACAGTGTTAAGCATTTGTTGTACACACTCAGTCAGCAAATGATTTCACACACTCAAAGACTGAACTTCAGACCAATTGTTTTTGTATAAAAAATATTCTTTTAGTTATTTTATTTTCTAGAACCAAGCAAGCCTGGCACAGGTAAGCAATACATACTTTACAGTATTAATGCAGTTTGTAACACAGTTTGGTTTGCAATTGTATATGCACTTTGCTTTGAATATAGTATTGTTACTGAAAATGCAATGCTTTGAAAATACAGTACATATACTTTGTACAGGCTTTTTAGTAAAATGACCAGTAGATTACTTTGCAGATTACTTTTCTTACACAGTGCAGTATACCTGGATACTGCACTGGGACATTTCCCATAAACAGGTGAGTAAAAGCGTTTTTGTTATTTAGTACAATTTTAAAAGATTTTCATAGATTTTCCAACTCCCCACTTAGAAACTTTTCATAGAAAAACAGTCAATGTTATCCAATGGAGGAAAATAGTGTTATCGGTTAGCAGATAAGTACTTTGTTGTGGGAGTTGGTATTCTGGGGTTAGACTTAGGGGTCCCCCAGGGTCAAGGATGCACTCTTGTTACACCCTCAGAGGCACTAGGGCGGCCGGGTGCAGAGTGCTGAGTCCCAATGTTATCCAATGGGGGATAGGGGGCCTCCGGTTGGTGGCTGCTGACGAGCAGGCCACTGGGTTGTGGGAGCAAAGCTCCTGGACTTGAGCTCAGGGCAAATGCGGGTTTAGGCCAGCACAAAAGGTGCACCCTCAGCGGCAATGGGGCGGCCGGGTGCAGAGTGCTGTTTTGGCATTGGAAGCCCTGTAGCTTTCAATGGGGAGTCTCCAGTTTGCAAAAGCACTGCAGGCTTGTGGACGAAGGTCTTCTGGGTGCGACCACCACTTGGAGAGGTAAGTTGGGTTGCTGGGGGTTGGTTAGGCACCATCGGTTGGGCCACCCAAGGCCGTGGGGCGTCGGGTTCAGGGGTGCCTTTTAGAGTCGGATCTTCTTACCAGCTCCTGGTCGCCTTTGGGAGGACCTTCCGGTTTGAAGCTGCAGGCGTCGGCTGGAGGCTTAAGGCAGGTCAGGGGTTGCCGGATCTCGGGTCAGAATCGCCGGGGAGACCTCCTCTTGGTGTTGGGCCACTCGGGCTCAGGCCGTGGGCGCCAGGTGCAGAGTGGTGCAGACCGGCGAATCCTTGCGGAGCTGGAGCCTGTTGTTTGACCAAATCCAGTGTTCACAGGAGAGAGCGTCTTTGGGATGTAAGGCAGGCAGGTCCTCCGGGGTTCTCGAGGTTGCTGGCTGCAGGACACACCGGGATTTCGTTGGAGCAGGTTCGAGGTGGGGGCAGGCCGGTAGGGCTGGGGCCAAGTCAGTGGGCGTCCTCCTCTTGTTAGCTTAGGCACGGCTGTTCGGTCCTTCTTCTTTTCTTCTTCTGGTTTCTTGTCTCAGGGTTGCCCCCTAACTACTGTATTTAGGGGCCATTTTAGGGGTCTCGGGGTCAGTAGCCAATGGGCTACTGACCTTAGGGTGACTACACCCTTGGTGTGCTCACCCCACATGTGGGGGTGAGCACAATCCCTAGTCCTGATTGGGAAGTGCCTCCCATCTGCAAGATGGCGGGCACTGAAGAGTGGGCTCCACCTTGCCTCCCACACCTGACGGGTGGGGTTGGCAGAGGTGGGCACACCTTCTGGGCTGGCTAATTTTTCCCGCCAAAAAGGAGGGGAGACAGGAAGGGGGCCTGCTCCTGATAGCAGGAGAGGCTAGGGGTCGCATTACAAAGGCTGCAAGGCCTTTGAAGCTCCCCTGCCACAGATGGCTCTTCCTGGCCTGGGGAGGTGTGAACACCTCCGCCCAGGAAAGGCTTTGTTTCTGGGCTCAGGTAGCGAAGGCTCCCACCCCAGGGGTCCAGAAACATGTCTCGTGGTGGCAGGCTGGTGTGTACCACGAACTAAGAATTGGCTTAGACACTTTATGGGGTACAGGGCTCATGCAAATATGAGAAAAGACAAACCTGGGCAAGGTTAATGACAACAAATACGGGCAACACAATTTCAATGTGACTAAACCAATGACAATCACTCACCAAATATTATATTCAAAAATAGATATTTATTTAGTAGGTATATATATATAAAAAACCTTTTTTTCTTATACAAATGTATTTTTTTGTTATTATTTCACTTTGTATAGTCAAACTAGTTGATCTATTGAGTATTCACTTTTTATACATAAAAATAGACAATTTTTCACTTTTTATAGTCAAACTAGTTGATCTATTGAGTATTCACTTTTTATACATAAAAATAGACAATTTTTTACCTTTTTAAAAAGAACATTCAGTGTGTTGACAAATAAGACAATATCATAAACAATACATTCATATTATATACATTCTCAGTTATAAGACAATTTATTTACAGATAGACACAATGATCAGGAACTGACGGTATGTTCTTACAAACTACGCGCGTTTCGGCATAGCCTTCATCAGGGTTCCGTCTCAACGAGTCACAGTCTGTATGGTTAGTTTTATATTCACTAAATGGAGGGTTTCTTTCTTTTATTTATTTTCTGATCTTAAAATAAAGTTGGTCACGTTAAAAAGAAGAGGTGCAACGTTATTTCAGTGGTGCAGGCATTCCCAAAGTTTCTTATTCTTTTTGATGGAAGCAAACAACCTAAGAGATGCTAACCATCTATCCCGGCTGGACAGTATGAATATGTGGTCTCCCGGGCTCTGTATGTCCCCAGAATCTTGACGTTTGTATTGCGATCTGATATCTCCCAGACTAGTGTGCCCCACGGCGTCAATTCACACGAAGAGGGTCCATCTGACAGCTCGATATTAGAAATCAATGTCCTTTCCAATTCTCGAGGACTTCGAAGGCTGCCTCTTTCCAGTATTTGAGGTATCTTCTCTTTTTATGAAATGGAATTGAATCGAGCAGTCCTATAATTGTAAAAATGATGGCATAGTGCTTCGCATTCAGCAACTTTCCTCTCTTGGCTTTAATGTATACTGAACGATCCTATAATGTTGTGATCGGTCATGTCCCTCCATAGTGGTAAAACAGGGCTCATGCACCTGTACCCTCACCACTGGTATAGTGCACCCAGAAAGAGGGGTGGCTGATCTATGCCAGGGCAGTGGGTTGTAGGCATGGCACACAGGGATGTTTTGCACCAAAACACGCAGCCTGCAAAGGCAGTGTGTGAGTGTAAAGGTACAGGGCCTCTAAGGGTGACACAATAAGTGCTGCAGCCCTTAGAGGCCTTCCCTAGTAACAGTGCCCTGGGTACCTGTGGTACCATTTACCAGGGACTGACCTGTGGCCAGAGAGTACCAATTGGATTTACAAGGTACAGTTTTTGGGAAAGAACACAGGCCCTGGGAGCATGATTGGCAGGGACCCAGGGCACATCAAGTCAAAGTGCATCAGTAGTCTGGCAAAAAGTGGGGGGAGGTTACTGCAACAGAAACCCAGCTTCCTACAGGCCACTAGTTTGTTGATATGTCTCATGGACATGCATGCCAAAAGCCATTGTACACTTTTGTTACATAATACTTCATAAAAAACAAAAAACTCAATTAACGCCCATCATACTGCAAGAAAAAAACATTCAATTTCTTCTAGGCTAAGCTCCTTCAGTTTAGCTTAACATACAACACCTTTTTCATGATTCCTGTGCCTCAGTAGTGGCTGCTTTCATTAGTTAGGAAACAGTGGGAGCCCAATATCTGCCAAAGAAGGTATGGGCTGCAACAGCAAAAGTACAATGATTGGCAACATAAAACTCCCCTTCTGAATTTCGAGTGACATCATACAATGCTTGAGATTCACTCTCATTGCTTATTCGATCATTTGGAATGCTCAGTAAACAAAGTCCCCACTGTTGATACATACCATTAACCTATGGTTGGATAGACAAGTATGAACTGCTCAAATCAACAATTTGCAGTGATGCCTTGATGCCTGCCTTCACCAAGTTTATAGACAGCCCTCAGAGTAGAGTTTACACTGCAACCAGAGAGGGTACCATAACTTTTCAAACTAGCTTGACTTCTCTGTTCTGTATTGTGAGTTTCTCTAGTGTGTATGGGGGGGACAAGGTTTTGCTATAAGGGCCGTGGCTGGCACTACTCAATGGTGGGAGTGCCGAATACCAAGGCTGTATAGTCTTGATTTCCCCTCGCGTTTCTTTCATCGATCACCAGACACTTTCTGCCACTATTCTAACACTATTTCAGGTTCTTTTTCCATCCCTGTGTTTGCCCTTTGTCACTATTTTCCTTTCTTTCTCTCCATTCTTCTTCCCCCTTTTTGTATTTCTGTCTTGCTCTGTGTTGGACCTGTCCTTGCTGCAGGGTCAACTCTAGTTTTGCCTGCCTTTGCTGAACCCTTTTGTGTTGTCTTCTATGACTCTGTGCACTTTAACACTGATAATCAGGGGTAAAGTGTGTGTTCTCTCCCTTAAAAACATGGTAAAACTGACTTACTTCTGATTGGAACATTTTATTTACATATTTATCCCTAGTAAGTCGTACTACATGTATCCAGAGCTTGAGAATTAAATGCTACTAGTGGGTTGAAGCACCCATTGTGCCACCCACAAGAGTAGCACTGTAAAACATGTCTCCGGCCTGCTGCTGCAGCCTGTAGTGCAGTGTTAGACTGCCATTTCCACCTGGTAAAATAAACCTTTTGCCAGGCCTAACCCTTCTTTTTTTAACTTATATGTCACCCCTAAGGAAGTCTCTAAATTCTCATAAGGCAAGAGGCATAGGGGCCGATTCCGATTCGGGCTGGAAAACGTACCGACCGACTCGGAGCCGGAATTAATTCCGACCGACACGTACCAGTGCAGCCCGACCCGCAAAGTACGATGAAAAGCGTGCAAAATCCGACCGACTCGTACGGAACACAAGCCGAACGACCGAACCGCGCGGAAAACAGCTATCCGCCCGGAAAAGCACGCGAATCGAACCGACCGACACGCACCAGGAAGAATCCCGAACGAAACGTACCCGTGAACTCCGACCCGCCAAGTACGATGCAACGCGTGGAAAACACGACCGAGTCGCACGGAGCTCAAGCCGTACGACCGACACGCATACAAAACAGCGAGCCGAAGCAACCCAATACACCGCGACCGACGCGTACGCAGCACAGGAAACAGCACAAACACAGCGTGAACGACTCGGAGAAGCTCGCACGAGACAACTGCAGGGTCCGACTCGGTCAGAAGAACGTCTCCTACCTGCACAAAAAGTACAAAGGGAAAAACACAAAAAAAGGCCAAACAAGCAATTACAAAGCCAATAAATACTGGGGGGGAACAGGGAACAAAGACACACCCACAACTCCACCCATATAAAGGACACAAATCCCTACCATGATCCTTTGCAAATTCAAATGACCTGCCAGCACAGAACACCAACAGACAGCAACCACACACACACTCACAGCTCATCCATCACACAAGCCACACACCATCAGCACCTCAACAAATAGCACCCTCACATACACCCAGCAAAACACACACTCACACACCCTCACTTGCACACCAACACACACATCACTCACCACCACCACCCATCACCATGCCCCCCAAGAAGAATCCAAAGTTCCTAGATAGTGAATTGGAAGTCCTGGTAGATGAGATCCTCAGGGTAGAGCCACAGCTGTTTGGTACACTGGTCCAACAGACCCCCATGTCGCAGAAAACCAAGATGTGGGCGAGGATCGTTGACAGGGTGAACGCACAATCACCATGTTTGCGCACAAAGGAAGACATCCAGAACAGGTGGTATGATGTGCGCAGGAGGGTCAGGGACCTACTGAAGAAGGATTACATCTTGAGCCAACACACCGGCAGTGGCCCTCCTGCCAAACCACTATACCTCAGGCCCTGGGAGGAGAAGGTGCGGGCCATCCTACCACCAGTGAGCGTCTATGGACTAGAAGACATCCCAGAGCCTGGTGAGTACACAACCAATATACCCAATATCGTGTGACAATACACACACATCACTGTCAAGGGGATAGTCAAACCATGCACCCTTAGCAAATCCACAGCAACAAAACCAGAATCATCCCAAGATGTGTATGTCAGTCAGATAAACACAATACATGCCATCTCATAGTGATATGTAACTGTGTCATGACATGTACAAACCCTACAACAAATAAAGCTAGGCAGTGGCACAAATCTAACCAACAAACACTGTCAGATATGTAGCCACCACTACAACACCACCACACAGGGAATCCCACAGAAAGGAAGGAATTCTGTGTATGCTGGTCAAGTCAGTGTAGCCAATAGCATCATGGGAGTCGTAGTCACAGATATTGCCCACCATCACAATACGCCCATCAACACCACTCTGAACCATGCTCACATCACAGGGAGTGGAAAACAACTGACAAGATGGCTGACACTGGCTACTGCTGTGGGGAGCACAAGGCCCTGCTGGGAACTGTGCACCAACCAACAGCAGGACACCACTGTCTGACATCCTGAAAGACAACTTGCACTCCCTGCAATGGAAGCACGCTCCGTGGTGGGATATCTGGCTGGGTGGGAAGGAGGACTGACAGCTATGACCATAGTTACCAGCAGCTCTTCCCACACACACCCCTAACCCAAACTACACACAACTCACCTGGGAAAATGCATTGCCTCACACTAAAAATATTTATCCCACAAAGAACCACCACCCTGGGTCATGCTGTGGGAAGCACAGTGACACACATGGGACTTGTAGCCAAACAAACGCCAGGACAACACTGTCAGCCATCCATTCAGCACAGGCACACTACCCCACAGGGAAGCAGAGTCAGAAGGAAGGAAGTATGGGCAAGCTGGGAAAGGGGGTGGAGGCAATAGCATGATGGGAGTGGTAGTCATGGCTCAACATCCCCCCCCACATGGCCCAGCAAGCTCACACTGAAGCATGCACACCTCACAGAGAGTGGAAAGCCCCATCAAAGATGTCTGACACTGCTGCACTGTTGTGGGGAGCACAAGGCCATGCTGGGAATTGGCCACCAACCAACAGCAGGACACCATTGTCAGCCATCTTGCCATTGCTGTCACACCCACACACAGTGAAGTACACTCAAAAGGAAGGAAGTATGGGCATGCTGGGAAGGGGGTGGAGGCAATAGCATGATGGGAGTGGTAGTCACAGCTCAACATCCCCCCCACATGGCCCAGCAAGCTCACACTGAAGCATGCACACATCACAGAGAGTGGAAAGCCCCATCAAAGATGTCTGACACTGCTGCTCTGTTGTGGGGAGCACAAGGCCATGCTGGGAACTGGCCACCAACCAACAGCAGGACACCACTGTCAGCCATCTTGCCATTGCTGTCACACCCACACACAGTGAAGTACACTCAAAAGGAAGGAAGTATGGGCATGCTGGGAAGGGGGTGGAGGCAATAGCATGATGGGAGTGGTAGTCACAGCTCAACATCCCCCCACATGGCCCAGCAAGCTCACACTGAAGCATGCACACCTCACAGAGAGTGGAAAGCCCCATCAAAGATGTCTGACACTGCTGCTCTGTTGTGGGGAGCACAAGGCCATGCTGGGAACTGGCCACCAACCAACAGCAGGACACCACTGCCAGCCATCTTGCCATTGCTGTCACACCCACACACAGTGAAGTACACTCAAGAGGAAGAAGTATGGGCATGCTGGGAAGGGGGGTGGAGGCAATAGCATGAAGGGAGTGGTAGTCACAGCTCAACATCCCACCCCCCACATGGCCCAGCAAGCTCACACTGAAGCATGCACACCTCACAGAGAGTGGAAAGCCCCATCAAAGATGTCTGACACTGCTGCTCTGTTGTGGGGAGTACAAGGCCATGCTGGGAACTGGCCACCAACCAACAGCAGGACACCACTGTCAGCCATCTTGCCATTGCTGTCACACCCACACACAGTGAAGTACACTCAAAAGGAAGGAAGTATGGGCATGCTGGGAAGGGGGTGGAGGCAATAGCATGATGGGAGTGGTAGTCACAGCTCAACATCCCCCCCACATGGCCCAGCAAGCTCACACTGAAGCATGCACACCTCACAGAGAGTGGAAAGCCCCATCAAAGATGTCTGACACTGCTGCTCTGTTGTGGGGAGCACAAGGCCATGCTGGGAACTGGCCACCAACCAACAGCAGGACACCACTGTCAGCCATCTTGCCATTGCTGTCACACCCACACACAGTGAAGTACACTCAAAAGGAAGGAAGTATGGGCATGCTGGGAAGGGGGTGGAGGCAATAGCATGATGGGAGTGGTAGTCACAGCTCAACATCCCCCCCACATGGCCCAGCAAGCTCACACTGAAGCATGCACACCTCACAGAGAGTGGAAAGCCCCATCAAAGATGTCTGACACTGCTGCTCTGTTGTGGGGAGCACAAGGCCATGCTGGGAACTGGCCACCAACCAACAGCAGGACACCACTGTCAGCCATCTAGCCATTGCTGTCACACCCACACACAGTGAAGTACACTCAAAAGGAAGGAAGTATGGGCATGCTGGGAAGGGGGTGGAGGCAATAGCATGATGGGAGTGGTAGTCACAGCTCAACATCCCCCCCACATGGCCCAGCAAGCTCACACTGAAGCATGCACACCTCACAGAGAGTGGAAAGCCCCATCAAAGATGTCTGACACTGCTGCTCTGTTGTGGGGAGCACAAGGCCATGCTGGGAACTGGCCACCAACCAACAGCAGGACACCACTGTCAGCCATCTTGCCATTGCTGTCACACCCACACACAGTGAAGTACACTCAAAAGGAAGGAAGTATGGGCATGCTGGGAAGGGGGTGGAGGCAATAGCATGATGGGAGTGGGAGTCACAGCTCAACATCCCCCCACATGGCCCAGCAAGCTCACACTGAAGCATGCACACCTCACAGAGAGTGGAAAGCCCCATCAAAGATGTCTGACACTGCTGCTCTGTTGTGGGGAGCACAAGGCCATGCTGGGAACTGGCCACCAACCAACAGCAGGACACCACTGTCAGCCATCTTGCCATTGCTGTCACACCCACACACAGTGAAGTACACTCAAAAAGAAGGAAGTATGGGCATGCTGGGAAGGGGGGTGGAGGCAATAGCATGATGGCAGTGGGAGTCACAGCTCAACATCCCCCCCACATGGCCCAGCAAGCTCACACTGAAGCATGCACACCTCACAGAGAGTGGAAAGCCCCATCAAAGATGTCTGACACTGATGCTCTGTTGTGGGGAGCACAAGGCCCTGATGGGAACTGGCCACCAACCAACAGCAGGACACCACTGACTGACATCCTGAGAGTCAACCTGCACCCACTGCAAGGGTGGCAAGCTTCATGGTGGGATAACTGGGCTGGAAGGAGAAGGATGTCCGGATGTCAACCAAATACCACCAATGCTGGCTATGCACACACCTCAACATTCACATTGAAATGCTTCATGTTGTCAGGACAATGCGCTACACCAATATCAACAGCTGACTGTGACAACTTAGGACAATGCAATGTACAGGCCCGCATCCAGAGGTACAGTCACAACTGTCAGGTGTTTGAACCATTGATGCCTGTAGAAACATTACATACATTGTGTGTCTCTTCCAAATACAGGTGATGATGGGGACACAGCAGCAGACGCTGAGGAGTCCCTGTCCCAGGCTCCGGGGGACACTGAGCTCTCTGGTGTGGAATAGCCTCTGCCCACCTCGGATGACGAAGACCTACCTGGCACCTCCGCAGTGAGTCATCATGCAGCACCAGCAGGACCACCAGCTGTACCCCCTGCACCCACCCCTCCAACAACTGCCAACACACAGACCACCCCTGCCGACACGGACAGACCAAGGACCACCACCACCAACAGCACACGGACCCCGGCCCAACGTGGAGCTACAGACACCAACACCAGCAACAACCACCAAGGGGGCCCAGGGTCACCTGTGCGTGCCAAAGCAGGTCCTTCACGTGTTGCCAGGGGTGGTGGGAGGGGTGGTAGACATAGGTCGCTGCTTGCAGAGGGGTCTGGACTGCATGATGACCCACAACTGGTACGCATAGCTGATGCGTACCAGACTAGCACCGGAGAGTTCAGCCAGGTAGTGGGGATCCTCAGGGACATTCAACAGCAGCAGGCTGCCCATCATGCCCGCTTGGACTTACACATGTCCCTCATGGAGTCCAAGTGGGACACATTGCAAGAACAGACGGCGGTGCATAGGGACATATTACAATGCCTCCGCCAGATGTGCACCAACATGTCAACACCTCCCTGTGTGCCCACAACATCTGGTGCTGCAACAACTGCAACTGTCACAGGGAGGGAGGATGACTCTGGCGGAGAGTCCCCTGCACCGCAGCAGCCTGCACTTGAGGGTCCCCCCCAAAGAAGAGGGGTCGTCCGAGGAAGGACAACTGAGAGGCTGATGGCCATGCACAACCCCCAGGAAGCCAACACCTGTTCCGGAAAATCACCTTTGTGCGCAAACTCTTCACCCTGTCGAATGCAACACAACTCTCCCACATGACATGGGGAGCTCAAGTGGACCAATGTATCAGATGACTGTGGACTTTACTCAGGACATTTCTGCTATCAGGACTTCCAAATCATCTAGGAACTTTGGATTACAATCACAATGTACAGCACCCACCATCCTGTGCACTATACTCACACATGTATGTCAATAAACTCACTCATACACCATACTTGCCTCTGTTGTGATTACAACATTGTTTCTGAAGTGGAGATGATGATCTGTGAAATGACACTGTGCATGCTAACTGCTACAGCAAGTACAACACCGGCATGTGAGTCATGGCGACGTGACACATATGAGGGAAACACACCACCAGGGCTACACAACACATACACACCAGGGCCATCTGACTCATCGCCTACACTGATGTTGCCAGGAAATACGGTGCAATGCACAGACACAACACCTATTCACAGTCTGTGTTAACTAGCCCACTGGTGCAGGAAGCAAATGTCAGTCAGATGTGTGACCACAGACAACGCACATCACAAAGTGAAGCACAGGTTTATTACACATTTGGAACATGTTGTAACCACTACAGATGCAAGGTAATCCCACCTGGCAGTGGGCACACAGTCAACAAGTGTAGAAGAAAGGAAGTCCATGGGTGTGGCGCACATCACCTGTAGGGAAACGACAGCTACCACCCTGGAAGTTGATTCACGGTGTCGGGGGATCACAGTTGACCAAACAACTCTTAAAGTACCCTGTGAAGGACAGAAATGACACACAGTCAAAAGCACTGAAGACCAGGACAGAACTGCAATACTCATGCCCAATACATGTCACAAGATACCCACCCAGGACCAAGTTAGCATGTCAACACTTTTGTGGAGTACAGACTACCTGTAAGGACACATTGCTGCACGCATCCAGTCAAGTAGCACATGGACACACTCAAACAGCACCAGAGCACCACCAACACATATCATGCAAACTCACATCATTGACATAACATCCCTGGATACTCACATTCAGCTGAAGAAGTTGGTGATGAGCTGTGTGCGGACATCACCCTCATCATCATCATCATCACCACTGGCATCGTGGTCCAGCCCAGGATCCTCCACAGGTGGCGGATGTTGGTCATCGTCATCCAGGATGAGAGGCAACTCCTTCCGCACTGCCAGGTTGTGTAGCATGCAGCAGACAATGACAATCTTGCACACCTTTGCTGGGGCATATGGGAGGGCCCCTCCTGTCTTATCTAGGCAGCGGAAGCGGCTCTTCAGGAGACCAAATGTCCGCTCAATCACTCTCCTGGTCCGACCATGTGCCTCATTGTAGCGCATCTGGGCTGGTGTCACAGGGTTCCTGAGGGGCGTCAGCAACCACAGCATGTTGGGGTATCCGGAGTCACCTACATACAGACAATTGCACATTAGCTGAGTTGGAAAAGAGGGTGGAACACTACATTGCAGAACACACACGATGGTACAAAGTCAGTACACACCAACAAGCCAGGCACGCTGGTCCCGCATCTGTGACATCATCCTCGGGATGCGACTACTCCTCATCACGTAGGCATCGTGTGCAGAACCGGGGAAATGGGCACAGACGTGTGTGATGCTCATATCTGCAAGACATACCTCTAGTGCATTGACCGAATGGTAGTGTTTGCGGTTCCTGTATGCCTGCTCTTGGGCCTGTGGTGGTACCAAAGCCACATGTGTCCCATCAATGGAGGCCAATGACATGCGGCATCCTCCCAGGGCATAGAAGTCACTCTTCACGGCAGTGAGTTGTTGAAGTCTAGGGAAATAGATGTACTGGTTCAGGTACCTCAACATAGCCTCCAAAACGTCGCGGAGCACACGGCTGAACATGGTCTGTGACATCCCACCAGCAGACGCCACAGTGTGTTGAAAGGTACCGGTGGCAAAGAAGTGTAGGGCTGCCATCACCTTCACCTTGGGGTCAGCGCTGTAGGGTTTGTCCGGCCAGGTTGCAAATGTGGGGCCAACCGCACCATGAAATTCCTCAATCAGTGGCCTGGTGAAGCGGTACCGTCGGATGCAGTCCCGTTCAACCACCATTGCAAGGTCAGGGAATGGCCGATGGACAGCTGGTGCCCTGCAGTGCATAGGTGAAGAAAGAAAGATTGTCAGTCACCCCACATATGTGGCATAGACCAGACTCAATATCACATGATACATCATTACGAGACACAAGTACATGATGCGTGTGCCGTTCCGTAAGGACATGTATGGCACCTACATGGCTAACATCTAACATCACAGTTCAACATGTGTCCTCAACAAGTCCCAGGTTGTGCTATGGGATATCATTAGGCTGTGTCACAGTACCCATGTACTGCTGTCACGTTCCAAACACACACCACAGTGACATGTGAGGACAGATGTGCCCCAGGCATCACAGCTCATCGACAGGTAGATTCCCAGGGACCCTGTATTGACACATGGACACTGGCATGACATGGTGCATCATGAATACACCACAGCTAAACAACCATGACCCCCACAGGTAGTGGTCCCTGTTGCCTCGGCAGGACAGACATGGACGTCTGTGACACACACGCGCACAACATCAAAGTCCATGCACAAACAACGTGGATGTGGAGACTGTCTCCCATTGTGCACATGGAATCAGAGACATTGTAAACACGACATGCACACAGACTGTGGAGGGCCATCACAATTGTGGCAATGGGTCACCCTGGGACGTACATACCGTCCCACATGGGACTCAGGGGGTATGTGACATGACATACACATACACAACCGTGAAATGTGACCATGCCACATGCCCTGAAATGAACAGTTGCACACCACAGTGTTCATGTGCACAACACACCAAGGATTCTGTCCCCATGAACACGTGCACAGCCTGGGAGTGGCTGCCCCCAAGTGCCACCCAAAAAACAACATGTTGACCCCCATACACGGAACATGTAATGCAGCCTTACATGCCTTAGGATACAGTGTGGACAGGCTGTGGTGTTGTAGGTGTGCCCCTCACTCCCTGGGAAGTATATGTGGCTGGCATATGTTCACCTGTGACAGGCATGGTGACATATGCCAGTGACTTGTACAGGGACGCGTTGTACAGCAATGGACCGGTCGGTGCGCACACATTGGCCATTGCATACGATGTGAGCGGGTACGCGTTGTACAGCAATGGACCGATCGGTGCGCACACATTGGCCATTGCATTCAATGTGAGCGGGTACGTGTTGTATCCCGGGTACGCGTTGAACTGCAATGGACCGATCGGTGTGCCCGGCCGGCCCATTGCATTCAATGTGAGCGGGTACGCGTTGTATCGCGGGTACGCGTTGTAGAGCAATGGACCGATCGGTGTGCCCGGCCGGCCCATTGCATTCAATGTGAGCAGGTACGCGTTGTATCCCGGGTACGCGTTGTAGAGCAATGGACCGATCGGTGTGCCCGGCCGGCCCATTGCATTCAATGTGAGCGGGTACGTGTTGTATCGCGGGTACGCGTTGAACTGCAATGGACCGATCGGTGTGCCCGGCCGGCCCATTGCATTCAATGTGAGCGGGTACGCGTTGTATCCCGGGTACGCGTTGAACTGCAATGGACCGATCGGTGTGCCCGGCCGGCCCATTGCATTCAATGTGAGCGGGTACGCGTTGTATCCCGGGTACGCGTTGTACAGCAATGGACCGATCGGTGCGCACACATTGGCTGGGGCCTGGCATGGCAACGGACGCGTTTTCGAAGCTCCAACGAGTCTGATGCAGTGAATTCAGTTGGCCAGCCACAACAATGTTGCAAAATCATGGGTGTCATGAAGTTGAAGATTTGAAGGATGCTGTGGCTGTGTATTAGTGCTGCTATACCATGGATTGGTCAGATTTAGAAGATGCAAATGACTTGGACCTATCACTTTGGACACATGGGACAGTATCTGCCTCTGCAGCACACATATAATGCTGGCTGTTCCCCTGAGAGCTCACTTGCCTGCACTACATGCTCCAGGACGACATCTGCCACCAACACTGCTGCTGTTTATGCATCCTCTGGCTCCTGCAATGGCACGTACTGTGGAGAGAGCCCCAGCCTTCAGCCTTGAGGAGAACGAGGCCCTGCTGGACAGCCTCCTTCTACAGTACAGCAAGCTGTATGGGAAACCAGGGGAGCAGGTGAGTGTGCTGTCCACTGCATCACTAATTGTGCATGTTGTCTGACTAGCAGGACTTTCACTGTGCACACCACTGGCTAGCATGCCCACTGAGTAGTTGTCACACCCCAAAGTGTGTAGTTACATGCACTGAACTGGTACAGTGCAGTAACAGTGCATTCCAACTAGGTTTACTTCCCATGCAATGATACCATGTAGTGACTGCTGGCAAACTGTTCATAGCCATTGTTGCACTGCCTGTGTACATCATATGCCCCTGTAATTGAGACATGTATATCCAACTGTGTGATGCACGTATATGTTGCATGTGTAGTAATGGCCTTTTCACTTTGTCATCCTCACAGGTTGATGCCCACCAGAAGCAGGACATCTGGCTGACAATCGCCCGGAAAGTAAGATCCGTGGGGGTCTACAGGCGCAGGATCCGCAACTGCCAAAAGAGGTGGCAGGACCTTCGTGGCTGGACCCGGAGGATCGCAAGGGTCCAGCTGAAGCTGTCGCCTCCTCGCAGGAGGGTCGGACACCGGACCCTGACCCCCCACATGCTCCGGATCCTGGCGGTGGTCTTCCCTGGCCTGGATGGGCAGCTGAAGGACAGACAGCAGCAAGGAGGGGGTGAGTCCATGACTGCACTGTGCACTTTGTCTGCCATGCTATGTGCCCTCCTCTGGCCTGGTTAAACTTCCACAGTACATCAGTCATGTGGTCCAGGACCCATGTCCCTCATTTGTTACATGCCCACTTCTCCTCTGATACGCATATGTGTGGCCCTTATAGTCAGGAAATTGTGTCATTTGGGGACTGTGTCATTGCATTTTGCTTTGCTCAAGGTGGGGGACAGCATTTGTTCCCGTGACTATGTTGTGCGATTCATGGGTGGGTCAATTGCTTACACAATGCCTAAGTTCTGACATGTGATCTGCGTGTAACTTTGATATGTGGTCCGCTTGATGCTCTGACTCACTACATGTCCCTGGGGAATGTGGCACACACCCATGCTGCTGGTGGGAACAATATTTGGGCCTCAGGAGTATGTGTATCCAGTGTGTCACACATGCTTAGTCACCTGCCTACTGTCCAGGACTCATCCCTCTTACAGGTGGAGCTGGACAGTCATGCCTACTCCAGTGCATACAATACACTCTGTACTCCCACTCCCGTGTATCATCTGGCATGTTGTGATCAGTGAAATGTACCCTCAGGTGTCTGCCTCTGTCTCATTGTGCTGTGTCTTCGTTGTCAGGACTACTGGTATGTTCATCGTTTGGGGCTCAGCATGCCATCTGAGATGTGACCATGATAGACGATACTTCTGTGACTTATAGGTGTCTGATCACTTGACTGTGCACACAGGTGTTTGCGACTGTGACTTTCAGGCAGCTGTATTTTCATTCACAGCACACTGTGAGGTGCTCATGTTCAGAGAGTTGTGTTTCATGTCCCCCATATGTCCAGTTGGTGTGACGTGGACAAATAGTAGTACAGATGATGTGGTTTTTGGGGGATGGACATGTGCACTTGTCAGTCACATAACTTGCATTCCCCATGCCCTCGGATTGTGACACAGTGCAGACTGTTTGTTGTCTGGCTGCCATGGCCATGTGACTTGCGACAGTAATGTATGACTTTGCACGCATTCCTGTGTCATGGCATTCAACTTCCTGCGACTGATCCTGCAGGGGAGTGACATGTGCAACATGCACCTCATTGTGGCATTGACTATCCGGACATGGGTGCATCATGGTGTCTGGTGCTGGTATGCAACACATGCATTTCTAATTAGAATCTGGCCATCCCTTTATCCGGACACCTGCACTGACTCAGTGGCAAGAGATGTGATGTGTGCATGTTCACATGCTTCACCGTGTTCCCTGCAATGTCCAACAACTGTGTAGGTGGTGCATGTGTCCACACTGGGGTCTTACCATCAGACAGGCACCAGACAGATGGGTGCAAGGGCAGGAGGGGTGTGAGTCCCATGGTTGACCATCAGACTGACAATTGGCTTCCCCGAATCTGTGTGAGGACTTTAGGCAATGTTCAACTAAGGATGCCAGGGCTTGCTCTGTAATGTGATGTACTTACTGTGGTGTGTGCGGTCAGTGCAGGTGACTGATGTTTGTCTGTTTCCCTAATTGTTTGCAGATACATCCACGGCCACAGGAGGGGACAGCTCCACGGACCAGGAGGAGCAGCGGAGCCAGACTGGGTCAGCATCGGACGAGTGGTGAGAGGGACCCAGTGGCACGGAGGGCGAGGGGAGCCACACCGAGGAGTCCTCAGCACCATCCACCTCAGCTGGGGACCACAGCAGCTCGGAGGTCGACTCCCTTGTGGAGGCGGGTCTCGGCAGCCACCAAAGGCCAGCTAGTCTGTCTGGCCCCGCCACCACCACCACCACCACCGCCCTCCCATCGGCTCCCATTCCTGAGGTCCGTGGAGGCTCCCGTGCTCGGGAGCATGTCTCCTTCATGCCAGGCACCGCACCCCCTGCCCCTGTGTCCCCTGCTGCCCTGAGTGAGGAGTCTGTGTACCTCCTTCGGCAGCTCCATGTAGGGCAGACAGCAATGCTGAGTGTCCTCCATGCACACACCACTCTGTTGACACAGCTGGTGTTGTTCATGAAGGGCATCTCGACGGGTATGTCTGCCCTACAGAGGAGCAATAGGTCCATGGACTCCTCCCTGATGGCAGCAGTGTCCCTCCTCCAACAGTCCCTCACCCCTCCCACCTCTGCCCCATCCACACTTCCTGCCCCCCTACCTGTCCAAAGCACATGCACACCTGCACAGTCATCCAAACACACAGACACGAGCAGCACAGACACACCCAAGAGTAAGGCAAGACGTGCACATAAGCATCCTCAGGGGACTGATACCACAGACACAGGGGATGGGGAACACACACACACACAGGCATCCACATTCACTCCGCAGTCCTCCAAATCCTCTCCCTCCAAGACCCCTTCCCTTGCCTCGCCTGCTACCCCACCTACACAGCAGGTCTTCCTGTGTGACCTCGGCCTCTTCCCCACCATTCCTGCTGACCCAGCACACCAGGGGAAGAGGAAGTCCACCCACACAGAGAGGAGTGCCCCTCGTCCCCGGACACCCTCCCCCAGGTGCAGGCAGACACAGGAGCCCATTCGGAAGTCCCCCCAGAGCAGGAAGAGCAAGACCCCACCACCACCACCACGCAGCTCCAGTGCCCAGTCTCTATCCTCCATCCCCCAGGCCACCACTGCACAGGTTCCCCCGCCACACCCTGCCCCAGGTTCCCCCACACACCGATACCGCATCCCCAGACTGCTTAGGCCCTCCCCCCTGCCACTTGCTCTTCCACCCCCAACCCAGACGCTCTGCCTGTTAGTGGCACTGTTGTGGGGACCGGGTCCCCCCTCTGTCCTGCCCACCTCATCTGCCCACCCTTCCACTCCCTTGGAGTCATGCACTGCAGTGGAGTCCACAACCACCACGTCTGACTCGGGCACTGCAGTGGGTACCCAGTCCACTACATCAGTCCAGCCCACTGCAGTGGTTACGGCACCCACACCAACTGACTTGTGTACCACGGTGGTGCCTGCCCCCCTGAGTCAGACACCTCCACTGCAGTTGCCGGTGACACTCCTGCACCCACCACCCCTTCACTGCCTCACTCTGCCATCCCCTGATCCTGTCCCTGCGGTGCCTGGCCTGCCCCTTGTATGCCCCTCCAAGGGTGATGTCCCCCAACCGTACCAGTGCAGGCAAGCAATGTGTGACCAGTTGTCACTTCTCACCCCGTTGGTACTGTGATTTTGGACTGGCCATTGGCCTTAGTTTCTTTTGGACTTCCGTTTTTACCCTGACATTTGCTGAATAAAGCCTCTTTTTGTTTACTTTTGGGTTTTCTTTTGATGTACATGATGTGGATGAGTAGCATCCTGCATTTGCAGTTGTAATAGTGTTCACATCAGGACGATGAAGTGTTGCAGTGATGGACTCCATGTGGTCCATGGGATATGTGTCCTGTTGTATTCTGGATCTATGGCATCCTTTGCTACAGTCTGAGGGTGTAATGTTCAGCATTTGACACAGGGATGTCCTTTTTGCATTTGTAAATGAACATCTTTGTCTTACACTGATGCACTTCTGGTGGGCTTACCACTGTTCAATGTTCCGATTTACCTGACTGTGTGCCCAGCTCCACTGGACATGCAGTTTTGCACATCAATGTCGAAGGACTCATCTGTGTATACAGTGCAACTTGCTTGACACGTGTTTGGTGTGTGTGCAGATGACTGGCGTGACACCCCCGTACCCAGGCTGATGTGAGCAGAGCCTTCTGTGTGTTGTGGTTGTTGACTCACTGACGGAGTGTTCTGCTGACATGTTTGGGTCATGCACAGACAAGGTTTGGCACAGCAGACCTGCCACAGGAGTGGTGTGCCCTCATGGCAGTCGGTAATCTGGTGACATTGCGTGGGCCTGTGTTGTGTAAGCATGTCTGTGCGTGTTCCCTTCCCTTTTCCTACACAGGCTGTGTCCCTAGGGATGTTCCTGTTTGTGATGCTTGCTGAGTTGTTCTGTGTTCATCCAGCATCTTGGACCTGGTTTCTCTGTGATGTGGGTGCATGGCAAACTAATGTTCATGAGGTTGTCATCCCAGGTTGTCTTTGTTGTCAGTGCTGGGGATGTGGGCAAACGCAGATGGGACACATTGAGGATTCCCCTTGGCACTTGTTGTTTACACGAGTAATGTGATTTACAGTTTGTGTTAGCTTACAGTGATTGTGACACATTGTGTGTGTGACTGCTGCCACTCCTCAGGGTCAGAGCTGCAATGTTGGTAGTTGTGTACGTGTGTTCTTCGTGTGTCACCTTGGCTTCTTCATTGGTGTGTGACTATGGCCAGGATCCCATTGATTGTGATGGATTTCACATCATGCCCATGTACAGCATACTGTGCTGTGTGTCAGACATTGACAAGTCTTGTTGACTGGCCATGTGTGATGGGTTTCTGCACCTTGGTTCCCACCACCCCTGGTATTGTCATGGGTGCATGTGCAATGTCACCAGTCCATGTGAGCTTCACTGCTGCACATTGGTGGAGATCAGGGTGTGTGGTGTTGAGTGTGTGCAAAAGTGAGTTGTTGCACGGCCAGACCCCTACCTACATATTGGCCTTGGCTGGCAGGCCGTGCTGATTGATTGGAGCTTGTGTAGGTGTGATGGTAGTTAGTTGCTCAGGACACATGGCTGGGGTTCACAGTGTGAACGACATCTAACATTGTCATCACAGTGGGATTATCATGCAGGCTAGTGTCAGCACAATATGGGGTCCCTGGGGGTAGTGCTGTGGTGGGTCTGTCTCTTGCTGTGTTAATTGCTGTTCCTACAAGCTTGTGTGACATGTGTAATTTGTGCTCCCTCTCATCTAACAATGCCTGATTGCCCACATAGGGGATTTGGATCCATGAGTTACTTTTGTGTGGCACTGTATGTGCATCTGTGTAATTGGTATTCAGGCCTCATCATGTGTTGTGTGGTTGCCTGGGGACACTGGCACCCCCCCCTCACCTGTTGTGTTTGATGTGCAGTGTGGGTCTGCCTGTTTGTGCATCTGCACCACTGCATTGGCATATCTTTAGTGTGCTATTGGTTGTATGTTGTTTGGTGGGTTTCACCTGCTGTCCCTGGGACTCCTAGGTCATCAGTCAGCACAATGATCATTGTTTGTGTGTCCCATTGCTGCCATAGTATGTTATTTGTTCACCTCACATCTACAGTCTCCACAGGGTATCTACATTTGTGTGCCCATTGGTGCAAATATGTGGGTCTGCATTATGATGGTCACTTCTGTCATTGTGTCATTGATGGATGTTGACAGTGTCAGCCCCCATGGGTGATGTTTGTCTGCACATGGCCAAAGGTATGTCTTATTTGCACTGCACTGTTTGCCTCACACAATCTATGTTGCTATGGGACACAAGCACTACTTTGCCACTGATGTGTTTGTTGTTCTGTGACCAGGAATCATCCATGCAGTTTGGCAGTTGCAGCTTTTTCAATGTCAACACTTACATTTTGGTCACTGTGATGATGGGGGTTGGACCCCATTGCCGCAATGTTCAAAATGTGCTTCAGCTATGGACCCCACTCTTACCTTTTGGTCACTGTGATGATGGGGGTTTAGACCCCATTGCCACAATGTTCAAAATGTGCTTCAGCTATGGACCCCACACTTACCTTTTGGTCACTGTGATGATGGGGGTTTAGACCCCAGTGCCACAATGTGCAAAATGTGCTTCAGCTATGGACCCCACACTTACCTTTTGGTCACTGTGATGTTGGGGGTTGGACCCCATTGCCACAATGTTCAAAATGTGCTTCAGCTATGGACCCCACACTTACAATTTGGTCACTGTGATGATGGGGGTTGGACCCCATTGCCACAGTGGTCATGGTCTGCTTGCATTGTGGGGGCCACACACATTTATGTGTGACACATGTGATGGGGGTCACATTGTATGTTCAAAGTCATGTTCAGTGTTGTAGGCATTTGACACAGTCTACACACGCTTGTCATGGTGTTGGGGGGGATGTCTTTTTGTTGCATTCCTTATGTTGGTGTGTGCTTGTTGTGTCATGCATTAGCCATCCTGTGAGTGGGGGTGTTGTTGGTGGTAGGCATCCTGCCCCCCATGGGTAGAGGTGGTAGTAGTGGTAGGCATCTGGCACCCCCTGAGTAGGGGTGGTAGTGGTGGTAGGCATCCAGCCCCCCATGGGTAGAGGTGGTAGTAGTGGTAGGCATCTGGCACCCCCTGGGTAGGGGTGGTGGTAGTGGTAGGCATCGAGCCCCCCATGGGTAGAGGTGGTAGTAGTGGTAGGCATCCAGCCCCCCATGGGTAGAGGTGGTAGTAGTGGGAGGCATCCAGCCCCCCATGGGTAGAGGTGGTAGTAGTGACAGGCATCCAGCCCCCCATGGGTAGAGGTGGTAGTAGTGGTAGGCATCTGGCACCCCCTGAGTAGGGGTGGTAGTGGTGGTAGGCATCCAGCCCCCCATGGGTAGGGGTGGTAGCAGTGGTAGGCATCTAGCACCCCCTGGGTAGGGGTGGTGGTAGTGGTAGGCATCGAGCCCCCCATGGGTAGAGGTGGTAGTAGTGGTAGGCATCTGGCACCCCCTGGGTAGGGGTGGTGGTAGTGGTAGGCATCGAGCCCCCCATGGGTAGAGGTGGTAGTAGTGGTAGGCATCCAGCCCCCCATGGGTAGAGGTGGTAGTAGTGGGAGGCATCCAGCCCCCCATGGGTAGAGGTGGTAGTAGTGACAGGCATCCAGCCCCCCATGGGTAGAGGTGGTAGTAGTGGTAGGCATCTGGCACCCCCTGAGTAGGGGTGGTAGTGGTGGTAGGCATCCAGCCCCCCATGGGTAGAGGTGGTAGTAGTGGTAGGCATCCAGCCCCCATGGATAGGGGTGGTAGTAGTGGTAGGCATCTAGCACCCCCTGGGTAGGGGTGGTGGTAGTGGTAGGCATCGAGCCCCCATGGGTAGAGGTGGTAGTAGTGGTAGGCATCTGGCACCCCTGGGTAGGGGTGGTGGTAGTGGTAGGCATCGAGCCCCCCATGGGTAGAGGTGGTAGTAATGGTAGGCATCTGGCACCCCCTGAGTAGGGGTGGTAGTGGTGGTAGGCATCCAGCCCCCCATGGGTAGAGGTGGTAGTAGTGGTAGGCATCTGGCACCCCCTGAGTAGGGGTGGTAGTGGTGGTAGGCATCCAGCCCCCCATGGGTAGAGGTGGTAGTAGTGACAGGCATCCTGCCCCCCATGGGTAGAGGTGGTAGTAGTGGTAGGCATCTGGCACCCCCTGAGTAGGGGTGGTAGTGGTGGTAGGCATCCAGCCCCCCATGGGTAGAGGTGGTAGTAGTGGTAGGCATCCAGCCCCCCATGGGTAGAGGTGGTAGTAGTGGTAGGCTTCTGGCACCCATGGGTAGAGGTGGTAGTAGTAGTGGTAGGCATCTGGCACCCCCTGAGTAGGGGTGGTAGTGGTGGTAGGCATCCAGCCCCCCATGGGTAGAGGTGGTAGTAGTGGTAGGCATCCAGCCCCCCATGGGTAGAGGTGGTAGTAGTGGTAGGCATCCAGCCCCCCATGGGTAGATGTGGTAGTAGTGGTAGGCATCCAGCCCCCCATGGGTAGAGGTGGTAGTAGTGACAGGCATCCAGCCCCCCATGGGTAGAGGTGGTAGTAGTGGTAGGCATCTGGCACCCATGGGTAGAGGTGGTAGTAGTGGTAGGCATCTGGCACCCCTGAGTAGGGGTGGTAGTTGTGGTAGGCATCCAGCCCCCATGGGTAGAGGTGGTAGTAGTGGTAGGCATCCAGCCCCCCATGGGTAGAGGTGGTGGTAGTGGTAGGCATCGAGCCCCCCATGGGTAGAGGTGGTAGTAGTGGTAGGCATCTGGCACCCCCTGAGTAGGGGTGGTAGTGGTGGTAGGCATCCAGCCCCCCATGGGTAGAGGTGGTAGTAGTGACAGGCATCCTGCCCCCCATGGGTAGAGGTGGTAGTAGTGGTAGGCATCTGGCACCCCCTGAGTAGGGGTGGTAGGCATCCAGCCCCCCATGGGTAGAGGTGGTAGTAGTGGTAGGCATCCAGCCCCCCATGGGTAGAGGTGGTAGTAGTGGTAGGCATCTGGCACCCATGGGTAGAGGTGGTGATAGTGGTAGGCATCTGGCACCCCCTGAGTAGGGGTGGTAGTAGTGGTAGGCATCCAGCCCCCCATGGGTAGAGGTGGTAGTAGTGGTAGGCATCCAGCCCCCATGGGTAGAGGTGGTAGTAGTGACAGGCATCCAGCCCCCATGGGTAGAGGTGGTAGTAGTGGTAGGCATCCAGCCCCCCATGGGTAGAGGTGGTAGTAGTGGTAGGCATCTGGCACCCCCTGAGTAGGGGTGGTAGTAGTGGTAGGCATCCAGCCCCCCATGGGTAGAGGTGATAGTAGTGACAGGCATCCAGCCCCCATGGGTAGAGGTGGTAGTAGTGACAGGCATCCTGCCCCCCATGGGTAGAGGTGGTAGTAGTGGTAGGCATCTGGCACCCCTTGAGTAGGGGTGGTAGTGGTGGTGGGCATCCAGCCCCCATGGGTAGAGGTGGTAGTAGTGACAGGCATCCAGCCCCCCATGGGTAGAGGTGGTAGTAGTGACAGGCATCCTGCCCCCCATGGGTAGAGGAGGTAGTAGTGACAGGCATCTAGCACCCCCTGGGTAGGGGTGGTGTTAGTTGTTGGCATCCACGCCCCTATGTGTATAAGTGTCATTGGTGATGGCCATCCCGCCCCTATGGTGCTGCTGTTGCTGGTGTAAGTAATTTCTGCATCCCTCTGTGTGTGTGTGATATGTCGGGTACGTGTAATTTGTTTTTGTGGTTGGTGTCTGACTTACCTTCTGCGCCGTACGCGTCCGTGCCTGTTCCGGTAATAGATGTAGAATATTGGTAGGATCGGCACAATGGGATTCATGGTTGGTTCGTCTTTCTCTTTGCTTCGCCTCGTCCTCGTCGCTGGCGTGTTCGTCTCGTAGCCGTGGATCGTCTTGTGGCGCGAATCGGAGCTTATGTGCGCCTCTCCCGGATGCTTTGACGTGCCGTGCGTAGCGACGGGTTCGGCGCGTACGGAAAGCGCATCGTACTTGTCCGGCTGGACGGGGCTGCATTTTGGCTTCCGTGCGACTCGATTCTGCATTTCCGGATCCGCATCGGTCGGAGAACTGGACCTGTATTGGGGGAGTACGACTGGGTCGGGATTTGGGCAGTTGTGCGCATTGTACTTGCTCGTTCGGACGTATGTGCGAATCGGTCGGGAAACAGGCATTCGCCTGGCTTTTTTCCCGGCCGAATGGTATTAGGTGCGCCTCCGACCGGGATCGGAATCGACCCCTTAGTATTTAAAAAGTAGGACATGTGTGTTTAAGTTTTACATGTCCTGGCAGTATAAATTCCTGAAGTCAGTTTTCTTTATTGTAAGGCCACCTCTCCCATAGATTAATGCTGGGTAATCTTATCACACTTAATAAGTGATAACATCAGTTTGGGAACAGATGGGGAAATGCTTCTTCCACTCACTTCAATTGTAATTTAAAATCATCTTTAATGGTAAAGTCAGATGTTAAGTCACTTTTAGAAAGTTGGCATTTTATCTGCCTACAGAAAATATGCCTTTCTGCCAGAGTTCTGAGTCACATGACTGTGAATGGCTCTCCTGAGGTATGTTGTGTATTCCTTCTAGACAAGAGTACAATAGGGGCCTGGTGTAGAGGGAGTGGGTCTTCTTGACAGGATGCCTGGGGACAAGTTGTGCCCTGATCACACTTCAAAGGAACCTGACTCCAGGCCTGCCACTGCCTTCGTCACCCCAGATATTTTGGTGCTAAACCCAGGGGAAGGGGAAGAACTGACCAGAACCAGTTTGGGAGTAGGCCAGGGATTTCCCCCATACAAGAGCTGGCACCAGGTATAAATGTGACACCTTCAGAACCTCTCATCACAACACTTAGGGACTTGTGGAAGATTCAGAAGAGGGTCTGCCCTGATATATGAAGAAAGAAGACTTGATATGCTTGCTTTGAATGCAGGCTCTCCATTAGTCATTCAAAGGGTCAATTGGCTGACCTTCTGTTTGAACTACAGGGACAAAACAAGTTTCCAGAAGCCTGCCCTGCAACTACCCAGCTGACTGGCACCAACTGGAACCTGCCTGGACCTGCCTGAGCCCTGCTGCTGGCCTCTGCTGAAGTCAATCCTGATCCCGTAGAGGTGCCCACAGATCCTGGACCCTTGGGTGGCATCAGAGTGTACTCCTCCTGATCTCCAGGTGAAAACCCAGACGTTTTGTGCTTCTTCTGACCACAAAGTGGACTCTTTTGACAAACAGCAACCCTTGATGATGCCCACCAACACAAATCTCCAGTGACACCTGCTCTTTGTGTCAGTCATCAAAGTCTGCATTAGCAGTGACAGTCCACGCCGACTGCCAACGTAAAGCTCCAGTACAGATCAACTCTTCCCACCACAACAGCAGCTGTTCGCGATGCCTGATCAGCTTCTCGCACCAGTAGTGGTCTCTTCGAGGCCCCCACCAATGTGAAACTCCACCTGCAGCTCCTTGTGTGGACTTGGATATGAGAAGGTAATCTTTTCAGCAGGACAAACCTGGTCATTGTATCCGACCCGTGCTCCATCACGGTCAGCCTGAACATGTGACTTTATCCCAGTCCAGCACGACCAGATAACCACTAGCAATGCTTTGTGCTTTTTGGTGCTATTTTTACCTGAAACTTTAAAAATGCATAACTCCTGCTCTACTGATTGGATTTTTGTTGTGTTGCTAAAATTGTACTTAGTTAAATGTACTCTATTTTTCTAAATTGGTTTGGGATTTTTCTTGTGCTGTGTTTTCACTTTATCACTGTTTGAGTGCTGCAAAAATAATTTACACATTGCATCCAAGTTAAACCTGACTGCTTTTGTGCCAAGCTACTAGAGGGCTAAGCACAGGCTTATTTAGTGACTTTTGTGATTCATCCTGCCAAGGACTGTCTTTATTATTTGAGTTAGGTTTCCAATCTTCTCAACTAATAAGCCAATTTCTTACACTCTGGATCTGAGTCTGTGGAGAAAAAATAAGTGCTGGTGCACACAACTAAGGGCCAGATTACGATGCCGTAGGAAACGGCTCCGACCCTTGGTCAGAGCAGTTCCTACGGCATTGTAATCTCATGTTTGGATTAATTTCCGACTGGCCCATTTGGATAGGTTTGGTCGGAAAGTAACCCAAACAGGATTTCCGAATGGCTTACGATGGGCTCAGAGAACCCGTCTGCCATTCTGAAAGGGGCCTGTAATCCCAAGGGCGGCTCTTTCCGCCCAAGGAATTACGATGGCAGATTTCCACAGCCTTTCTGTTCCGGCCTTTCCGACACAGAAAGGCTGTGGGAATCTGACTTTGGGGGCCCCCATGGGTGCAGGACTCTGGATGGCGGCCCCTGTTGATCCCTGCACCCGGTGGCAGGCACCTTGAGGTGTTTGTCACGGGGTACAGGGATGAACTGCACTGCTTCTCTTTACACTGAAAGCATGCATTCCGGTCGGAATGAATGCTCCCATTGTAAAGAATAGGAGAGCGACCGAAGGTCGCATCCTACTTGCTGGGTTGGGACCGACGACAGGAGGTCGGTCGTTCCCAGTTCCCAAACAATGTCGGACGGACTCAGGTCCGTCCCACATCGTAATCGGGCCCTAAGTGTCGATGAGCCTCACCTGCACCCACCGGCTGAAATTAAGCATTGCATTTCTCCATCATAAAGTGGTGAAGTCAATGGCAAGATATTTCAGGATCAGCACCTACAACAACCCTAAAATACAATATACACCGAATAGAATACAAAAGACAGAGAAATAAATGCTTGCAAAGTGTGCCTGTGCATGGGGAAACAGTCGGAACACCGCGGTCTCAACCATGCGCGTTCCGACTATGGAAGCACTACCACGCTTGCCTTAACCACTCATATGCCTTAACCACGCATATGCGTGGTTAAGGCAGTGCGCGGTCTAGCTGCTGGCTGGCAGAAGCAGCCAAGCAGCAGGAAGGGTCGGTAGAGGACGCAATGAGGTGAGGTAAGTGGGGCTGGGGCTGGGTTTTGGGGGGGTAGTTTGTATCTCTTGGGGGTGGGTCGGTGTCATTTTCAGGACTGGGGGTCGGGTCGTTTTTAGGACTGGGGGGTCGTTTTCAGGGCTGGGGGCCTTTTCAGTGCTCAGGGTTGTTTTTAGGGGGAGGGGTAGTTTTAGGTGTCAGGGCAGGGGGCTGGCGGCCGTTGGAGGGCTCAGGGCGGGGGGCATGGATTGTGATACTTTTTAGGGCTTAGAGGGGCAGGGTAGTTTTTAGGGCTCGGGCGGTCAGGGTAGTTTTTAGTAAGGGTGGGCAGAATTTGCGTAGTCGCGTTATGCAAAATTCCACGAAACGGTAAAAAATCTCCGCGAGCACGCAGAATTCCGCCAGCATGCGGAATTGCTTGTTCCGCCCGTTCGCGATGCGTTTTTCCTGTTCGGGGACGCTGTTTGCGTGCGCGGGGGGAAATATCTCGCAAACTTGCCCATGCGGTCGCCAATTGGCGCGGCCATCTTGTTTCACTTGTCCCGCCCGCTCGCGATGCGTGTTTCCTGTTCGCGAACGCAGATGTCCGAAGGCGCGTCCGAATGACGTGTTCGCGATTGCACACTCTCGCGGGATCGCACGAACGGATAGGAAAACTCGTCTGCGAACGCAGGGATCCCGGTAAGTCGCTACTGCGCGCGCGAACACGCATTTTGAAAGCGAAAACAAGGAAAATTCCGCTACGCCGCGGATCGCGGAATTTTGGGCGATTCCGCGTTCTCCGCGGAACGCGGAATTGCCAAAATTTCGCAAATTACGCGAGCGGAACGGAATTTACCGCCCAGGCCTAGTTTTTAGGAATGGGGGTCGGGATCGTTTTTAGGGATTAGGGTATGGCGGAGTAGTTTTTAGTGTGCAGGGTCAGGTCGGGGTAGTTTTTAGGGCTTAGGGGAGGGCAGGGTAGTTTTTAGGACTGGAGGAAGGGACGTTTCTAGGGCTTGAGGGAGAGGGGGTTGGTTTTCAGGAGGGAGGGGGGTAGTTTAAGGACTCAGGGCGGTTGTATGTTGGAACAACAAGTTCCACAACCACGACTTCCCTAACAACGAGGGCGCAACCACGACCTCGTCTAAACCACGATTTTTTTTACCACGCATTCCTTTACCACGTTTTTTCGTGTTAAAGAAATGCGTGTTAAAAAAAATGCTTTTCTACTACTACTCCGATCCCCCCAAACCCTCCTGCCCCTTAAAAATGAATTCGCCCCTCACCCTTTTAACAAACACTAAAAACGAATCCCAAACACCTACCCCCTAAAAACGAACTCAACCCCCTTATTACTAATTCTCCCCTCTTAAAAATAATCACGATCACCCCCACCTCCTAAAAACGAACTCTACCCCTTTTATTCTAATCCCCCACACCATATAAACAAACATAGCCCCATAAAAACTAAGCCCAAACTCCCACCCCTAAAACGAACTCAACCCCATAAAACTAATTCCCCCCACCCTATAAATAATCACGATCACCCCAACTCCTAAAACCAAACTCAACCCCTTATAAACTAATTCCTCCACCTTAAAATTAAACACGATCATCAACGCCCCTTAAAAACGATCTCTACTCCATACAAACTAATCCCTCCCACACCTTCTAAACTAACACGATCACCCATACCCCCTAAAAACGAAACCTAAACCCCTCAAAACTATCCCCAAACCCCTACACCCCCTAAAAATTAACCCCTCTTACCTGTTCCTCTGCGACTGCGACGCTCCCCGGAAATCTGCCCTGCCCGAACACTAGACCGAATCAGCCTTAACCACGCACATGCGTGGTTAAGGTTGAGTCGTTGTTCGGGCAGGGCGGAGTTCCGTTTTCGTGACTCCGGAACTCGTTGTTCCGGGGTCGTTGTTCAGGATGTTTCCCCTCAGGGCAGGGGCAGGAGTCAGGGGGGTTAAGACTTACCTGTCAAGTCTTAACCATTGATATGTCTTTACCATACATGCCTTAACAATGCATAATTCGTTACAAAAGGCATGTGTGGTAAAGGCATATTCGTGGTTAAGACTTGCTCTGTTGAGACTGCGTGGAACTGGCATGCGTGGTAAATGCATGCATGGTTCCATCACACAACCATATGCATCAAAATATAAAATAACCTAAATTCCAGTAAAATAAAAAAATATATTGTGGAAAACAAATGATAGAATAGCCCTTAGTCTCTTCTTGTCAAACATTAGTATTCAATTTACACAGGAAGAAGATAATAATACACTTTACAAACAAGGGAAAGTAGCAACAGTTCATGAAGTTACCTCAATAACGATGGCAAAAACATTAGTCAATATCAACTCGTGAACAGGCAAATAAACACTCATATCCCCCCTATGTGGACTAGTGTCTAAAACCTTGCCTTTGCTTTTGGGGTGTCTGCTTTTATTATAGAGAAAATATTTGCTGACGGTTGACTATCTTAAAATCATAACTCTCCTAAAATGATTTTAAAGTTGGTTGGTATGTGCTACTTGCATTAAGAGTCGAAAAATATTGAGAGGGCAACTATTTTTTATTAAAAACTGAGATATGGCTGTTGATGGAGCTGATTTAGAGTTTGGTAATGTTTTTGAGATGCCTGCTTTGCTGACAGGCATTTCCATGCATTCTTAGATAGTTTTAGGGGGAGGGAGTAAGATCTGCTGTTTTGAGGTGCGTCAGACATCGTATTTCCAGAAATGTACTTTTGAAAATTTTCTGCATTTGCAGTCCAGGCCTGTCAGTATGCTTTTAGTGCATTAGAGATAGTTATCAGGTCCACCTCAATTCTATGCCTTTCCCTTACAATGCTTTTGTATTGTCCCCAATGCCTACCACATTGATACTCTTTTTGCTCTCATATCCCAAGCTTTCACCATCAGCCTCTTCATGCCATGTGTAGTTCTCCTTTTGTCAACCTTATGGACTTATATCTGCCCATTGTTTCCCCATTATCCCATACATCCCCCCAAGTCATTAATATCTTTCTCATGGTCACCATCTCTTCCTGTCATCCTCCCTGTCTCACCAATGACCCAACATTTCTCATTTTAAGTTTTCAATCTCCTTATTTCTTTTCCTCTGTCTACAGGCGTATCCCATCCAGCCCATATCTCTCCCATCAGCTACCTATGTCTTCTCTTGAGCCTCCCTTTTCACTCTCAGCCTGCCTGCTTCTCTCCATTTCCTACATGACATCCCCTCAGGCTTCCAGTTCTCTTCACTAGTTGTTCTATCTCCCCGTGACCCTGTGTCCTCACTTTTTCTCTCCGTATTCTGAGAAACGAGTGTTGGCTAGGGGCCACCATGGTTAGCTGAATAGACGAAAACAGTGGCCTTTTTTATGTGACTGCCTTGAAGACTCGAGAGTGCATTGTGTTCATGAACAGGCATTTATTAAAGCTTTCACCACCCAACTATTAAAATTGGCAAAAGCAACAGAAATACTAAGGGAATCACACTGAAGGCTTTTTTACGCCTCGGTGGAGGTACAAAAGATGTGAGAAAATGATCTTGGACCAATTTTTGCAACACCACCAGTTCCGAGCTGAATGCGAATTGACTGTGCTGTGGTTTTGTGATTGTATGTGCCACCAGCTTAATACTAACCACCAGCTTTCTTCATGGTGGTAGAACTAGAAATATGCACAGATATAACACACTAAATGAGTGCAAATATTGATTAACAAAATATTCCCCAATTTCTGCAATACACAAATCTGCAAAAACATGAATGGGTAATTATCTGTGCCCACTTTTTGAGTAAGAGTCTATATGACCTAGTTGAAAGAAAAGCAGTCTGATTGGCTAAATGACAGTGGTTGCAAAAAAGGCTACTAACATTGCAAGCACCAACATAGGGGTAGCTTCTCCAATAACAGGTGAACTTGGAGGGATGGGGTAAAGATAATTAAAATAGATGCAAGCCTGGACTATGCCAGATTCACACCTGGGCATCCAATGATTCTGACATTAACATTCAAATTAAGGAATTGCCATGTTCAAAGGAGTCGGCTAAAGATCTTCCCACTAAATGGGTACTATGTAAAGGAATTCAAGGCCACTTATGTAAGAGGAGGGACTACTAATAGCACAGTCAAATTAAACATACATGTACACGGGTGCCTCTGTTACTGTTTGGAGAGCAGCGTAGGGCAAAACTCCACTGCAGTCGATTAAATGTATGTAGCAACAATTTAGCCATTTTGAACGTATCACCACAAATACGATTTCAATGTTTAATTTTATAAAAGTAAAGTTAGTTTATTGATGCTCAGGAACTGAACTCCGACCACCTTGAAAAAGGCAAATGTATCCCCGATTAGTGAAAATGGAAGACAGCTACATTAGTAGACAATTTTAATGGGAAATTGCACATTCCTTCAATTATGTTAAGAAAATGGGAACTGTGGCCCAGATGTACAAAGCTTCCCATTTGCATTTCTTAAATAGTGACTCCGAAGGAATCGCAATTTAAGAATTGCAAAAGGATGGACCACATGTATGAAAGTTTTTTGCATTCGCAAACAGTGCAATTCAGTAAAATCGGCCGTATGCAAATGCAAAATGGCCTTTCATGATGTATGAACGGCTTTGTACTCGCAATTTTAGATAATCTCAAAAATAGCAATTACCTAAAATTGTAGCTACAAATATGGAATCACAAATTGTGATTCCCTTAGCACAGGCAACAAGCATTTTCTAAATGCAAAGTGTGGATTTAGGAGAATGCTATTACCATTGAATTGAAGTTGATGGTAACCATGTGCAAATTTTGAAAATGCACAAAAATGCATTTTACAAAGTGCCACGTAGCACACACATGCCCCTAGGGCATGTATGTGCTTTACATCTGCACATTTTGTTTTTGGGGTGCTTCAGGGGGGCCTTAGGCCCTTGGCTTTGCATTAGCTAATTTGCGATTACCAATAAGGTAATCTCAAATTAGCTAATGCAAAACCATTTGAATTGAGAAGTATTACCTAATAGTGATTGCCTATTTACCGAATCACTAGTTGGTAATATTAAGGAACCGTTAAATCTTTGGCGATTCATTACATACATAGCATTTTGCGATTATCAAATAGTGATTCGGTAAAAATCGCTATTTGGTAATGGCAAAATGCTTTTTTGATCCATGTGGCCCGATATGTACAAAATTTGCGATTCCCTAATAGCGATCCCTACAAGGTAGGAATCGCTATTAGGGAATCTAAAATAGGAAATGCCATTGCATTCCCGACTATAGGCAAAATAGGAATGGTTTGCATTTCCTAAATTGCGATTTCCTCCTAGAAAATAACAATTTAAGAAATACAAAGCCAAGGGTGCCCCTGGGAGGCACCCCGAATTTCCTAGTGCACATGTAAGTGCACATATGCCCTTGGGGCCTATATGCGCTTCATGTCACAATAAAAAAAATGAATTTTTAATGCATTTTTTATTTTGCTCATGGTTACCAGCGACTTGAATTCGATGGTAATTGCATTTCCTAAATGCCCAAGTTACATTTAGGAAATGCTTTGTACATGTGCTTTAGGAATCGCAAATAGGTAATCCCTATTTGAGATTCCTGAATCGCGTTCGCAATTTGCGAATTCTACTGTGTAGAAAACCCTTCGTACATCGGCCCTATGAATAGTATTTGCAGTACTGAATCTCACAAGCAAGCACAGACACAAGCTAAGCAACGCTCATCCTCAGAATTAAATTGTCATAAAAGAGGCAACAATTTGGACTCCACTCAAAGTTGTACACAAGAATATGTCACATTTTTCTAATTTCGTTTTCAATGTAGTTTACGAACTTCTCATGTCCGAATATGAGATCTGGCTTGCATAGTCTCTTTAAAGCGCTGTCAAAATAAAAAACAGAAATACGCTTAGTTCGCCAGCGAAACAAAGGAAACATTCAGAGGCACCACCAGCTTGCTTTGCCGGACTGACTCCAGCAGAGAAAAGTCCCAGCAATCAAAAAATCTGAAAGGAAGGTATACATAAAACAAGTGTAATCTGCATCTCAAACAGCTTAGAAACTGTTCAGAAAAAAAATACTTCTTCCAAGGCACAAAGACAGCGTGTAGTTTTAAATTACACCCAGTGATTTATGACACATGACTGCAGATTACATAAAAATTGGAATAGGATGAGAAAACCACAAAGGCTTGTGTGACGATTGCGGCTGCAGCTAGTTTTTCTTTCTGGCAGAAAGGTAATTATTTTAGATCCTAGCAAAAATATAAAAATTGATGCCAACTAAAAAAGCCTGTAGTCCAAGAACAGAATCAAGGGCAAGCACAATATTGCAAGAAATAAACTATAAAAGGAAAGAATAATAAAAGACCAGACTCATGCTATAAGACAGTCTTGCAAAAACGATGTCATAAATGGTCAGTCCGATGGAACAAAATCATGAAGAGGCAAAATAATGGAGCAACGGACCCATACGTTGACACCGACGTTAAAGACCATAGTAACAGAAGAACAAACACATTTAAAAATGCAAGTACCAAGCCCAACGTGGACAATGAAAGAATAGAATCATGCAAGCATATAATCATGAAGGTACAAAGACACATACAGATACAATAGTGAACAGGACCGTAAAAGACAAGAACCGTGAAAGAATATAGTCATAAATAGATAGCAGAATAATACAGGAGTCCAAACACATAAAGAAAGGGCAAATCAAACAAACTCACCGTAAATATACAGGCTTATGAAATAAAAGATTTAGGGGGATATTCTCAAGAACGGGCGATAATCATCGCCAACCTAGGTTAACGCACTTTCACTTAACGCCGTCTATCGCGGGAAACTAACGCCGTGTTAACGGCGTATTCCCAACATGCCGGCAACAGGCGATAGTATCCTGATAACGCGTCAAATGTCCGTGTTAAACTTACCGTGACGCCGATAAAAAAGGAAACCCGAACGTGAAAAAAGTTGCGATGGGCTCAACAGCGATAAAAATATCAGCGATAATCAGCGCCAGGCTTGCTATTCCCGCGTCAGGTGGGAAAATTCACCATAAAAGCTGCTAAAAAAGAAATAAAAAAACACAAACAACTGAGAAGCACCATGGAGGAAGCTGGAGCAACTACAGAGGCCAATCAGAACCCCACAAACCCCCGGAGGACCAGCTGTCTTGTTCTGCGCTGCCTCGGTGGTAGTCCGGGGGGGTGGTCCTGGGGGTGGGGGTGGTCCTGGGGGTGGTGGCGGTGGGTGTTGTGGCCCTCTTGGGTCTCCAAGCTCCATGATTAGTGGCTCCATGGCATCTGTTGGTCTTCAGATGTGGCACTGGGCTGGGCTCCCTTCATACTGCAGGTTTTCGTCCTACTTAAGACCAGAAAAAAGCAGGTCTTAAGTTCCTCCTGCTAACGTGCCTTATCGCCTGTTTTTGGCCCGCATCGCCGTTCTGGCTGGTCGTTGAAAATATCGCGAAGTGGTGTTATCGTGAGTTTTTGGACGGGAACGCCTACTCTGCATATGATTAACGTTAGTTGTCGATGTCAGCCTTGGCGATGTTTTTAGCGGCAGCTATCGCAGGTAAACTGGCGATGTCGGCTGTTAGCGCAGGCTTGTGAATAGGGCGATAAATCTATCGCCACTTTCGTGGCAGAAAAGTGCCGCTAAATCGGCGATGTGTCCTTGAGAATATGCCCCTTAGACTTTACAAATGTTGGAAAAATAGAAGAATGGAAGAACCAAACCATTCAAGGGAAGTAATATGAAAGAACCGAATCACCTAAGAAGACACCATGAAAAAACAAACACAGATGGATAATCTAATAAAACAAAAAAGAAATCATGGACAGAAACTTGTTTGAGCAGGTTTTATGTCAGAATACTGTGTAGAGAAATTGTGTATGAAGTAAATTGTGTGTCCTAAGTATCAGTTACAAAAATATCATCCCATTGGGTGTAGATTTTCTATTATTAACTTTAATGGTGTGATACTTAAACCAACCCAGGGACATTTTTGTAAAGGATAATTAGCAACAATATGCCGGTAGAATCATCCTGGAAGTAGAATCATAGATGATCATAATCAAACAAGAAAAGAATTATGCGTGGGCAGAGACCTGCTAAAACAACGACGCAGAAACAGAGGCATGAAAGACGAGGATGATGAAGTTAAATAATTTGGTAAAAACATAATCGAAGGGTATGATCATACATAATTCAGCAATAACAAATTTGAACTAAAAGAAAATTCTACAAGAGCACTGTGTGTGTCCATTTTCTCCAACCACGGGAAAGTGCAATATTTCAGAAGGGGCTGCAGACGCCTTTGTGGCCCTTTCTGTAATGCAGAGAGCACTGGTGCACATGTAGCGCTCGAGATATTGTAAGGGGGCGCTTCCTCATTTTCATAGGGGTGTGGCCTTGTGAAAATGAAAGACACAATTTGAAGTGTACCCCGAGGGCACACTCTGTATGGTGAAAAGGAGGATCTCATCGGTGCCCCAGACCCACTCCTGCAGGTGTTTGCATTACTCACTTCCCCTGCCTGCAGATTATTTGTCCCCACTTTGAAGTGCAGGTTTGGGTGCCGCCTGCACTGTGAAAGACAGAGCAGCTACTCTAAAGAGCCAGTCCACCTTTCATTATGCACTGCCCCCAGGCCAGGCACAAGCTTGCACCTGCCCAAAGGATAGCACATTATGGGGCCGTATTATACGAGTGCCCTAGGGGCGCAACGGATGTTTGCGTCCTCTTGGCATGCCCCGGGGCACTTTGGTATTACAAAAGGGGCTGTAGACGCTTGAGCGTCCCCTTCTTTAATCCCTATAGCGCTGGCGCACATAAAGCGCCAGCGCTATCTTTATAGGCTGTTCCCTCATTTGCATGGGGGCGTGGCCCCATGCAAATGAGGGAATCCCTTTTTCTCTGCGCCTGCGCCGTATTTCAGACGCGAGCGCAGAGGCAAACAAGCTCTCAGGAGGCGCACTGACAGTCTGGAGTGGGGAAAGGGCGTCCCATGGACCCCCCCCAGACATCCCCTTGCAGGCGGGTGCAGTCACTCACTGCACCCACCTGCAAGGGGATGTCTAATCCCTTTTAAAAGTGCAGGCGGGTTGCCACCTGCACTGTGAAAACACGGAGTGGCTTCAAAGCAGACGATCTGTTTTTCGCAGGAATGTGCTGCCCCCAGGGCAGTGAAAGTTCACGGCTGCCCTGGGGGCAGTGCACATAATGCGGCGCATTTTCATTGTTTGCGCTAGATGCACCTTTCAAAAGGTACGCCCAGCGCAAACAATGAAAATGCGCTGTTTGCATAATACAGGCCCTGATGAATTTATCACAGTTGTTAATGAGATACCTCACAACGAACTGTCAGCCAGGGGCTAATTCTCAGCAGTGGGCGACCTAATGCAACAACTAATGGGGCAGAGATGCTGGGCCAAAATACATAAAGTGCACAAGATGAATCAGCTTTTTCTGGTCTGTGCTGAATTGTGCCGGGTGATTTTGAGCACTATATAAAATATTTCTAAAATCTAAGGCATTCATTACGAGAGGCACCGGCATTTACTTGGCGTCATAAATACTCCAAAAGCCGAATTCTGTTACGTTTAATTTTCTAGCGGTCAATGCTGTTTTACAGCAGGAAAGGTTCATAGTATCTAATAGAGAAAAATACAAGTATTAGTTTTGCTGCCGCAAAACAGCGCTGAATGTTATGAAATGAAGTGGAGCTAAAGAGTGCCTCACTTAAAAAAATTAAAGTACAGTTACATTGAAGCTTTATGCAAAATTCAGAGACGAAAAAAATTGCCTCACCATGGCAGTGTATATGATCGTTTGTTGGAAGCAACGCCATGGTCCTGTATTCTTCTGGACATTATAATATCAGCTTTATCTGTCCTTCTTTTTAAGCAGGAGCAGTAGCTTCTGTGCCATTAGAATGTGAGAAGAGACATTATTTTTTTTAAAAGTGCCTAGCTCTTTGATTTCCTCTGATTTTGGGTGTAATACAATGGCCATAGCAAGGTAGCTGGAGCCAATACAATCAGATTTATGGCATTAGAAGCAATTTTTATAGTACTTATTTATGGTACATTACGTCTAAAATCCAATTTCACAGGCTCCTGTTTGAAACTTTCAATTTAATCATAAATATACTGCATTTAATGCCCCTCGATGCTACACAGTTGTACTGTAGAGAGCCATGCAGATCCGAACGGAAATCCAGCGCCTTCGTGCTGCACATTTGAGCTGAACAGAGATCATTTAAACTAATTCCAGTCCACGTTTGGAAACTTTAAACTACATGCATATAATTATGTACTTGTCAATGTATACATTTTCGATCATCATAATATTGGGATGGATGCATTTAGCTTCAAGCATTACAATATTTATATTTATTGGATGATGTGTTGTGCCTCCTAAACGCCCAGTAATAAGGCTCGCAATAAATGTGTTCAAAGAAGAAGCCATTTAAATTGACCGCACGCACGCACGCACGCACGTCCACGTTAATACGTCGATTATGTTGCAGAGGCGGGACTTCCATTAAGTTAAGAATGCACTGCTCAAGCTTAACAACTCTAATGTAAGGTGTTCTTTATGAATCATTGCTGCATCATCTATTTGTGTAACTATGACAACGCGACGTACTGTGTGCAGTCACTTCTAACTGACAAAAAAATCACCTCCACAAAATAATGTTTCAGAGTCGATTGTATTTGAAGGTGAAAATTATATTAGCTTTGAAAGGTATCATATAATCTTGCTGCTATTTTTAAGAAGCACTGTCATATTTATAGTACTTTATATTACTTAGGAGCACCAGAATCTGTTGCTCGAGACTAAACGTTAAGGACTTACAAAAATATTGCATTAAGGTTTGAGAAACAAATCCTTGGTGATAATGCTTAACCGGAAGTGAAACTATAGAATAAGCGGTTGTTTATTGCTCTCTTATGCCAAAGGAACATCAGTACCTGCCAGTGGCTTCAGTATCAATCAGAGGTAGGTCAGCCTGCTGCCTGATGTAACGCCTGCCCTGATGTACAGCAGTGATGGTAGGAGTTGCCTACCAGTGTAATAAAACTCACACCAGAGGAAGCTGCTGTTTGCAGGCATTCCTGGCTGGTTTGGATGGGGCATTCCTATGCAAAACAGGTCCTGTTCCCTATCACCAATGGCTACTAATCTTGAATTGTCTTGTGTTTTTCACAATTTAATATATGTCGCGGCTGGACATTTAATTGAATAGTGTTATTTTGGGACCTACTATCAAAATAACTGTGTGGGGCTCTTTCCTCTCTAGATTAATAATACAAGAAAGCATTTTAGAACAATTTCTATGCATACATTTTATTTCTAAGTTATAAGCAACCATTACGTGATTTCCCAGCCCCTAAAAAAATGATCATTGTTCATAGGCAAATGATCATTAAAGTACTTTTTGACAGATTTTCAGAAGTCAAATGAGGATAAAGAAATTACAAAGTTAGTTTTTTTACTCACACCAAATTCCCTTACAATTTTTAAAAGCACGATAGAAACCAGCAACGGTAGGTTTGAGTTTAGTACCAAGAGAAGAACATACTTTCTATCTAATCACACCACCTGCAGACTTTAGGCTTGATAATAGAACATTCAGTGACAGAAGATTGACTTCAACAGGCCACCTTGAACCTCAGTTTTACCCAAGGATCAGGAAGATTCTATTAACAAGGCCTTCTTCTCTCTTATTGGGTGCAATGCAATGACGTGGCACGCCATAGGTCTAAATGAGAGGTTTATCAATCTCATAAAGGAAACTAAGCTTGTGTGTTTGAAGGGTAAATGTTTGTTGGAAGATTGGTGCAAGGTGGGCTTTACAGCCTTTAAAACACAATGGAGGAGAGGGGTGGGCACCTCTCTGGAGTTTTGGTAGTTTTTATTTCTACTGATCTACATATATAGTCTGAAGAAATGTTAATGATAATGTCATTTTCTTGAAGTTGTCCTAGTAAACTAAAAGATGACTGGGTTGGGTTCAATTGAATTATGTTGATAAATATCTATTTACAATATCCTAGCTATAAAACAAGCCACAAGATTTTCATGATTTTTGTGATAACTCGAATGACCTGCAAACTATGTATTTGGATGCCCATTGGATTTTAGGTGGAGATTTCAACTTACAATTGGATTTACAATAAATTGATGATCTTACAGAATATATTTTATAAGCATTATATGTACTACAACTAAATGCCCTTTTCATACATGTAATGGTGTGTTTTACATGTCCTGATTGTAAAATACTGTATATTTCGTTTTTCGCTGTTGGCTGTCTGTCCAATAGGCTATCATGGGAGCTGCCTTGTAAAATCTTACAAGTGTAACTTACCCTTCGGACAAGATAGAAGAATGGACTTAAGGCTCTCTGAACTCGGAATTTAATAACACACCTTTTAGTGAAGGTGGTTTTTAAATTGTGTGTTTGAAAGTGGGCATTTTCTTGTTTAACCATCCTGAGTGCCTCTGTCTGTTTGTGTCTTCACCGGCTGGTTTTGGAGTGACAGGAGCTGGGGATGTGCATTCACTCTAGACATTCACAAGGGGGGGGCGGGTGAGGTGTGCCCTGCCTTTCCTGGGTGATGTATAGCCAGGCTGAATAGACATTTCTGCATTTAGAGTGGCAGGAGAAGTTTTCACTAGTACACTGTGTCTACTCTGCACAGTGCTGTCTCCACCTCCTATAGTGAAGCTGGGCTAGAGAGGACAGAACTGGTTTTTACTGAGCTGAGAGACTCTTGCAACAAAGCCTACAAAGGGGAAATTGGGTATAAGTAGTAGACCTAAAACCCTAGAACTTTAGATCGCTTCTTGAATTAAGGGGAACCTCTGCCAAGGAGAAGAGCTGAAGAGCTGAGAGGAGGAGTACTGCCCCTTTGCTGTGTGTTGCTTTGCTGGGTTGGCCTTCAGTTGCTGCTTCTGCCAAGGAGAGGACAAAGACTGCAACTTTTCTGTGAACCTGCTTGTGAAGAATCTCCAAGGGCATGTGTGTGTTTGCCTCATGTTCTGAAGTGTCAGGGACACAAAGACATTACCACCAGCTTCCTAAAACTCCACGGCTAGGAGTTCTGACCTGCCAGCAGGTGCCTGTTCCAGTTCTGGGCCTTTGGAGGTTGTTTATGTTGCTGGGAGCTGAAAAAGCATGAAGAAACGCAGAAAATTAATGTATCGCCCTTCTAGTGCCTGTTATTACGACGCAGCATCACTGAGCAGGACAAATTTCCACAGTCTGCCGCCGTGCAGCCGAAGAATCGACGCAGCGCCTACCAGCGGCTGAATAATCCACCACACGCCGAGTCCTGTGCACTGACCTCCGAAGTCCGAGATCACCGCACCGACTCCGACGTAGGCCCTGCTGTGCGGCTAAAAAAATTGAAGCATCGTGGGACCGCGGCTGAAGAAATCGATGCAGCACCTGTTTGCCACCGTCGCATCGACCTCCAGCAAATCCCGGATTTCCACGCATTGCACCTGTGCGGCAAGTTTTCTGACGCATCACATGCAGGCCAGAACCCTATTGTATTTGAAGCTTCACTTCTCCCTACAGTCCAGATCACCACTTCTCTTACGTGCAGCAGAACTGTTGCATCGCCTCCCCAAGGACTCAGGAACTGACGCATACCTGTGTTTTTAGATGCTTCCCTTCTCTGCGGCTGTTTGGTCTTGTGACTTTTGACGCACATAAAGATACATTGTGTAAAATCACGCATCCATAGATTTCAATGGTCAGAGTTGCTTTAAACCTTTTAAAAGTCATATTTTGAATTGTGTATGTTGAATTTTTGTCATTTTGGTTTTGTTTAGTTTAGATGAAGATACTTTATTTTTCTAAACTGGTGTGGTGTCCATTTGTAGTGTTTTCACTGTGTTACTGTGTGTCTGGGTGCAAATACTTTACACATTGCCTTTGGGATAAGCCTATCTGCTCATGCCAAGGTACCAAGTGGGTGAACAGGGGTTATGTAGAGTGTGTAACTCCCTTATCCTGAGGGTCCCTACTTGAACAAAGGTGCATACCTCTGCCCACTAGAGACCCCTATTTCTAACAGAGGTATAAAGAGGCTTGCCTGGCCTCCAAAACATTTAAGCATTTAAATGGGTTGCTCCAATTGATGATATGTTCGTATCTCCACAATTAGCATTGGAATGCATGGATGTCTACCAGAAAATTGGAAAGAGAGTAAGCTTCTGTTTTTAAGTTTTTCTAGACATTCTCTCTAAGTTGAATATATTAAGAATCTTTATTTTGAATATCCTTAGCGTCTATATGTTTACTATTCGGAGAAGGCTTTTAACCAACTTAAAGTGATTAAAACAGAGTGGGAATGTATTCCCTAAATTGATATGATAGGAAAACTGACCTAACATAAAATTGTAATACCACAAATTAGGACATGAATTAATTATTCACTAATATTGAATCAAATGTTTTGACATTGCCTTGAGGAGAATGATAAATGCCTTTGGTTTGGTATTGAATGTAAAAAGAAATGAGATTTGTATGTATTATCATAAATATAGACAAAAATATTGTTGAGCCTACTTTGCTTAGGTACAAAAATATTAAAAGGCAATGTGAATATTATCTTAAAGACAAAATACAGCAAATCAATACAAAACTGACAAGCACTGCTGCAAGCAATTGACTCTCATAGTCACCATAGTTTCTTTAATGCCAACTTGGTTTGGTTCGTAGGACATACCTCCTGAATGCATGGTTGTAGAATAGGTATGGGTAAATATCTATCATATTTATATGTTGGTCCAACCATGGATGAGGATCAATCTGATTATATTATCATTAAGTACATTTGTTTATTAGTTTTAACAATATTTGTTATTCACTATGGACCTCCCATCATCTTTGTCCTGTTATTATTGTTTTCACCCAAGTTAGATCATAGATATATCAATTCTATTTTGCTGTAGATGACTTACTTGCTCCAGACCATACAGAACACAGCAGCCAGACTCGTCCTTGGCATCCCTCGACATGAACACATCACCCAACACCTGCGACACCTCCACTAGCTCCCCGTCGAGAAGAGAGTAACCTTCAAGATACTCACCCAAGCCTACAAATGTCTCCACAACACCAGACCCCAATATCTCAACGAAAGAATCTACTTCCACGTACCCAAGAGAAACCTCCGATCCGCCAACCTCGCCCTCACCAAAACCCCACGCGCCCGCAGAGCAAGAACGGGTGGAAGAGCCTTCTCCTAAATTGCGGCAAGACCTGGAGTGAGCTCCCTATCAATATCAGACGCGCCTCCACTCTGCAACCCTTCAGGAAGAGCCTCAGGACCTGGCTCTTCGACTGACCCGGAGCTGCAGCCCCCCCCCCCCCAGTGCCTTGAGACCCTCTCGGGTGAGTAGCGCGCTTCACAATTCCCTGATTGATTGATTGACCTATGTTAGCTGTGTCCCCAGGGTTTCAATGTGAATTGTTGGATGTTCAGAAAGACTGTGTTGCAAATAAGATGACAACAATACTGTTAAAATGGCCTGATTGCCTGGATACCTATCGGGTGATTAGCCGCGCTTCATAAATCCTGATTGATTGATGATTGAAAATCAAAGAAATGAGACTTAGCATGAAAAACATATGTTATGCCTAAAGGCTAAATAGTAAGAAATTGGAAAATGTTGATCAATACTAATACACAAGCAGGACTTCTACAAGCTCCATTACTTGGACCAAACTTCATTTGAAACTTTATATAAAAGCTAAAAATTTATTTGGGAGACTGATACAGTTCAATAGCCTCCTTGCAGGATTTGCAATTATCTCACTTTAAAGGCAGTTAAAAGGAAAATAATTCCAATGTTGTGATATTCATGTACAATCCCTGTTCAGGAAGGAACATTTATTTTTCCCAATTGAAAAGGTTTGTCATAACAAAGCCCTTGGTCTTCCAAAATGAGAGTGCACCAACCATTCATTTTTGCACTTGGGGTGTAGTCATAAGATCTCATTGCCATAAGACAAGCTGTTAATTTCTTCTTAAATGTTATAAAAATCACAATAGTGGAACCTTTCGACCTCCTGTCTAGAAAGGCTTAGGGATCTTTTTAACACCACACTAAGCAACTGTTTTCAATTATTTTCCTGATATATAAGATGTCGATCCCCTTGCTAGGAAGGCTCTACTTTGAAAATAAATGCCACAAAGAGGGAAGTTTACAGATGTAAAATATTTTGAATCTAAAACATTTGTAGCTATAAATAATAATTACTTAGAGTCTGATGACTTGAATTGTCAGTAAGCAATCAGTCTCATGTGGCAAATCTGGGGATTTATAGATTCTGTAAAACTGAAAACTGGGCACTTTACTTGTTCGAATCAATGTAAATTTTACAATGGACACCTGCTTATCGACTGTATTTATTTAAAATACGGAATTTGCTCAAGAATTCACGTGATGGAATTTTTATGAAATATGATTTATACATCGATCGCTATAGCATTAGTGAATGTTTTAAATTACAATGTTTTCCTAGTTAATTGGACTGCTGTATTATTGTGCTTAACTACATACAGCATTTGTTTTTTAGGTCATTTCTATGAAAACAATAAAGTTTTAACATATTCGTAAGAACAAAAGGCAAGTAAAATGGAGTGTGATCTACAAGTCGGTCCAAATCCTAGATGGAGAGTGTCCTCTTATCAGTGGTACTGTGGTGCCTTTTGCTTTATCCAGATACTACAAAATGGTAAAATGACACAGAAGTTAGAGTGTAGCAAATAATTTTGACTTGATCTCAGAAGCAAAGTTTGTTCAACATGCTCTCCATAACGGATCTCTTTCAAAACCTTATTTGTGCACCTAAATGAATGTAGCAGGATAAAGGTAACCTGTGTCCACAAATTGTCAGGTCCTGCTAGTAGTGTGCATTACTAACAGTATTAATTTTAGAGGTAGTAGTGGGAACATGGATGCTCATCATTGAGGATATAATGTGGCTAATGAGAAGGCAAAGAATATCCATTAAGTCATAGCTTAGTGTTTTTTCACAAACCATGCCAATGGTTTTGACATCATTCATATTAGCCAGGAAACCCTTAAGTGGGTCTGCTGTTTGCTAAATGTTTCTGATTGCAGAGTGGGCTGAGGCTCTGCTTTCAGAAACCACTTTATAATGGCATTACAATGGGGTTCCTGCTTTGAAAACCCTAAATGAGGCCTATCGTGCAACAGTGACTTGTGCAAGTGTGTAAATAGGGTGTGCACATTACCAAAGCATCCCCATATTTTGTAAGAACATGTTCCATCTCGACATCTGGCCATAGGGTGCATCGTTACTTTTTTCCCTGTGGAGAAGAAGGAAGTTTAAAACAAGCATAGCAAAGCCAATAGATTTGGAGGGGTCTGCAAACATTTAGACATTGCTGATGCGGGAAACAACCATTACATCGCATGATTTCAACACATGCAATTACAACACGGTCGTTACAATGACCGCGTTCTTACATCGCAGTACATTACAACGCAAGTCGTTACATCGACTTGCTGTAGGGGGCGCGCTAACCTAAGGAATAAGATAATTTACTATTCCAACACCTTCCCTACTGTTAAGCACACTGGAGTTCGAATAGTAAATTATACTATTCCTAAGTACCGCGCGCCCCCTACAGCAAGTCAATGTAACAACTTGCATTGTAATGTACTGCAATGTAACAACGCGGTCGTTGTAACGACCGCGCTGTAATCGCATGTATTGTAAACGCATGCGATGTAAGGGGCTATATTCTGCTGACGCTTGTATTTATTCTGTTTTTTGTAAAACTTTAATACAACACCTTAAAAAGATGGCTACACAGGTTCGTGCACATGTGGCCATCTTGAACTGTTTTTCAAAATGCAGTTTTACAAAAAAACATTGAAAGGTTTCTGCCTACATATGTGCATGCACATACATGGGTGGACATCTTTGAATGCTTTTTACATTTGTAAACACAATTGAAAGAAGTTTGCCTAGCCCCGCCTATACACAGGATGCCATATGTAAGCAGTTTTAAATCCCATTCAAAGGTGGGTGTCACTTGCAGTGTCCACATAGTATGTGGCGCACGTCAAGCAGTGGAGAAGGCACAGTAGCAGTGTCTGAGAAGCTGACTAGCCCTCACAAAGTGAAAAAGATTAAAATGAAGCAGCATTTTTTTATTATAAAAGGACACATTGGTTCGACAGACCTTGGAACCGAAGGGAACTATTTTTTGGGCCATAACTGTCAAGAAAGTGGGTTAATAATTTGGATGAAGAACCCTTAGTAACGTAATAAACTCACCGTGTTTACGTCTTATTCTTAACACAACCCGCACTTAAACTCTGCTCAACCCCTGGTAGCTGTGGTGCAAGCGGCAGCCAATTTCCCAGAGAAATATGGTGCACATGCATCATTGTTTTTTGCGGTCGCAAAGGGGCAGATTCGCAGAATCTGCCCCTTTGCGACCGCAATTTTTTGCATTTGGGATGCATCATCCCAAATGCAAAAATCGCTATTTAAGTAATCGCAAAATTTGCGATTACTTAAATTGTAATTGCATTTATGGAATCGCAAATTGCGATTCTCTAAATGCAATGCAACAACAACAAAATTGCGATTTCGCTTATGAATCGCAAATTACCATCAACTTAAAGTTGATGGTAATTTATGTAAAATTGAAAAATGCACAAAGTGCATTTTTCAAGTTCTATGTTGCACTACAAACATGCCCTTGGGGCATGTGTGAGTGCAACATGTTTTTAATTGCACTTTCAGGGGTGCATCAGGGTGTCCTTTTGACACTCTTGCACCTTGAAATCGCATGCGCAATTTGCGAATACCTATTTGGCACTCGCAAATAGCGCATGCAATTTCATTGATTCCTATGGGCCTCTAGGCCCATAGAATGAATGGAAGCCATTCCTTATTTGCGATTCACAATTTACGAGTCGCAAATAGTGAATGTGTAGGAATCATAAATTTTTGCGATTCCTACATGTATAAGAATTGCGATTTCTTAAAATCGCAACTTAGGAATCGTAATTCCTAAGTTTGATGCATGTGGCCCTAAGTGTCTAGTTTAAACAATACCAACAATCTTAAAGTCTAGAAAAAAATACAAAAAAATTCCCAAACTAATTTATTAAAGTTAAAGCGTTTTTTAACTGGCAATAAGACACCAAAATGATGGAGATATGATTTTTTAAAGGTTTAACACAACAACAGCTGTAAAAAGTAAAGTGCCAATGTAAAGTCTCACTAAGTGGTAGACTGGGAACTACACAAGAATTCAGGCCACAATGGAGTCAAGGTTGGATACACCATGCTATCTGCAGCAGTTAAAGTTTTTACCTTCTGACTTAGACCAGGAAATGGGCTGAGGTTTCCCCACCCAGGGTTACCAGGGTTACTGGTAAACCCTAGGGGGGGATCCGAACCATTATGAGTTGGACTCTGAGGGTCCTCTAAGAAATGATTAATTACTAGGGGAATCAATGATTCTTTTTCCAATTACCTCATTTTAGGTCTGTGTTAGAAATCCAGGTCAGAGTGTCCCAGGCCGGACAGGGTGTGCTGGGCCCCAGTTGTAATATCTGGGCTCTTTCCCCACCAGTGTGCTGAATCCTAACTGGTAACTAAGTATATCTTTCTAGCACATTACTCTCAGATTAGTGAGGCAGACCACTCCAAGGCTTACTTAATGGAGGTGCTGTTGGCTAGAGACTTTACACCCAGCAAAGTAACAAAGAACACTTAATAAATCACTACCCAGTCAGTGCTTTTTCTCATAAAAAGAAAAAGTACTTGGGCCTCTCAACCAACAGAGGACCACACTAAAGAAGGTTCCCACAGATCAGTTAACACTCTAAATGTACACTGTACCCCTTGTACTGGAGGCACCTCTAACGGCCTCTGCACAAGCAAGCTCTAAAACCAGAAGTGAGAAGCCAAAGTAACTCCTCTATGTGCCTAACACAATATAGTGGATGCAGTTAATAGAGATCTGGGCTACATATCTTGTGAAGGTGTTAAGAACAAAATTGTGAGATCATCACAATGGAACATTCAGCATGGTTCCAACTTTCAATAGCTTTAAACAATATGTGCAGTGATTCACTGTTATACTGTTAATATTGGTGAAGATTTCAATGTTCAATATGAGGCACTGCATTAGCCCTCCTGCTACCTTTACATTAGCTGCAAAATAGTCACAGAATCTACAAAACAAAAGTCCCTATACCCGAGAGCCAACAAAATTAAAATCCTAACTCCTGACTTGCTTATAAATTGAAAAAGTCTCCCTCTGGGATTATATTTCCCTTGCCGGCTGACTGAGAGCCTTCTTATGAGTTTGGCGGTTCCGTGGACCCATACTGGTGGAGGCAGTCTGATCGTGGAGAGCTTGTTGGTTCAACTGCCGTATTACTAGTTGGGCAGATCGCCTTTGCGAAGAACGCACCTGGACCGCCAGCAGGCCACCCACTGACGGGTTCGCGGTCAGGAAAAGGCAGCTTCCATAGGGCAGTACAAGGGAGCTGCACTGCCGTCCGTATTACTAGTTGCCTGTCCCATGAGCTGACCATGGCGGTCCGACCGCCTGCTTCAAGGTGGCGGTGATGAAAGATTTGGGGTGTGTACTCACCCCTTTCTTGCTCCTCCAGCATGGATCCCTTTCTTTAGGTCCTCCCTTCACAGCAGGATCTTCACCTTGACAAATATGACCCCGTTTGTGACAATCTACAGGTGAGTCCCTTTCGTACCATTTACCCATTGCCAGGACTGTCCACATATGGGCCGAATCCCGGCAATAGGTAGATGGTATTGTTCCACATGTATCATGCATATGAGTGCATCCAACACATATGCAGTTGGAATGCACACACAGGCATCAATATATTTGTAAAATGATCTCACCACCACTGCAAGAGCCCCGCCTCCACACCGCGGGCATGTGGTCAACTTGCAATACAGCGGTCTTCGGACCACCAGCACTGTGGGCTACTGGCGGGGACAGAAGCAGTTCTATGGCGGTCAAACCAGCAAACTTGTAATAAGGCCCTTAGAGTGGCAATGAGAATTTGTAAGTAAGGCTCCTGTGAGGGCAGGTGTACACCTGGAAATCCTCCAGAGCAAACAAGTACGTTTCCGGTGGCACCACTGCATCCTAAAGCAGCAAACCACTCACCAACAAAGTACTGTAACACACAAGCATGTCACATGTGCAAAAACTTACTGTGGACAGGGTTCACAAGCTACAATACTCTTGCATCTCTTCTGCACATGCCAGCAAGAACAAAAAGGGAGGAAATATTCAAGACACTATTGAACCATAGTGTCTGGACATTGCTACTCCAGAACTACTGCTTTTAAATCAGTGCAGAGAACATTTGTTTTTGTACTTGAGAAAGCCAAATACTTCTAATGAATGGAGAAACATGCAAGGTTAAGATGTTGGGATTGTATGTGTATTTGAAAGTGTATATTATATAAACACAAAGCTCTAGAAAAGTATGTGCCTAACATCTTGCACACTATCTCATAGGTGTATTATCAAATCCTGAAAATCTAGCCACACTCAGCCCATTCTAAAGTGGGAAAGAGGGAATGTCAATGCAAGAAGTGGAGAAGAGAGGAGGTCATGTGGTAGGGGAAAGTAAGAGGAGAGCAAATAGATTTTCAGGCATAGCTTAAAATTCCTCCTATCTTCCAAGCAGGCCTCGAAGCTGATGCACCACCAACGTAACACCAATGACTAGAGATGACTGCACAGGCAAAGCAAGGCTGAGGAGTCTGAAGTCAACCCGAAACTGGAGTTCTCCCTCTCTGTTTGTCCCATTCCCCTTTACCTTGCTGCATTAGCCTGATTCCAGTTACTTTAGATTCTGGAGCAGCATGGATTTGGCAAGGGAGCTGGGAACTAGTATCTGTAAACCCGCAGAACAAACACACCAGGTTATTGTTCCCTCTGACTGACAGGCATAATGTCTTCCTCAGCAACACCCCTTCCTCAAGGCAGATTACTCTCTCTGCCTGCACGTCACAGGACACACAGCCTCCTTGCCAATTGCAGGACACTTGTGTGTCTCACAGGAGTTGTGGGTACCAAATTAGGTGTCGACCTTCACAAGACCAGTCCACACAGGTTTGGGAGAGCACTCTCCTCCATGGTTCCCAGCAAGTCCACCTTTCTACTGTTCCCCACATGAATTTGGAAAGTCCAGTGTCTTTATAGCTGGAGACACAGGTCCACAGAGTCCTATTTAGTATGAGTCTAAGGTGCCACACCTCTCCAGATGGGTTCATCCACAAGGTCTGGATCTGGCTTTGACATCTGCAGATTCCGGTGCTTAATCTCAATCTTGCCTTTATGCAGGGGCTTTAAAAGGGGGTTGGGGTTCCATAAAGTGGGTACCAGTGCTCTATCCAAAGATGACACATTATTACTCTGCCCCTGTCCAATCCCTCCTGCACAGCATTTTGGGACTTTTCACTTTGACGGCTTGAAGTAGTCAATGATCACAGCTCTCTGACAGCATTAAGCCTACCCCCAACTACCACTGCAAAAAATTGTTCCTACCCACCAGAACGTCAAAAGAGCCTCCTGGAGAGAATGGAGACAGACATCTGGCTGCTCCCCTATTGTTCCTCAGGGAAGGCCATGCCCACTAGCTTGTGAGCTACTGTGAATGCAATTAATCTAGGCATATTCTTCATCCATGTCCTCTCTCATGAACAGGCTTACTCCCCTCCATACTGGCCTATTGTGTGGGGACAGCTTTGATCTGTCTGCTGACTAGCAGAGTAATTAATTTGATCTAGCAGGGTAGTTCAAACCTAAATCTAATTAAGGGCTGACTCAGAGAAATATGTCTAAAACCCAAAGTACATGAAAGAGTACATAGAGAGTCAAACTAATATTATATCTGCCCTTAGAACCTTTGTTTACCTACAGGCACAGACATTAAACTCTTCTCTAGGTTCAGTCAGAGCAAAATTGTAATTTTGGTTCAGTTTCTATCTACAGTAGGAACATAGTAAAGCAATACAGGCTTACAGTGAAGCACTATAGCCCAACACAATAGTAACAAAGATATAGGGTTATTTTATTTTAAATGCCAATTAAGTTGTTATAAGGCTAGCACAGTCCATAAACAATTTATTAAATGTCCCCCAATGCAACAGGGTACATATGAGTAGATACCGAACTCAGTTAGAAACTAGTCCCACTCGCTGAGCCCATACATGGGATCACACACATGTGCTCGTGTGATCAAGTGCAGCCAGTCCAAAACCCTTATCACAGATGTGAGCAGGTGAACTTATTTTGAAAGGCAGGCATAGGTGGTTAGCACTTAAGTCCATTTTACCAGAGCTTACAGTAAGTGAGACTCAGAACTCACACACAGCAAAGATTCAAAAACAGGGTGGTGCAAAAGTAAACAAAATCTATGGGTGTGTTGAATGGGTTGGAGCCCCATTCTTTCAGCTGGACTTTCACCAATAATTTCAAATCCTTTCAGTAAAAAATGCATAATTTTGATGCTGTCAGTAATGCCTGCTACTGGCCACATTAGAATTAGGAGGTCACTCATAATGAGGACCTGTATCTATAGTTTGGAGGTCAAAGTCTTCCAGTGGGACATAGTACAAGGCTGAAGCCGGCAAAAAGCCATCGTAGTCAGATACATCATTGTTGCGCTCCTGCTGAAGCCATTGATTTTGGCGCCAGAAGTTCCAAACAGAAGAAGGCTAGATTTTGTACCAGTTGAGGTTGATTTGCCACTGGGGTAGATTCGATGCCTTACCTCAGCTCAAGGTTTCACCATCAGTGTTAGAAATGGGGGTCTCTAGTTGGCAAGAGTTTGCACCTTTGTCCAAATAGGGGCTCTCCTTTCTAGTCAGGGTAAGGGTGATACACTTCTAAAATAACCCATTCTCACCCCCTTGGTAGCTTGGCACGAGCAGTCAGGCTTATCTAAGAGGCAATGTGTTAAGCATTTTTAGAAAAATATCCAATATTTTATCTCTGCAAACAAGACCAGAAAAAATAAAAATCCACCATATAGTTCTTAGGAATATCAATAAGCAAAAGTAGACTTAAAATACAGTTTCTTGAAGTCAATAGCTCCGTTGGGACTATCACGGCATCGTAAACACACAAATCCAAACAGTTCTGGCTGACCACGGCTTTGCGGGCCAGCTAAGGCATCGGGAGGACCCGCAAAACAGTACCTTTAGAAATGTAGGGCGTCAGGGACCTCGCAGTGAGCTCTGAAGAGCCAGCGTCAGCAGGCGTTGGTTCCAGAGGTCAGTGCAGTAGTCGTCGAGCCCTTGAAGTCACACACGTTGCAGATCAAACTCCGTGCAGTTGAAGTTGGCAGTGCCGGTGGGCGTCGGGGCTTTGGTGTGAAGTGCAGCGGTGGGGCGTGCGGTGTCCTCAGGTGGCGGTGCAGGCAGCAGCTCGGTGACAGTCGTCCAGTGGCATCAGTGAGACCAGGGCTGCGGTACGAAGTGATGCGGAGCTCGTCGCAGTGCTGGCAGGTCACGGTGCAAGCAGCATTGTCATTGTTGTGGAAGCGTTGTCGTCGGCTGACGAATCAGAGTCGATGGCCCCGGCTTCGGTAGGCCAAGACTGCAGTGTGGGATGGGGCGGTGCGTCATGTAACTTACAAGCAGTGCCCCCAAACCACGGTGCAGGCTGCGGCGTCAATGTCGGCGGAGAGCATTATCATCGGGGATACCAGGACAGCAGTGTGAAGCGAGGCGGTGAGGAGTGTGGTGCCCATAGGTCACGGTGCAAGCAATGGCTCGGTGGCGGCATCGGACGGCATCGTCGATGAGACCAGGGTTGCGGTGCTAGATGCAGCGGTGCCCTCTGAGGTACCTCCGGGACATGGAGCTGGCCGCGGCGTTGTTGATGGCGTTGGCTTGTTTTTTCTTCTGTTGCAGTACAAAACACACAGTTCCCAGTGCTGGTAGCAGATGAGTTTGAAGTCTTTGCTGTTCCTGAGACTTCTTGAACAGGGGCAAGCTCTACCTCAAGCCCTTGGAGAAACTCAAACAAAGAAGTTGCAGAAAGTTCAGTCCAGTCCTTTCTCTGCCCAAGACAGAAGCAGCCACTGCAGGCCAACAAAGCAAAGCACACAGCAAAGTGTTAATTCCTCCTCACAGCTTCTCCAGTTCTTCTTCTTGGCAGGTTTCTGAGTCCAAAAGGGTTTTAAAGTTCTGGGGTCAGGGCCCCAATATTTATACCAGATTTCCTTTTGAAGTTTGTACACAGAACGTTCCACTGGCATACATAAACCAGTTCAGCCTGGTTCAGGCAAGGTTCCCCACAGGAGGTGGAGACAGCTTTGTGAGAGGCAGACACAGCCCATTCAGGTGCAAGCGACAAATCCTCCCATTACTCTAAATGCAGCCATGTCTATTCAGCCTGGCTATGAGTTAGGAAAGAGAACAAACAATTGCCAATGCTGATATACAGATCACACTTTTTTTATCCAAGCGCATTGACATAAAACAATGTCGCCAAACACCTCTTTTTCCGTATGATTTAATCAGAATGTAATCGAAACTCACATATAAAAATTAGAAGCACAAAGTTTTTGTATTTTCAATCAGTAAACAAAACTACTTCATTCTACACCATACACATACAAAATGTCACAGTTTACAAAGAATCTCTCTGTCTCACACACCTCACTTCACCTTCAAACTCTCTACCATTCTCATCAAACAGACATATCGACATCCAACTCACTATTCAGCAATCTACCAAACAACTCCAACATACAACTATTCAAAATGAATCTAAACAATTGAAAAATGAATTGAGAAATGAAAAAATGAGTCAAACATAAATACATCTCAACATTGTACAACAAATTTTCAATTCCTAAAGTGTAATTTGTGCACTTGGTTTAGTCACCACAAGGTCGACTGCCAACCCCCAAATTCCGGGTCTCTCAGGACCAGAGCTTTAGTTCTTTTGCGAGATCAGCCGATCTCTGCTGAACTATGTACAACCACTCATCCAATAACATTTCAGCGATAGTAGGTTCTCTCAGTCGCGCTGTTGTACAGGATACAGGTCCTACTTCTGAAGGGTTTGACAGGTCGCAAAGATCAACTCGCAAGTATTCCAGTCTGGAATCGCTTATAAACGCACGAGGCTGAGGCTAGAACTCAGCCTCGTGCGTTTAGAATCAATTCGACCGAGACACATTGAATACATCGAGTTGGATCTTTACGACCTGTCAAACCCTTCAGAAGTAGGACTGTAGCCTGTCACTCCCCTACTTAATTGAGATACAACAGCTCCCGACTGGGGAACCTACCATCGCTGAAAATATTATTCGGATGAATTGGTTGTACATAGTTCAGCAGAGATCGGCTGATCTTGCAACAGAAACTAATCTTTCTGGTCCTGAGGAGAACCCGGGAATTTGGGGGTTCGAAACCCGTCGACCTTGTGGTGGCCAAACCAAGTGCACAAATTACACTTTTAGAAATTGAAAATTTGTTGTACAATGTTGAGATGTATTTATGTTTCGCCTCATTTTTCATTTCTCAATTCATTTTTCAATTGTTTAGATTCATTTTTGAATAATTGTATGTTGGGTTGTTTGGTAGATTGCTGAATTGTGAGTTGATGTCGGTATGTCTGTTTGATGAGAATGGTAGAGAGTTTGAAGGTGAAGTGAGGTGTGTGAGACAAGAGAGATTCTTTTGTAAACTTTGGACATTTTGTATGTGGTATGGTGTATGAGTAAGTAGTTTTGTTTACTGATTGAAAATACAAAAAAACTTTTGTGCTTCTAATTTTATATGTGAATTTTTGATTAAATTCTGATTAAATCATACAGAAAAAGAGGTGTTTGGCGACATTGTTTTATGTCAATGCGCTTGGATAAAAAAAGTGTGATCTGTATATCAGCATTGGCAATTGTTTGTTCTCTTGGCTAATTCTGGCTCAGCCTTGCTGATTGGAGCCACAACCCCTTGTTGTTTTATGAGTTAGGAAAGGCAGGACACACCTCAACCCCCCTTTGTGTCTGCCAAGTTGGGATGCACATCCCCAGCCCTGTCACTCCAAACCCAGATAGTGAATACACAAATGGCAGAGGCACACAGGATGGGTAAGCAAGAAAATGCCCCCTTTCTAAAAGTGGTATTTTCAAACACACAATATAAAAATCATCTTTACTAGATGTATTTTTAAATTCTGAGTTCAGGAAGCCTAAACTCCATTTCTCTATCTTGTCCTAATGGAAAGTTGTACTTGTAAGATGTTACAAATTAACTCACGTTAGCCTATAGGGACAGATAGTCTTTCAATAGTGAAAAACAAATTTGGCAGTAGTTCACTATCAGGACATGTCACGCACACCAGGACATGTCCTACCTTTCACATAAACTGCACCGTGCCAATGGGGGTACCTTGGGCCTACCTGAGGGGTGCCTTACATGTAAGAGAAGGGAAGATTAGGGCCTGGCGAGTGGGTGCACTTGCCATGTCGGCATGGCAGTAAAAACTGCACGCAGACACTGCAGTAGCAGGTCTGAGAACCCTTTGAAAGGCTGCTTGGGTGGGTGGCACAATCAGTGATCCAGGCCCACAACAGAATTTGATTTACAGGCCCTGGGCACACACAGTGCACTATACTAGGGACTTAGGTGCCGATTCCGATCTCCGGCTGGAGGCCCGAATCGGATCTCGCTCAACCGGATCCGATTCGGAGCCCTATTTCCCGACCGATTCGTACGTGCGTCCGGACGAGCGAGTATGATGCGAAATCGCCCGACCGACTCGTTCGGGCGTCCCAACCGCTCCGACCGACTCGCTCCCGGGTCGAACCGCACCGACCGACTCGCTCGGACACGACTCGCACCGCGCAATGGAGACGTTCCCGGCCGGGTAAGTACGATGCGCGCGCGCGAGCAGTCCGACCGACACGCGCCGTCCGGCTCGAAAGAGCAGTCAGAGCCGTACTTCGAGGGTCCGTGTCGGACCTCCTCTGCACGCGTAGCCACGCGAGTCGCACACAGGGGGGCCCATGGGTCCCCCCTACCTGTGCGTGTACGGCGCGAGTCGCTCGCCGTGGTACCTGCTGTAGGGGCGCCCTTGTTCGCCTCGCACCCATTGAGGCAATGGGAGCTACGCGCACGCGTTGTACGCACCGGCTCCCATTGACTTCACTGGAGTCCGACCGACTCTGAGTACGATAGCATACGGACGCATCGTACTCGCTCGGTCGGGCTGCACAGGTCCGATTCGGTCGGAAATCTCTCCGGGTCCGGCTCGGTCGGAGAGATTTCCGGCCCGAATCGGAATCGGCCCCTTGGTAGTAAATCAAATAAGCCATTCATGGAAACACCAATCCATAACACAATTTACAGTAGGAGCACATCCACTGTAACACTGAACAGCAGTGAGAAAGTGCGCAGAGACACTAAACCAGCAAAACGAAGTCCAACGTACCATAAAAAAAGGAGGCCAGAAAGCAAAAAGACAGGGGAAACACGCCAAAAGATGCCAGGTCTAACAATCAGCCATTTCTGGTTCTCAAAATCCACCAGCCAGGTAAGAGTGCAGCCATGCAGGGCCAACAACACCATATACCTTTACTGTGAGGTCCTGTTGAGCAATTGTTCAGCAGAGCAAAATGCTCTGAATGGGACAAATCTGTTTTTCTTGCCTGCGTAGGTGCACCCTACCTGGTCAAGCCTTAGCACCTTGTATTGGCCATCCACAGGTGGAAAAAGACTAAGTCTCACCGTTTCTCAAACTGCTGGAAAAATGTTTCTTGCACCTATGCAGCCTCCAGGTCCTGAGTGCAGGCCTTAAAGCACCAGCCCTCACTCCAACCAGAGTGCCTGCAGGCTGTGGTCCAGTGGTCCGTTGGGTACTCTTAGAGCTAGGGTCCTTTTTTGTGTCTCCGGAGCAGGCAAACATGACCTAACTTATACAGAGCAATTCCAGTTTTGAGTAATAGAAGAAGTAAGGTGTCCTTTGATCCTTTTCTTCCAGCAGGGTCTTCTTTCTTCAGATGTTGTTATCCCAGGTCCAGAAATATTATGAGGAGTTAGAGGTGAGGTGGCAGTCGTATCATGTGTAAAAGGCAGTGATAGTAGAATTTCTTACATCTGTTCTTGTCTACTTTCTCATCCTACTCCTTTTGCAACACTTTCTCTTCACTTTCCTACAAAAATTTCCAGAAGCTACAAATATAAAAATGGCTATCTTCTCTCATCTGGAAGGGCTCTGGCTCTCTCCCTAGACACTTTCTTATTTAGATGAGATATCCTTCCTTCTTTAAGGGTCAAAAATGGATTCCCTTTTTCTGCTGGGGTTAGAACTAGAAAGCCTAGGAGGACCATAGGAATGAATTAGAGTGGATTCTACCTCCACATTTGCCAATTCAAAAGTGGAAGTATTTCTTTGTTTTGCCAATTGCTTATGTCCCCTCCAAAATGGCTAATCTCTGTTAGGTGGCCAGCTATTGGCAGTACTGGCATCCTGTACTCAGAGGTCAAGCCATTGTCCTCTGGCAGCAGGAATGTGAATTGAGCTTCTGGAGCTGGGCTGAGTGATAAACTAGCTATAAGCCAGATTTGGCTCAGGCATTACAAATTATGCTTTTATGAAGTTACTTTTCAATAAAGGTATCAAAAATCTACATTCACAATTATATGAGATTTGTAACAATAGGTGGGCAATCACCTTGAATCATTTTTCTAGTATTTTGTTCAGGTTGAAAAGTGAAAGAAACATTTTAATAATGTCTAAGCCTAGTCATACAAAACCTTAGCCTAAACGAAAACAGCTGATGGTTATTTATACTTTATAAAGGAACCGTGGCGGTCGGACTTCGCGACTGCCAAAGACACGCCCGCCATTGTAATGTGGTGGGCATAAAACCTGCTTACGGTGGTGGTGAAACCGCCACCGACAGGCTGTCGGTGGCGGTTTCACCACCATCATAATCAGGCCCCATAATTCTCAATATGTAGTGTGCCAATTTTTTATATATTAAGCAGTCATTTTTTTGGTCTTTCAGGCACACTTTGGGGGTGGCTTGTTAATTTATTAAATCCTATTTATATATATTGGTGATGGCAAAGGGACTTGTCCTTTTCATGGGTCACTGCAGTCCTATTAAACCGCAGCCAAGTTAGAGCACAGTGGTACTCCTGGGAGCCATTTATTTGTGTCATATCAAGTTAAGTATTTCTCTATTCGATAAAAATTGATCATAAAAGCACATATAAAAACAAAAGCATAAAACAATAAGCAGCAAACAAAATCCCTGACAACTATTCAGGAATTTTATAATATAAAGTGAAGGTGCAATAGTACATGATCAAAACACAACTCAAGCAATAATGATAATGTATGGAGAAGCATAGTCCCTTGACTTATACCTGGCAACAAAAACCTCCAAAAATGGTCTGCTATGTTAGCAGGAAGATTTGGCGACATCACAACACCAAATGACATAAACCCTAAAAATATAAACAACCTAAAAAACTAAAATATATGAAAAATACAAGACAATAAGCAGCATGATTGTGCAAAAGGTTTCAAAGTACTAAACATTTTGGCTTTAACAACCAACTTTATCTACTTAATCAAGATGCCGAAGTGTGAGAACATGCAGAAGATTCAGTTCGAATTAACAAGATTATAAAAACCAACTGGAAATCTATATGAAAAGAGTCTTGTGCGTTTGAATCATTCTGGAGCGTACTTCATTCTAATCTTTAATGCCAAGGGAATACAAATAATCACAGCAAAGCATTTAGCTCTGGATTCTAGGCACTGGAGAAATAACAGGCCTTCTTTGTCTGATGACAAACCCCCAGTGGCACCAATTGGGCACAAAAAATGGAGTCTACAAAAGAGCATAAAGTTAGTTGTTGATTGTAATGAGGTTGAATCACACAGGCAGCAAGGCAGTGAGGAAGACCAAACACCCCTTAATGGAACAGCTGCTAGTATATGCTCTGTACCTAGCCTTAGGCGGGTAAGGTAAAATCTGTGTTCAGGTTGTGAGATCCACATAATGTAAGGTTCAATTCCTTCTGTGGTCAAAATCAGTGCATAAGGAGTACGTTTTCCAAAAGTAGTGCCCTTTCTATTCTGGCCTCATTTCGGGATGTATAGAATATGTTCTTTACTTCCTCCTTAGAGTTAATATTAATTTTGTTGGGGAAGTTAAAAAAGTTGGGGATACCGAGGTCCTAAAAGGATTGTTTAACATATGCAAACCAGGGAATTGCAATCAAGTTATCTTTTCTAAGGCAATCCCCTAGCACCACACGGGAAAAGCGCAACCCTGGCGAAGACCAAATTTTTACCCATAAAAGTAAAGGAGAAATTCTCACATTGTCACTCAGAAAAGGGACGCCTAGTTCTACATGAGTGATATAGCTTGTTGTGATTTAAAACATTTGTTTATCAGGGATTGCAGGTTTCCTGGGAAAATGTAACCCCAAACTCCTGACCCATATGACCTGACTGAAGGAAATTTTGCTTTTGTAGAGTGTCAGAAAATATCTCCGGGGCTTTTGACCTAGTTTTTGCAATAAAAAACTTGCCTCACATGCTTCTGAAAACGTATGCACCCTTTGGATGAGTAGCCTGTCCCATTTGAGTTTAGCATCAAAGAAAATGCCTAGACAATTTAAGTTTTGTACCTTGGCAATTTTGGTCCCCCATCTAAATGTTTCCATGTATGGGTATTTTTGGGGTCACAGGACATAGTATTAGATGTTTGGTGATTCACCTTTAAATCTAAATTGCTGATTAAATCATTTAAAGAGTCGAGAAGTATCTGAAGGCATTTGCGGTACATGCGATAAAAACTGCATCATCGGCATAAAGGAGGACAGGGACTGGGCGACTCCCGACCATGGGTAAGTCCCTGCCTTTTTTTACCAAATCTGATTTCGGGGCTGTTAGAAATGGGGGTCTTTAGTTGGCAGAGGTAGGTACCTTTGTCTAAATAGGGACCCTTGCTTCTAGTCAGGGTAAGGGGGATACACACTTTAGATAACCCCTGCTCACCCCCTTGGTAGCTTGGCACGAGCAGACAGGCTTATCCTAAAGGCAATGTGTAAAGTATTTGTACCAACACTCACAGTAACACAGTGAAAACACCAAAAATGGACACCACACCAGTTTAGAAAAATAAAGTATCTTTATCTAAACTAAACAGGACCAAAATCCAATACACACAGTTAAAAATATGACTTTCAAAAGGTTTCAAGAACTTGTACCATAGAAAACTATGGATGCGTGACTTTTCACTAAAGTACCTGTAGATGCGTGAAAGTTCCAAAAGCCAAACAGCCGCAGAGTCGGAAAACAAAGAGATGCGACACTCCTGAGACCTTGGGGAGGCGATGCGACAGTCCCGCTGCACGCAGAGGAAGGGTTGCATCGAATCCGGTCTGTATCGGGAGTGATGCGTCGATTTTTCATGACGGTTCCGGTCCGCAGGTGATGCGTCGGATGAACTTGCCGCACAGGCACGATGCGTGGAAATCCGGGATGCTTTGGCGATCGATGCAGCAGCGTCCAGTGGCGCTACGTCGGTCCTCTTCAGCCACGATCCTTCGATGCGTAGATTTCTGTAGTACTTTGAGTTTCTTCTTTCTTCCAGCTCCCAAACAGCAGCAACAACCTCCAGAGGCCCAACACTGGCACAGACACCTCTTGGCAGGTCAGAACTCACAGCAGCAGAGTTCAGGGGAGCTGGGGATGAAGTCTTTGTGTCCCTGAGACTTCAGAACAGGAGGCCAGCACACTACAGGCCCTTGGAGATCTCCTTCAAGCAGGGGACACAGCACACAGCAAAGTCCTTCTCCTTTCCTTGGCAGAAACAGCAACTACAGGCCAGCCCCAGACACACAGAAAGGGCAGTACTTCTCCTCAGTCTCTCCAGCTCTTCTCCTTGGCAAAGGTTCCTCTTGAATTCCAGGAAAGTCTGGGGTTTTGGGTCTGATACTTACCCCAAAATGTCTTTGTTCTCTTTGTGCAAGGGGCTCTGAGCCCAGTTCAAACCAGTTCTGGGGGGCACTCTGCAAGTGCACAACAACATCCATTGTCAGTGTGAGCCTTGGCTCCAGACACACCACAGGGGGTCGGAGCCAGCATTGTGGAAGGCAGGCACAGCCCTATTCAGATACAGGGCAACTCCTCCCACCACTCCAAATGCAGATCAGGCCTATTCAGCCTAGTGCTGACTCATCCAGACTCCTAGAGCCACTGCACCTCCCCAGCCCCTGCCACTCCAAAACCAGACAGTCAATCCACAAACAGGCAGAGGAACACAGGATGGTTGAACAAGAAAACAGCCACTTTCTAAAAGTGGTATTTTCAAGCACACACTTTAAAAACCCATCTTTACTAAAAGACGTGTTATCAAATTCTGAGTTCAGGTATACCAAACTCCATTTTCTATCTTATCCCTATGGGAAGATGTGCTTGTAAAATGTCACAAAGCATTCCCCATTCTGTCCTATGGGGCAAGATAGCCTTTCAATAGTGAAAAACGAAACTGGCAGTATTGCACCATCGGGACATGTTACACACACCAGTACATGTCCTACCTTTCACATGCACTGCACCCTGCCCAGGGGGTACCTTGGGCCTACCATAGGGGTGCCCTATATGTAAGAAAAGGGAAGGTTAGGGCCTGGCAAGTGGGTGCACTTGCCAAGTCGACATGGCAGTTAACAAACTGCGCACAGGCACCGCGGTGGCAGGCCTGAGACATCTTTTCAGGGCTACTCATGTGGGTGGCACAATCAGTGCTGCAAGCCCACTAGTAGCATTTGATTTACCAGCCCTGGCACACTCAGTGCACTTTACTAGGGACCTACTGGTAAATCAAATACACCAATCATGGATAACCAATCACAATAACAATTTACACAGAGAGCATATGCACTTTAGCACTGATCAGCAGTGGTAAAGTGCCCAGAGTCCTAAAGCCAACAAACACAGGTCAGGAAAAAAATAGGAGGAAGAAGCACAAAGTTTGGGGATAACCCTGCAAAAAGAGCCATTTCCAACACAACCCCTTCCAGCCTAAAGCCAGGGTAGACCAATCAATACCTCGATGGGCTTCCCGGCTTGGGGCGACAGAACATGGAACCTGGCCAGAACAGCAGGGGTCTACTCCTGTTCTACGCCTTCCTGAACCCAGTTGGGTCCCTCTATCCAAACTCTCAGGGCCCACTAGGCTAACCCATGGGGGACCCTTCTCCTCACCTGGGGACCCCTTCTGTGCAGCACCTAAACATACTTTGCTCAGAGAGGTGTCCCAACAGGTAGACAGTACCCATATGGCCAACACAGTGGTGTGGCCCAGTCCACCCCTGGGGTGTGACTCCTGCCCCCCTCCCAGGGGCAACTCTGTCCACCAGGACAACCAGCCACAGTGGCCACTGACAGCTGTCAGTGATGAGAGCCAGGCCTCATGCCTTTCAGGCCTCTCTAACCTCTGTGGCGTCAGAAAGTAGGGGGCAGTAGCCCCAGGTGCCTGGCACCTTTTCTCCACTCTCCCTCTTGCTAAGTCAGGTATAGCATCCTGACACTGGCCCACCAGCCCAGGGTCTGTACCCTGCGGCTGGACAAGAGACTGGGGTGGGCTCTCCCACACCCTTTCTTCCTCCCTGGGGCTCTGCACCCTCCCACCTGGAGCAGTACCCCCAGAAGACAACCTGGTAGGGGCACTGTTAGCAGTCGCCCCTTTCTCCAGGACAAGGGGGACACCCTGAACCTGGTCCTCCAACCCAGGGTCTGTACCCTTAGGCTGGACCTGTGCCTGGCAACACAGGACTTCCGGGGGAGTACCCCACCCCCCCAAGGGAAACACACTCCTCATGAGTGGTACGAGAGTCTGCCTGGCACAGGTCTCCAGCCTCCTGTCCACTTGACAGAGCATGAAGACCCCCCAGGCCAGAAGTGGCCTCACCAGGGTCAGCCCTTGGGTGCTCTGACCTCAGAGCTGGCAACCCCTGACCCACTGGTCCTTCCACTGGGGACTGCGTCCCCCTCACCCTTCTCTCTGGACTCATGCACCCTCCCCACTGGAGCGGTGCTGCCAGACACCAGAACCGGTGGGATGCTGGTTACAGCAGTCCTCCCCAGTTCACCTGACACTTTGGGATCCCCCTCAGGAAATGGTCTCCCGGTACAGACTAGGCCCCTCCTCCTGGTGTTCCCTTATGGAACCAACCAGGTCCTGAGACTGGTTTTCGGGCAGTCTCAGGACCTGGCTTTATACCCAATAACATACCGGGTGGTTGGTTGGTTTATGTGCTGAGCTGCAAGCGCCTAGACGCCCTTGGGTAGTCGCACTATATAAATATAAATAAAAAAATAAAAATAAATTGGGACACAGCCCACTCCCACTCCTTTTCCCCTGAGACAGGATGTGGGACCCTACACCCCTCCCACTACATTGGGACCTATCTGGGCTACCACAAACCTCCCCTACCTCACTTGGTTGGGGACAACCTGAGCCACCCCCTTCAGGATCACTCCCAAAAGCTTCTACGGACCCTCTGGAATACACCAAAAGGTCTGCCTCCAGCGCAAGCTCTCTGGAATCAGAGAACTCATACTACACAGGGTGTTGGCAAAGCTCTGGAAAAAAGGGACTTAAAATATGCTCTCCAACCATTGAATCACACAGCCCCCCACAGTTGTTAACCAAGCTACCCTTTGCCCCACCATCCAGTGCCTCACACAAGTACCCCACACCACTCTCCTGAGATTGGCAAGACAGTGTCTGACTGTCTCTGTCACTCAACCCAAACTCTTCTGGGCGGTCTCCGCACTCACACACCAGGACTCCTAACATGGGGGAATCCCTCTCCCTGCACCTCTCATCTAGAGTCAGTAGAGTATCCCTCCCACCACCAGGAATATGATCCCCTGTGTCAGTTCCCTAATCCACCTCAGGGACACTGCACACCACTAGAGCTACCTCATAACCCTGAACCCCTTGGTGTATGTCAACACCCTCCTTCAAGTCAGGCGCCACATCTCTGGGTGTGTGTACTTCTCCCTCAGAACTAGACACTACATTTTTGCTGCCACCATCTGAGCTGGACTCCACCTCCAACCCAGCCAAGCTCACTTCATAAGCTGCACACATTTCTTTTTGCTTGGTTGAGACACTCAGGGCCTCAGGCCTTGCAAACTCCTCATCGAGCTCTCTCATTCTCAGCTCATATGCCAAGATCAACTTCTTTTATTCCAAGGCATAATCCTTCTTGCTCTCCTCTGCCATCTTCTCTCTCTCTATGGCAGCTCTTTGGTTCTCCATTTCCAATATTTTCATCTCAAGCCTCATGACTTCTAACTCATGATCTCTAACCCTTTGGTTTTTCTCCAGCTCCTCTGGGGAAAAGCTCCTAGCGGAATGGTTGCTTCTAGCCCTGGAGACTGCTCTTGACACATGCAGATCCTGTGACCTGAAGCCATTCCCTTGTGCATCCTCATCCACCTCTGCATCACCTGTCTCCCCAGCCTCTTTGTCCTCCCACCAGGTCCTTACGGCCTTCTGTAGCTCCTCCTTCCTGGAGCTGCTCTTCATGGGACATCCAAAGCTCCTGCAGAACTGCTTTGAGTTGACCTACTTTGTAACAACTTAACATTTCAATATCAAACTCCAGTTCTGCCACATCACTTGCTGGTTTACCCTTCGGAGATATGATGCGTGGATACTTTAAGGGTCACTCAAAAATAGAAGCAAAAACAAAACACAGTATGTGGTTGAGTAGTGGTCTGCACTAAACTACTGATGTACACCGATCACTGTGGGTCAAGTACAAATACAGGTTCAAATCCTCACCGCTGACCACCAATGTTAGAAATGGGGGTCTCTAGTTGGCAGAGGTAGGTACCTTTGTCCAAATAGGGACCCTTGCTTCTAGTCAGGGTACGGGGGATACACACTTTAGATAATCCCTGCTCACCCCCTTGGTACCTTGGCATGTGCAGACAGGGTTATCCAAAAGGCAATGTGTAAAGTATTTGTACCAACACTCACAGTAACACAGTGAAAACACCACAAATGGACACCACACCAGTTTAGAAAAATAAAGTATCTTTATCTAAACTAAACAAGACCAAAGTGGCCAAAATCCAACATACACAGTTAAAAATATGACTTTCAAAAGGTTTCAAGAACTTGTACCATAGAAAACTATGGATGCATGACTTTTCACCAAAGTACCTGTAGATGCGTGAAAGTTCCAAAAGCCAAACAGCTGCAGAGTCGGAAAACAAAGAGATGCGACACTCCTGAGACCTTGGGGAGACGATGCGACAGTCCCGCTGCACGCAGAGGAAGGGTTGCGTCAAATCCGGTCTGTATGGCGAATGATGCGCTGATTCTTCATGATGGTTCTGGTCCGCAGGTGATGCGCCGGTTGAACTTGCCGCACAGGCACGATGCGTGGAAATACGGGATGCGTTGGCGATCGATGCGGAGGCATTGAGTGGCGCTGTGTCGGTCCTCTTCAGCCACGATTCCTCGATGCGTCGATTTCTGTAGTTTTTTGAGTTTCTTCTTTCTTCCAGCTCCCAAACAGCAACAACATCCTCCAGAGGCCCAAAACTGGCACAGGCACCTCTTGGCAGGTCAGAACCCACAGCAGTAGAGTTCAGGGGAGCTGGGGGTGAAGTCTTTGTGTCCCTGAGACTTCAGAACAGGATGCCAGCACACTTCAGGCCCTTGGAGATCTTTTTCAAGCAGGGGACACAGCACACAGCAAAGTCCTTCTCCTTTCCTTGGCAGAGACAGCAACTGCAGGCCAACCCCAGACACACAGCAAGGGCAGTACTTCTTCTCAGTCTCTCCAGCTCTTCTCCTTGGCAAAGGTTCTTCTTGAATTCCAGGAATGATCCAAAGTCTGGGGTTTTGGGTCTGATACTTACCCCAAAATGTCTTTGTTCTCTTTGTGCAAGGGGCTCTGAGCCCAGTTCAAACCATTTCTGGGGGGCACTCTGCAAGTGCACAACAACATCCATTGTCAGTGTGAGCCTTGGCTCCAGACACACCACAGGGGGGCAGAGCCAGCATTGTAGAAGGCAGGCACAGCTCTATTCAGGTACAGGTGCTACTCCCCCCACCCCTCCAAATGCAGATCAGGCCAATTTAGCCTAGTGCTGACTCATCCAGACTCCTGGAGCCACTGCACCTCCCCAGCCCCTGCCACTCCAAAGCCAGATAGTCAATCCACAAACAGGCAGAGGCACACAGGATGGTTGAACAAGAAAATAGCCACTTTCTAAAAGTGGTATTTTCAAACACACAATTTAAAAACCATCTTTACTAAAAGATGTGTTATCAAATTCTGAGTTCAGGGATACCAAACTCCATCTTTCGATCTTATCCCTATGGGAAGATGTGCTTATAAAATGTCACAAAGCATTCCCCATTCTGTCCTATGGGGCAAGATAGCCTTTCAATAGTGAAAAATGAAATTGGCAGTATTTCACCATCAGAACATGTTACACACACCAGTACATGTCCTACCTTTCACATACACTGCACCCTGCCCAGGGGGGTACTTTGGGCCTACCATAGGGGTGCCCTATAAGTGAGAAAAGGGAAGGTTAAGGCCTGTCAAGTGGGTGCACTTGCCAAGTCGACATGGCAGTTAACAAACTGCGCACATGCACCACGGTGGCAGGCCTGAGACATCTCTTCAGGGCTACTCATGTGGGTGGCACAATCAGTGCTGCAGGCCCACTAGTAGCATTTGATTTACCAGCCCTGGCACACTCAGTGCGCTTTTCTAGGGACCTACTGGTAAATCAAATACACCAATCATGGATAACCAATCACAATAACAATTTACACAGAGAGCGTATGCACTTTAGCACTGATCAGCAGTGGTAAAGTGTCCAGAGTCCTATAGTCAACAAACGCAGGTCAGGAAAAAAAATAGGAGGAAGAAGCAAAAAGTTGGGGGATAACCCTGCAAAAAGGGCCATTTCCAACAGAGGCATTAATATAAAATAGGAATAAAAAAGGAATGAAAATGCATCCCTGCCATTCCCCACAGTTTGACTGAATGGATTCAGTGCATTACCCAAACAAACCTTAGCGATTGTACCCCAGCGCTTGTTCTTAAGTAGCTATATCAGGGACAGTTCGACTCCTGCACTTCTCCATCAGCCTCCACAGTTTCCACCTGTCCATCAAATCAAAGGCACAGAGAGGTCCATGAAAGTCATGTGTGGGGGACCTTCCCTGACTTTGACGTATTTCTCCATTACCAAAGATTAATTTAGAGAGTGTTCAAATATGCACTGACCAGGGCGAAAGCTGTATTGCACATCATTTGTGTCATATATCTATAGGTGATGCACGTAGACACTGCCGCCCATATATAACATAACTTTTAAACAGTTGAAGCATTTTCTGCACAATCTATCTATTACCTTAACTTAAACTTAAATATGCCAATTGACTGAAACCAATTTAAAAGTACTATTTTTGTGGCAGAGCACATGAACTGTGGCACTAAATAGCAGTGTCACGACCCAGCAGAGAACAGGTAAAAATAAAAATAAAAATAATTCCAGGGTGACCATGCATAAAAGGCGACATTGTTTCAAGGACATTGTGCTTGGGCAGAATGCCATCAGTTATTCAGAACAGAACCAACAGCTGATATGGGCTGACCCATTCCTCTGCGCTGAATTCAGTGATGGACAGAATACAAATGTAAATGACAGTACAACAGACCAATGGACAAACAGGACTGACAGAAAGGATGTATGACGGAACCATGCATTCGGTTGTAATGTATGCCATTACAACGCTGCAGTTATACCGCGAATGCCATTACTATGCATACCCTTTACTGCACATTTTTTTACAACGCATATGCCTTTACCACACATACCTTTACAATTCATTTCATTGTAAAAGCATGAATGGTAAAGGCATATGCGTGCTAAAGGTTTCACCAGTAAATATAAGCCCTATATATATATATATATTCACTGAAAAAACCATAGGTTTCAGGGGCGTTATAGTTAGTTGGACATTTCACTCGTACAAAACCATAGAAATTCCCCCGTTATAGTTAGTTCAGCTAACTATAACTCGCGCGCCCGCAATGCACTGCTGATGACGTCACATATTACATCACTCATGACATGGTCAGTGACATCACTCATGACATCACTGATGACATCTCAAATGACATCACTGATGACATCATCCTTGTGATAGAGTGGCAGACCTCCTCTCACCCTAATATAACCTTTGATACACACACTCAAAAATACAAACTAACATTTTCAAAACAATGGACATACCAATACCAGTTACAACACACCTATTCAGTAATTCCAAGATCTACACACACATCCACTCATTCACCAACAGTCCCTATACAGTCACTCATACATGTACTCACTCATCATATGTACTCATACACCTATACATCCTGTTACACACCGCCACTCATCCATAGAGTTACTCACACACATAGTCACACATGCAAACAAAGTATCAAACATCCATTTACTTGCATATACAGTTATACACACACTACCACACTTACTTCTACAGAAACTTACACATACTTACTCTCTTAAACAATCACTTATAGAAACACCTACTTATTTGTACAGGAACTCTTCCAATCTCTCACTCTCACATATACTCACTTATATACACCAATACTCACATATACTAGTTTAAAACATATGTAGTTACTCATAAAGACACTATTGAGACAGTCATTCACTCACTAACACACCCATACACATACTCATCCACCTATACAGTCCTGCACACATGCTGTCTTCAACACATACAAACAGTGAGTCACTCATTCATGCATCTATGCACTAAGTAATACCCCCACCGAACCATACAGACACTCAGACACTCATACTGATACTCAAAAACCAACTAATAACCCATATAGACACTCATGTAGCTACTCACCAACCCATGCAGCCACTTATACACAAAGTGAGAGACTGATACAGATATTTTCATATTTAAACATTACTCACTAACCCATGTATTCACTAAGATACACTTAGTCAGTTATACAATCAATTTTACAAAAAAATCATCCATTTAGACACTTATATACCCATTTATTCTTCCATCGACCTTGAGATATACATATATAAAACATATTTAATTTTCTGAAAAACACACATTCACTGGATGATATCATCAGTGATGTCATCAGTGATGTCATTTGAGATGTCATCAGTGATGTCATGAGTGATGTCACTGACCATGTCATGAGTGATGTAATATGTGACGTCATCAGCAGTGCATTGCGGGCGCGCGAGTTATAGTTAGCTGAACTAACTATAACGGGGGAATTTCTATGGTTTTGTACGAGTGAAATGTCCAACTAACTATAACGCCCCTGAAACCTATGGTTTTTTCAGTGAATTTCTAAGGTTTTTAAATGCTAATTTCTAACTATAACGTGCCTGAAACCTATGGTTCTTTCAGTGAATTTCTAAGGTTTTTTAAATGCTAATTTCTAACTATAACGTGCCTGAAACCTATGGTTTTTTCAGTGAATATATATATATTTATTATACTATGTATACATGTGAAAATGTCTCGGTCCCCTGTTTGCCTCGGTGGCACGGAAAAATGGGTGGAACTGACGTCAGCAGGCCGACGAGGTCCTCTTATGGCTCCGATGACGTCATACGGTGTCGCGAGCGGAGCCGTGCTCGTTGGACGTGGGAGAGCTAGGAAAGAATTTCCGTGGAATGCTGGTGCAGGGGATATTCACCTAAGTGTTCAGGCTAGTCCTTTGGGAGCAACTGTTTATGTTGCCACTCCAGAAACCGAAACCAGTGATCCTAGGGCAGAGGCCCTGCAGATGGCACACGAGGTGGGGTGCCCAGTCGTGTGCACTGGCGGGGCAGCGAAGTGACAAGCACCACAACCCACAAAAAAGGTAACAAGGGCACTGAATAACACAGGATCTTCTCTTTGTATCTGGCAGGAACAACGAAGTTAAAATGCCCTAGTACCAAAATGTAGAATTAGTGCTACAATGGTCTTCAAGAGGACCTGCGATGCCGCTTCTGCCTCCCGTACCCTAGAGGCGGCACATGGGTCACGCTGTATGGTCATACTGCGGTGGGACGCACACTCGTTGACCTCTCATGGCACTGCTCCACACTTCAGGGAGGACGCTTTCCATTAGCTATGTTTTCTGATGACATGTCGCGCCGGCCCCGTCCAACAACAGAACTCCTTTAGATCCAAACAGACTCTTCCACTCTCTCACCGGAAGTGAAACCAGGCCACGCAGACACTTTCACAATACAACAGCCGGGAATGCACTTTTCGGTAAAAAACCACATTCCTTCCTCCTAATTAATCAAATAAACGTCTCACTGAAGAACAGGGGCCAGCTTCGATCGGTAAACAGCCGTTACAATGACTTTTTTACTTTGCGATACCATTACAACACATGCATTACCACGCATGCGTTGTACATCACGAAGTCATTACTACGCATTTTTTTAGAACGCATGGTCATTTACCACGCATGCCTTTACAACAAATTTTGTTGTAAAGGTATGTATGGTAAATGACCATGCGTTCTAAAAACATGTAGACGATCCATGTCGTTGTAAGGAAACAGAGGCTGTTCCGTTTCCTCACAGCGACGTGCACCGCCCCTCAGAGATGACGTGAAGCAGGAACCATGAGGAGAGAGGAACCATGAGGAGTGAGAGGTAAGGGGATTGGGCATGGGGTGGGGGTCTGTTTTCTAGGGTTAAGAGTAGTGCAGTGGTGTTTGGGTGGTGTAGGAGGTCGTGCTGGGGGTAGTGTTTTAGGGTTTAAGGTAGTGCAGTGGTGTTTGGGTAGTGTAGGGAGTCGTGCTGGGAGTAGTGTTTTAGGGTTTAGGGTAGTGCAGTAGTGTAGGGGTCATGCTGGGGGTAGTGTTTTAGGGTTTAGGGTAGTGCAGTGGTGTATGGGTAGTGTAGGGGTCGATGCTGGGGTAGTGTTTTTAGGGTAGTGCAGTGGTGTTTGAGTAGTGTAGGGGGTCATGCTGGTGGTAGTGTTTTAGGGTTTAGGGTAGTGCAGTGGTGTTTGTGTAGTGTAGGGGGTCATGCTGGGGGTAGTGTTTTATGGTTTAGGGTAGTGCAGTGGTGTTTGGGTAGTGTAGGGGTCGTGCTGGGGGTAGATTTAGGGTTTAGGGTAGTGCAGTGGTGTTTGGGTAGTGTAGGGAGTCGTGCTGGGGGTAGTGTTTTAGGGTTTAGGGTAGTGCAGTGGTGTTTGTGTAGTGTAGGGGTTGTGCTGGGGGTAGTGTTTTAGCGTTTATGTTAGTGCAGTGGTGTTTGGGTAGTGTAGGGGTAGTGCTGGGGTAGTGTTTTAGGGTTTAGGGCAGTGCAGTGGTGTTTGTGTAGTGAAGGGGTCATGCTGTGGGTAGTGTTTTAGGGTTTAGGGTAGTGCAGTCGTGTTTGTGTAGTGTAGGGGGTCGTGTTTTAGGGTATAGGGTAGTGCAGTGGTGTTTGGGTAGTGTAGGGGTCATGCTGGGGTTAGTGTTTTAGGGTTTAGGGTAGTGCAGTGGTGTTTGGGTAGTGTAGGGGGTCGTGCTGGGGGTAGTGTTTTAGGGTTTAGGGTAGTGCAGTGGTGTTTGTGTAGTGTGGGAGGTCATGCTGGGGGTATATTTAGGGTTTAGTGTAGTGCAGTGGTGTTTGGGTAGTGTAGGGAGTCATGCTGGGGGTAGTGTTTTAGGGTTTAGGGTAGTGCAGTGGTGTTTGGGTAGTGTAGTGAGTCGTGCTGGTGGTAGTGTTTTAGGGTTTAGGGTAGTGCAGTTATGTTTGGGTAGTGTAGGGTGTCGTGCTGGGGGTAGTGTTTTAGGGTTTAGGGTAGTGCAGTGGTGTTTGGGTAGTGGAGGGGTAGTGTTTTAGGGTTTAGGGTAGTGCGCCCAACCAGCCACAATATCCATGGACAAAGGGGATCCTGACTCTATGGAACGCTCCGTCAATTGAATAATTTGGGTCAAGGGCCCTACCACGTCCAAGACCTATCAATTCCTTTCTTGGGATCCCTCATATACTTGGAGAAAAAGGTACATAGTTTCTCATCAATTTCAGGCATGTGTGCCACCTTCCCCTTCAGTGAGGGCCTGGGGCATTCTCCCTCATCCTATTCCTGACCTCCCTTTCAAGGGGTTGATGGATTTTCCCCACCACATACTCTGCCACTTTGGCGTCAGGTGTCCACTCTGCCGACCTAGGATGGTAAATTTGGGTAGGCTCGAACATGTCCGAGTGGACCCCGTCCCCAACCGGGGACTGAGAGGAGTGGGACTCTGGACGCCAGGGACGCCCCGAGTCCTTATCCTCATCGGAGGAGAAATCGTCCTCCGATACACCCTTTCGCTCTAAGGGAAACCCGCCGTCGGGGTCTACAATAGTGGTGACAGTGTCGCAATTTTCTCCGGGCCCCTCCTCCTCCCGGCAGGGTGCATGTTTTAGCGTTCGCGCACTCTTGAGGAAGGTCTCCGTAAGTTTATCAAATCCTTCCAAGTGCCCCGCGTTATGCTTAACGGCCCTTTTATTCCCCATCTGGGAGCTACTTGGACCCGCCACCACCAGATCTGGGTCACTGAACACCCCAGGGATGCTTTTCGCCAGCTTATCAACCTGATCCCTAAGAGGAGCCAGCGCCCTAGAAATAGCCAGAGAGAGGGCTTGGTCCACTGCTGGAGGGAGAAGTTGGGGGCCATTCCTCCTCCACTTCCTGGTAGGAGGAGTAAAAATGGTCTTCTGGAGAAGACATGATAGCAGAGGGTGTGAGCACAGAACAAATGCCCTTAAAATCCTTAAGACAGCCCCCTCGCCGGTGCTCCAACAGCTGGGCTTTCCCGAAGCTGTTATAAGAATAGACTGAGGCGCAATACCAATTACCACCACCAGGTGGCGCTGGTCACTAACGTGGCCGTGTGGGGAAATCACCGCGTAGCGGTGTCAAAATTAGGCGAGGGTTGGTCGGGAATCAAGCGGACACTAAAGGAGTGACCGGATTCCCAAACGCGCGTAAAGACCAGCGGGAGCGCTCGACGGAGCTGCCTCGCTCGGACCAGACGCGCCTGACAGGATCTCACCGCGCGCAGAGCACACAGCGGGAGAAACTGCGAGGGGGAGAACGTGCTCGGGCAAGAGCCTGCTGCGCAGGGAATATGAAACAATACCAAGGCAATAATGCTAATAACGTGCACAAGAAACCGCTATACAAACAGCAACAACGTCAGATTAAGCCAAGAATGTAAGGAATGCACTTAACTGACGAGCAGTGAAGAAAGAGGAAGCGGAAGGGACGTCACGATATTATATACGATGGACTGTGATATGATTGGACTATAGTTGCCTTGGAGACTACCCCCTAATGGTTCATGGGTTGTGTAGTCTTTTGTTTAATGATTGTTGTGTTACGTTTTCTTTGAACTGCTATGCAAATAAAGTGAGGAAAGATATGCATAATCCTCGCCTCCGTCCTGCCATAGAATTCATTAAACTTTATTTGATCTGATTTAGAAACATAGATCATAAAAGTGTACATAAAAACAGTAAATCCTCTTTCCTAATTCAATATAGTGAGAATTAATTAAAACCAGTAGGTAAAAACAGGTGTTACAAAGCCCGGTTCAGAGCAACTTCAGGTTAACAGAATCGTAAAGTTCAATGTTTCACAAGATCAATCTCATGTACTTCGTGCAAAATACGCAATAAGGGGTCCAAGTAAGATGTAACGCTCCAATACCTGACCAGTTTGCACTATATAAAACTGCAGAAAAACTAAAAATAAAAAGTGTTTTGCACACTTCTGTCATTGGGCTATATGTGGGCTACATCTGGGTGATATTTGTGCTACATTTGGGCTCTTTTTTCTCTGGTGGCCATCTTGGGAGACTTATTTGTTATGAAGTTTCCTAATTTCGTCATTTACTGCAGTCTCCTCAGTAGGAAATGCTTTCAGTTTTTTACTTTGATTCCATCAAGAAGGCATTCAGATGTGTCACACATTTGCCATAAATTCAGAATGTTAGCACTCTAGTTGTTCATTAGATCACTGTAGTAAAGCTACTGCTCACCAGGGAGTTAACTGGAAGTCTACTGCTGGTATTGAAAGTGATTGTTTCAGTCTGCATGTCAGAATTTTCTAATGAAATAGAAGAGGATTTGAGATCTCACTTAAAACATGCCCTAAATTTTCTTTCTGCAGCACTAACCATAATTTCTATGGCAAAATGAACCCCCTCATTTTGTTCCTTTTTAAATTAAATGTTTTAAGTGTTACCAGTTTATTCCAATCAAGATGGCTTCAGGTGTGCCATACTTTTGTCATAAGTAAGACTGTTAGCGCTCTAGTTGTTCTTTAGAACACTCTGGGAAGCTGCAGTAGAACACAAAGGCATCAACTGACAGGCTGCTCCTGTTGAAATATAACAGGAAGATATTTGAGATCTCACTTAAAACATGTCCTAATTTTTCTTTCTACAGCACTAACCATAATTTCTATGACAAAATGAACCCCATCATTTTGTTCCTTTTTAAATTAAATGTTTTAAGTGTTACCAGTTTATTCCAATCAAGATGGCTTCAGGTGTGCCATAATTTTGTCATAAGTAAGACTGTTAGCGCTCTAGTTGTTCTTTAGAACACTCTGGGAAGCTGCAGTAGAACACAAAGGCATCAACTGACAGGCTGCTCCTGTTGAAATATAACAGGAAGATATTTGAGATCTCACTTAAAACATGTCCTAATTTTTCTTTCTACAGCACTAACCATAATTTCTATGACAAAATGAACCCCTCATTTTGTTCCTTTTAAATTAAATGTTTTAAGAGTTACCAGTTTATTCCAATCAAGATGGCTTCAGGTGTGCCATACTTTTGTCATAAGTAAGACTGTTAGCGCTCTAGTTGTTCTTTAGAACACTCTGGGAAGCTGCAGTAGAACACAAAGGCATCAACTGACAGGCTGCTCCTGTTGAAATATAACAGGAAGATATTTGAGATCACACTTGAAACATGTCCTAATTTTTCTTTCTACAGCACTAACCATAATTTCTATGACAAAATGAACCCCATCATTTTGTTCCTTTTTAAATTAAATGTTTTAAGTGTTACCAGTTTATTCCAATCAAGATGGCTTCAGGTGTGCCATACTTTTGTCATAAGTAAGGCTGTTAGCACTCTAGTTGTTCTTTAGAACACTCTGGGAAGCTGCAGTAGAACACAAAGGAATCAACTGACAGTCTCTGCCCTTGTTGGATGTACATGTTTTACTGAGAATGTCAGACTTCATTCTCACATGACTGAGAAAGATAATGTGAATTTACAGAAAATATGCTCTCATTTTAGCTTCTGGAGCACCTTCCAAAACTGTATGGGACAAGCATGTGAAAATAGTTTTCTCTCAAACATGATTCATGATATCCCAGCAGAAGGTTTTTCACAGGGTAAAATCACCTTAGAACACACCACAATTCCTGAAATTAGTATGGTACCATCAACAAATGAATTCTAATGTAACTAAAGTCTGTTATCACCCTTTATAGTGCTCCTTTTGGTAACCCTCAAAATCTTCGATTCATTACAATGCATTTCAATGGGGTACTATCATTTATATTGGTCCCAAGATGGCTGCCAGCAATTCCAGGATGAAGTACTGACAGCCAATCAGATCTCACGATGACATGTGTGGTTAGGCTCCGCCCAGATATATATGTGTATTCTTTTTCAAATTTCTCAGGAACTACTGAACGGATTTACACCATTTAAGCAAAAGGCACGACTCTGAACCAAGGGCTACCTTTTTGCCAAATTTGGTGTAATTCCGTTCAGCAGTTCGGGCTGTAGCTGCGATGAAAGGTTCCTATGGAAAATTGCATGGGGAAAACACGTTTTGGGACCCCCCTTTTTTCTCGGCCCCCGCTTGCCGAATCACCCCGAAACTTTCAGGATAGGAGCGGACCAGAGCGGGCCATAAGTTTTGAAAATTTCGCGAAGATTCGTCAACCGGCGCCAAACTTATTTCAAATAGAATGTTGTGGATTTCCTATGGAAAATAGGTCCTAACTATAACTATCTACTGGCGACCGCCAGTAGATAATATATATATATATATATATATATATATATATATATATATATATATTCACTGAAAAAACCATAGGTTTTAGGGACAGTTATAGTTAGTTGGACATTTCACTCGTACAAAACCATAGAAATTCCCCCGTTATAGTTAGTTCAGCTAACTATAACTCGCGCCCCGCAATGCACTGCTGATGACGTCACATATTACATCACTCATTACATGGTCAGTGACATCACTGATGACATCACTGATGACATCTCAAATGACATCACTGATGACATCATGCAGTGACTGTGTGTTTCTATAGTGTATTGAATAATGAGTGGGTGTATAAGTGTCTGGATGGATGATTTAGTAGGTGCGTGACTGACTCTATAAGTGAGTGATTAAACGTATCTTACTAAATGCATGGGTTAGTGACTAAACTGTGTGAATGTCTTTATCCGTCTGTCTGTTGGTGTGTAAGTGGCTGCATGTGTTTGTAAATAGCTACATGAGTGTCTATGAGTTATTGATTGGTTGTCTGAGTATCTGTATGGGTGCCTGAGTGTTTGTGTGGGTGGGGTGTGTGTGACTCTGTGCATAGATGTGTGAGTTGGTGATTCACTGGGTGCATGGTTTCAAGAGTGCATCTGTGATGGACTGTATGGGTGGGTGAGTGTGTGTATGGGTGTGTTAGTGAGTGAATGTATATCTCAGTGGTACATGTGTGAGTAACTACATATGTGAAAGGCAGTATATATGTGTGTTCGAGTATATAAATAGCTAGAAGCGAGAGTGTGTGATTGTGATTGTGAGAGTGACTGTATGGATGAGTGTGTGCTTGTATCAGTGATTGTATAAGAGCGTAAGATTGTGCTACTATTTGTATGAGTAAGTGAGCTGGTGTGTGTATAACTGTATAGGTGAGTAAATGGCAGTGTGATTAATTATTTGCATGACTGACTAGGTGTGTGAGTACCTCTATGGATGAGTGGCGGTGTGTGAGTGTCTATGTAGGTGTATGAGTGCATATGATAGTCCTGTACTGAGTGACCGTAAGCATGAGTGACTGTACGGGTGAGTGAGTGGATGTGTGTGTAGACCTAAGAAACAGTGAGTGGGTATGTAGTTATTGGTGTTGGAGTGTCTATGGTTTTGAGAATGGCAGTCTGTAATTTACAGTGGGTGTATCAAAAGTTATATTAGGGTGTGAGAAGATGCATGAAATTATCACATGGATAATGTCATCAGTGATGTCATCAGTGATGTCATTTGAGATGTCATCAGTGATGTCATCAGTGATGTCACTGACCATGTCATGAGTGATGTAATATGTGACGTCATCAGCAGTGCATTGCGGGGCGCGAGTTATAGTTAGCTGAACTAACTATAACGGGGAATTTCTATGGTTTTGTACGAGTGAAATGTCCAACTAACTATAACTGTCCCTAAAACCTATGGTTTTTCAGTGAATTTCAAAGGTTTTTTAAATGCTAATTTCTAACTATAACGTGTCTGAAACCTATGGTTTTTTCAGTGAATTTCAAAGGTTTTTAAATGCTAATTTCTAACTATAACGCCCCTAAAACCTATGGTTTTTTCAGTGAATTTCAAAGGTTTTGTAAATGACAATTTTTAAATGTATTAATTGTTATATTTATTTTTTTGATACTGATTTACTACATTTTTAAAACTATTTATTTTTAGATATTTTATTTATTAAATTACATTGTAATTACATTATACATTACATTACAAAATATACTTTCTCAGAATGAATTACTTTAGTTTAAATAGTTTGCAAATAGGCAATAGAGTTTTAAGTACAGTAGTTACAGTTGTTGCAATGGGCAACACAATTTCAAACACAATGCAACATTGAGCTCAATGTGAATTTCTAGTTAAATGCAATTAGTTACTTTATGGATTACTTTTCTAACCACAGGACTGGATCCTAGATTCAGTCCTGGGACATCTCCTGTAAACAGTTGAGTAAAAGCGTTTTGGTTACAGTACTGATTTTAAGGAATATTATTGTATTTTAAAAGTTGACACTTAGAAACTTTTTCACATAGAATCACCAATGTTATCCTATGGGAGGAAATTCACTTAGCAGGTAAGTAGTGTTATCGTTACTTTTTCTTACTCAGTGTTGGATCCTGGATCCAGCACTGGTGCATCTCCTGTAAACAGTTGAAAGAATGCGTTTAAGTCATACAGGCGATTTTTAAGGAATATTTGTAGTTTGTGAAAATCGACACTTTGAAACTTTTCTGCTGAAAACCAGACAATGGATTCCTATGGAAGGAAATACAAGTTACTGGTAAGTACGGTTAGAATTACTTTTCAGGGTCAGTGCTGGGCTAAAAGATGCAGCACTGGGTTCTCTCCTGATAACAGGTGAGTAAATCGGTTTCGTAGTTCGGTTGATTTTAGAGGAATATTATAAAGTTCCAAAACTCCACACTTAGAAGAATTTCCAAGTGAAACCAGTCAATGTTAGCCTATGGAAGGAAATTCAAGTTGCTGGTAAGTACGGTTAAAATTACTTTTCAGGACCAGTACTGGGCTGAAAGATGCAGCACTGAGGTCTCTCCTGATAACAGGTGAGTAAATCGGAATTCGTAGTTCGGCTGATTTTAGAGGAATATTTGTATGTTTCAAAAATCGACACTTAGAAACTTTTTCAGCAAAAAGCAGACAATGATATCCTATGGAAGGAAATTCAAGTTACTGGTAAGTACGGTTAAAATTTATTTTCAGGATCAGTACTGGGCTGAAAGATGCAGCACTGAGGTCTCTCCTGATAACAGGTGAGTAAATCGGAATTCGTATTTCGGCTGATTTTAGAGGAATATTATAAAGTTCCAAAACTCCACACTTAGAAGAATTTCCAAGTGAAACCAGTGAATGATATCCTATGGAAGGAAATTCAAGTTACTGGTAAGTACGGTTAAAATTACTTTTCAGGATCAGTACTGGGCTGAAAGATGCAGCACTGAGGGCTCTCCTGATAACAGGTGAGTAAATCGGAATTCGTAGTTCGGCTGATTTTAGAGGAATATTTGTATGTTTCAAAAATCGACACTTAGAAACTTTTTCAGCAAAAGCAGACAATGATATCCTATGGAAGGAAATTCAAGTTACTGGTAAGTACGGTTAAAATTACTTTTCAGGATCAGTACTGGGCTGAAAGATGCAGCACTGAGGTCTCTCCTGATAACAGGTGAGTAAATCAAAATTCGTAGTTCGGCTGATTTTAGAGGAATATTTGCACAATGGTGAAGGGAGGGTGCGGGGCCTGAGGTGACATCTGTGCAAACGCGCCCCGTGGCGCGTTTTAAGTTGGGGGATTAAGGCCCCTTGAATCATGAGGGTCCCTGGGGTCCAACTAGCCCACCCTGTACCTCCAGTATGCGCCAGGAGCTGCGTTGCAGAGAGGTGTTCAGAGGCCACGCCCCTTTTTACACCTCTCTGCAACGCAGCTCTGTGGCACTTTTTAGAAGTACATGGTGGGCTAGTTGGCCCCCAGGGACCCTCAGGATTGAAGGGGATTTAATTCCCCATCTTAAAACGCGCCACGGGGCCTGTTTGCACACATGTCACCTGAAGCCCCGCCCCCTCCCTTCACCACTGTGCAAACGCGCCCCGTTAAATTCATGAACTACTTTCAAAGTTTGAACAACAATGATATTGGCCTTACCTTTACCTGCAAAACCAGCCGGCAGAAGATAGACTTTCTTGATACTACAGTCTTTATTGAGAATGGACACATACAAACAACCCTTTTTAGAAAGAAAACTGCCACCAATAGCATCCTTCATGCAGAGAGTTTTCATCCTAAATCTCTATTGAAAAGCATTCCATTTGGAGAATTCCTAAGAATGCGACAGAACTGCTCAAAGGAAGAAGAAGCTGACAGGCAATATCTCAAATGTGCAAATAGATTGAAAAAAAGAGGATATAAAGAGAGAGATCTCAATGCCAGTTTGAAAAAGTTAAATCAATTTCACGAACTGAAACATTAATTAAAAAAGCAGATAAAAATCAAGACAATTCCAAGGTGAACATCCTACAAGCGGCACCGAGACTTATATTGTCCTACAACAAAGAGGCACATAAGATCAGACAAAGTATTCAAAAATATTGGCCAATATTACAACAAGACCAAGAACTTGGCAAAATTATTGGTGAAAGACCACAAATCACGTATAGGAAAGCGCAATCCATTAAAGATATGATAATATGCAGTCATTTCAAATCTGAACCTAAGAGCAAAAACTGGCTTGAATGTCAACAGATTGGATTCAAACGGTGTAATAACTGCAAAGCATGCAAAATCGGGGTGAATAAAAATAACATCAGGGATCCCGAAGGAAGAATTATTCATATAAATCAAAGAATAACTTGTTCCTCACAATATGTGGTTTATGCCATCCAATGCAATTGTGGCAAGATGTACATAGGAAGCACAATTTGCACTTTGAAGAAACGAATTCTAGAACATATCAGGGCAGTTAAAAACAAGGACCAAACGTACGCAACTGCTAAACATATGATCGCCTGCCAGAATGGCGATTGGCGTAACATGACATTCTTTGGCCTAGATATGGTGGAAAAAAATGAAAGGATGGGTGACAGAAAGAAGAAGCTACGACAACTTGAATCGAAATACATCATCAGATTACGAACTAAGAACCCCAAAGTGATGAACTTTGATGAAGAACTTTATGTTCATCTGTAACAAAAATGACCAATTGATCATTATGCAAGCAAAAGCCGAGTAATCAACTTGAGATATTTTAGATAAGCCCTGATGCCAGTTTGGGTACTATACCCTCAATCTGAAAGTTGTTGAACGCAAGAACCATGCTAGATATATGGACAGTAAAAATGTTCAAACTATAATTGGACATTAGACCCTTTAATCGTGCAGACATATGATTTACACAATCATGTTTACTTAAATGTCTACTACACATAGTAAAATCGGAAAAGTATTAAAATATACATGTAACCTTATACTATCATATATGTCTGCATTATAATGATGAACATGTTCATGTTTTCCAATACTGGTTGATCCATGCGCCATCAATTCTGATTTGTAAATGACTATGTCACAAGGGTATTCACAATATGTATTATCAAACTACAAGTCCCAGAAGTCAATGGGATTTTGTAGTCACATGGTAAAAGTTTAAACAGATTGAGCAGTAGTGCCCCCTACCGTGAGAAAGGCCGTATGGCCGAAACGCGTCGGTGTGACAGACTGGGTCTGTGAAATAAAACTATTTTAATCCTGATTCCAGAGTGCGACGTTCTTTGTTGGAAAAAAAATATATATATATATATACATATATATATATATTTATATATATATTACCTACTGGCGGTCGCCAGTAGGTAGTTATAGTTAGGACCTCGTTTCTATTCAAAAGTGTTTTTCTTTGCCAATATCTTTGGCGCCGGTTGACGAATCTTCGCAAAATTTTCAAAACTAATGGGGCGGACCGGTCAACTCCTGTTTTGAAAGTTTCGGGGTGATTCGTTAAGCGGGGGCTGAGAAAAAAGGGGGTTCCCAAAGCGCGTTTCCCCATGTTAATTTCCATAGGAATTTTGAAACAGGTTACAGCCCCAACTACTGAACGAAATTACACCAAATTTGGCAAAAAGGTAGGTCTTGGTCTAGAAAGTGTGCTTTTTTTTAAATGGTGTAAATCCGTTCAGTAGTTTCTAAGAAATTCAAAAATAAAAACATATTGATATCTGGGTGGAACCTAACCACACATCCCATCGTGAGATCTGATTGGCTGTCAACACTTCATCCTGGAATTGCTGGCAGCCATCTTGGGACCAATATACATGATAGCACCCCATTGAAATGCATTGTAGTGAATATAAGGTTTTGAGGGTCACCAAAAGGAGAACTATAAAGGGTGATAACAGACTTTAGTTACATTAGAATTCATTTGTTGATGGTACCATACTCATTTTAGGAATTGTGGTGTGTTCTAAGGTGATTTTACCCTGTGAAAAACCTTCTGCTGGATATCATGAATCATGTTTGAGAGAAATCTATTTTCTCATGCTTGTCCCATAGAGGTTTGGAAGGTGCTCCAGAAGCTAAAATGAGAGCATATTTTCTGTAAATTCACATTATCTTTCTCAGTCATGTGAGAATGAAGTCTAACATTCTCAGTAAATCATGTACATCCAACAAGGGCAAAGACTGTCAGTTGATTCCTTTGTGTTCTACTGCAGCTTCCCAGAGTGTTCTAAAGAACAACTAGAGAGCTAACAGTCTTACTTATGACAAAAGTATGGCACACCTGAAGCCATCTTGATTGGAATAAACTGATAACACTTAAAACATTTAATTTAAAAAGGAACAAAATGAGGGGTTCATTTTGTCATAGAAATTATGGTTAGTGCTGTAGAAAGAAAAATTAGGACATGTTTTAAGTGAGATCTCAAATATCTTCCTGTTATACTTCAACAGGAGCAGCCTGTCAGTTGATTCCTTTGTGTTCTACTGCAGCTTCCCAGAGTGTTGTAAAGAACAACTAGAGCGCTAACAGTCTTACTTATGACACAATTATGGCACACCTGAAGCCATCTTGATTGGAATAAACTGGTAACACTTAAAACATTTAATTTAAAAAGGAACAAAATGAGGGGGTTCATTTTGCCATAGAAATTATGGTTAGTGCTGCAGAAAGAAAAATTAGGGCACATTTTGAGTGACTTCTCAAATCCTCTTCTATTTCATTAAAAAATTCTGACATGCAGACTGAAACATGCACTTTCAATACCAGCAGCAGACTTCCAGTTAACTCCCTGGTGAGCAGTAGCTTTACTACAGTGATCTAATGAGCAACTAGAGTGCTAACATTCTGAATTTATGGCAAATGTGTGACACATCTGAATGTCTTCTTGATGGATTCAAAGTAAAAACTGAAAGCATTTCCTACTGACGAGACTGTAGTAAATGAGGAAATTAGGAAACTTCATAACAAATAAGTCTCCCAAGATGGCCACCGGAGAAAAAAGAGCCCAAATGTAGCACAAATATCACCCAGATGTAGCCCACATATAGCCCAATGACAGTAGTGTGCAAAACACTTTTTATTTTTGTTTTTTTGCAGTTTTATATAGTGCAGACTGGTCAGGTATTGGAGCGTTGCATCTTACTTGGACCCCGTATTGCGTATTTTGCACAAAGTACTTGAGATTGATCTTGCGAAACATTGAACTTTACTATTCTGTTAACCTGAAGTTGCTCTGAGCTGGGCTTTGTAACACCCGTTTTTACATACTGGTTTTAATTAATTCTCATTGTATTGTAATAAGAAAGAGGATTTACTGTTTTTATGTACACTTTTATGATCTATGTTTCTAAATCAGATCGAAAAATGTTTATTGAATTGAATTGAAGTCTCCCAAGATGGCCACCAGTGAAAAAGGAGCCCAAATGTAGCACAACTATCACCCAGATGTGGCCCACGTATAGCCCAATGACAGAAGTGTGGAAAATTCCAGAACCAGTTTGGGCACTTTTAGAAGTCAGTTGGTAAGGGTTAATATGTCTAACCAATAGAAGTGTGTTTTATAATTTGAAATAATGTAGGAAGGAATGTGATTTGTTACTTACATGTATTTGTGTGGAGAAAGAGAGGGAAACTTTGCCATTACTGGTTTTGCCTTGCTTAGAGCAGTGCATCACCTTTATTGTGTGCATAAAAAAATCTTTTCTGAGTTTCTGATATTTTATATTCTACAAATCAATTTGGAAGGTGAGTTATAAATTTGTGAGGTGTATTATGTGTAAGCTTTATTTTTCAAGTTAAATAATTAATCAAGAACTTTGATGTTTGAAATATATTATTAAATGTAGAGATGTTTATTGTGGTTTGTTTTATTGTAGTTAAATGTTGTTTGAAATAGATTCTGTATAGTATTATGTGTATATTGGAATATGGATTAGTGATTATGGTAGTTTGTTTTAGTGTGTGGATATGTATATTTGTAGTATACCGCATAATTTTAGCTGTTGCTTTAAATTTGGAGGTGGAGTCTGTCAAATTTTAAGGTGTGCATGGACTTCTGTCTCAAGTATGTTTCTACTTGTATATGTATTTTCATATGTCTTATACATTTGGAGGTGCATGATGTATAACAAAGAGGTGTTGTTGCTTTTTATGTGGTAGGCTCAAGACTGTGAGTACTAGTAGAATGGTGAAGATGCAGCACAAAAGTGTGGTGTAAAAGATGGTGACATAAGGTGTTATTAATTAGGCTTCTTTTTTAAAGTTTCTAGAGAGGTACAGTTGAAGTATGCCACATAATTTTTGATGTTTGCTTGAAATTGGAAGTTTGTTCTGTGTTTCTTTTAGGTTTGGGTAGTGTTATGGTACAGACATATTCATGTATGGTTTTAGTAATATGGTGAGACTTTTACTAAAGATATGTGAAGGGTTCCTACTTTCTATTTGGGTAGGTGTAATATTATAAGTAGTTGTAGAATGGTTAAGCAGTAGCCTGAAAGTGAGGTTTGAGATGTTTGTAGAGATGTTATTTATTAGAGTAATTTGTATGATGTGAAAAAAGTTATATTTCATATATACCGCGTAATTTTCAGTGTCTGTTTGAAAATTGAAGTGTACTCTGTGAAGTTTTGAGCTGTGCATGGTGTTGTGACTAGGATATGTGTCTACTTGCTCATACACTTATAGAATCACCCAGGCACTACCTTTGCACTCCTGTAATCACTCAGGCAGTACCTTAGTACTTCTGTAATCACCCAGGCAGTACTCATGCACTTTTAAAATCACCCACTCACTTTTTATGTATTCCAGTAATCCCCCAGATATTACCCCTGCAGTCATGCAATCACCCAGGCACTAGTTATGTACTACCCCTACAGTTATGCAATCATGCAGGCTGTACCTATGTAGTCATATAATAACCCACACACTATCCTTGCAGTTATAGAATCACCCAGGCCCTTCTGTTGCATTCATCTATTCACCTAGGTATTACTCAAAAACTCATCTATGCCTTCAGGTGCTATTTATACATTTATCTATGCACTCAACGTGTATGTTTGCACTTAGCCAGTCACTATCCATTTTTTCCTGCAATTATCCAGTGACTACCCTTCAACTCATTCAATCACCCAAGCACTACCCATGGAGTTTTGGAATCACTCTGGCAGATCTATTACATGTCTCAGTTTCTAGGTTTTACTATATTCCAGAAATATTGTATACCTATTTGTTTTAGATTTGAAAAGGTAGAGACGTATGTATGCATGCTTTTAACAATATGGAGAGATTTATGACTGAATCATGTAATAGTGTGCTGTTTTATATTTGGCTAGGCCCAACACTCATGCAGTTATAAAAACACTCAAGTACTACCCATGCAGTCTTCGAATGATCCAGGCACTACATATGCACTACTGTAATCACTCAGGCATTACTGCTGCACTCAGGCAATCATCTAGGCACTACCTATGCACTCATGCAATCACCAAGGTATTACTCATGCACTCTTTCAATCATGTAGTCAGTACTCATGCACTTATATAATCACCCAGGCACTACCTATGCACTCATGCAATGACCCAGGTATTACTCATGCACTCTTTCAATCACCCAGCCACTACTCATGCACTTATATAATCACCCAGGCACTACTGTTGCACTCCTTCAATCACTGACGCACTACCCATGTACTTATGTAATCACTCAGCCAGTAGTCATGCTGTTATGAAATCACCCAGGCACTACCTTTGCGCTACTTTATTCACTCAGGTTCTACCTCAGTAGTCCTGCAATCACCCAAGAAGTACCCATGCAGTTATAAAATCACCCAGTCACTTCCTATGTAGTCATGTAAATTCCCAGATATTATCCCTGTAGTCATGCAATCACCCAGGTGTTACCTATGTACTCCTTTAATCCCCCAGACGTTACTGCTGTACTCATGCAATCACCAATGCATTAGCTATACAGTGCTTCATATCACCCAGGCACTATCCTTGCAGTCTTTCAATCATGCACACACTTCTCTTGTACTTATGTAATCACTCAGCTAGTACTCATGTACTTATAAAATCACCCAGGCACTATCTTTGCAGTCATGTAATCACTTAGGCAGTACCTTAGTACTTCTGTAATCACCCAGGCAGTACTCATGGACTTATAAAATCACTCACTCACTTTTTATGTATTCTAGTAATATCCCAGATATTACCCCTGCAGTCATGCAATCACCCAGGCACTAGTTATGTACTACCTGTACAGTCAGGTAGTCATGCAGGCTGTACCTATGCAGTCATGTAATAACCCACACACTACCTTTGCAGTCATAGAATCACCCAGGCCCTACTGTTGCAGTCATCTATTCACTTAGGCACTACTCCATGACTCATCTATGTCTTCAGGTGCTATTTATACACTTATCCATGCACTCAAACTCTATGTGTGCACTTATGCAATTAGCCAGTCACTATCCATCTTATTCTGCAATTACCCAGTGACTACCCTTGCAGTCATACAATCACCCAAGCACTACCCATGGAGTTATGCAATCACTCAGGCAGATCTATTACATGTCTCAGTTTCTAGGTTTCACTATATTCCAGAAATATAGTATACATATTATTTTTAGGTATGATGATGATTTGAAAAGGTAGATTCATATGTATGTGTGCTTGTAACAATATGGAGAGACTTATAGTTGAGTGATGTAATAGTCTGCTGCTTTATATTTAGCTAGGCTCAACAGTCATGCAGTTATAAAAACACCCAAGTACTCGCCATGCAGTCTTCCAATGATGCAGGCACTATATATGCAGTGTTGTAATCACTCAGGCATTACTGCTGCACTGATGCAATCATCTAGGCACTATCTATGCACTCATGCAATCATTAAGGTATTACCCATGCACTCTTTCAAACATTTAGCCACTACTCATGCACTTATATAATCACCCAGGCACTATCGTTGCACTCCTTCAATCACGGAGGCACTACCCTTGTACTCATGTAATCACTCCAAGAAGTACTCATGCACTTAGAAAATCACACAGTCACTTCCTATGTAGTCATGTAAATCCCCAGATATTACCCCTGTAGTCATGTAATCACCCAGGTGTTAGCTATGTACTCCTTTAATCCCCCAGACGTTACCCCTGTACTCATGCAATCATGAATACATTAGATATACAGTACTTCTTTCAGTCAGCAACTATCTTTCCACTCTTTCAATCATGCAGGCACTACTCTTGTACTTATGTAATCACTCAACCAGTACTCATGCACTTTTGAAATCACCCAGCCACTACCTTTGCACTCCTGTAATCAATCAGGCAGTATCTTAGTAGTTCAGTAATCACCCAGGTAGTACTCATGAACTTATGAAATCACCCACTCATTTCCTATGTATTCCAGTAATCCTCCAAATATGACCCCTGTAGTCATGTAATCACCCAGGCACTAGTTATGTACTACCTCTGCAGTCATGTAATCATGCAGTGTGTATCTATGCACTCATGTAATAACCCACACCCTACTCTTGCAGTCATAGAATCATGCAGGCTCTACTGTTGCACTCATCTATTCACATACGCAGTACATAATGACTCATCTATGCCTTCAGTTGCTATTTATACACTTATCCGTGCTCTCAACGTCTATATCTGCACTCATGCAATTAGTCAGTCACTTTTCATATTCTCCTGCAATTACCTACTGACTACCCTTGCACTCATATAATCACCCAAGCACTACCCATGGAGTTATGCAATCACTCAAGCAGATCTAATACATGTCTCAGTTTCTAGGTTTCACTATATTCCAGAAATATTATATACATATTTCTTTTTGCTATGATGATGATTTGAAAAGGTAGAGTCATATGTATGTGTGCTATAACAATATGGAGAGACTTATAGTTGAGTCATGTAATAGACTGCTGCTTTATATTTGGCTAGGGCCAACACTCATGCAGTTATAAAAACATCCAAGTACTCACCATGCAGTCTTTCAATGATGCAGGCACTACATATGCAGTGCTGTAATCACTCAGGCATTACTGCTACACTGATGCAATCATCTAGGCACTGTCTATGCACTCGTGCAATCAGCAAGGTATTACCCATGCACTCTTTCAAACATGTAGCCACTACTCATGCACTTATATAACCACCCAGGCATATCGTTGCAGTCCTTCAATCACGGAGGCACTACCCTTGTACTCATGTATTCACTCAGCCAGTAGTCATGGTGTTAGGAAATCACCCAGGCACTACCTTTGCACTCCTTTATTCACTTAGGCAGTACCTCAGTAGTCCTGTAATCAGCCAAGAAGTACCCATGCACTTATAAAATCACCTAGTCACTTCCTATGTAGTCATGTAAATCCCCAGATAGTACCCCTGTAGCATGCAATCACCCAGGTGTTACCTGTGTACTCCTTTAATTTCCCAGACGTTACCCCTGTACTCATGCAATCACCAACGCATTAGGTATACAGTGCTTCAATCAGCCAGCCACTATCTTTCCACTCTTTCAATCACGCAGGGACTACTCTTGTACTTATGTAATCACTCAGCCAGTACTCATGTACTTTTAAAATCAGCCAGTCACTATCTTTGCACTCCTGTAACCACTCAGGTAGTATCTTAGTAGTTCAGTAATCACCCAGGCAGTTCTATTATATGTTTTAGTTTCTAAGTATCACTATTTTCCAGAAATATTGTATACATATTTCTTTTAGATGTGATGTTGGTTTGAAAACGTAGAGACATATGTATGCATGCTTCTAACAATATGCAGAGGCTTGTATTTCAGTGATGTAATAGTCTGCTGCTATATATTTTGCTAGGCCCAACACTTATGCAGTTATAAAAGCAGCCAAGTACTACCCATGCACTCTTCTAATGATCCAGACACTACATATGCACTGTTGTAATCACTCAGGCATTAGTGCTACATTCATGCTATCACCCACGCAATACCTATACACTCATACAATCACCATGGTATTACCCATGCACTCATTCAATCATGTAGCCACTACTCATGCACTTATATAATTACCCAGGCACTACCGTTGCACTATTTCAATCACAAAGGTACTACCCTTGTACTTATGTAATCACTCAGCCAGTAGTCATGCTGTTAAGAAATCACTCAGGCACTACCTTTGTACTCCTTTATTCATTCAGGCACTATCTGAGTAGTCCTGCAATCACACAAGAAGTACCCATGCACTTATAAAATCACCCAGACACTTCCTATGTAGTCATGTAAATCCCCAGATATTACCCCTGTAGTAATGCAATCACCCAGGCATTACCTATGTACTTCTTTAATCCCCCAGATGTTACCTCTGTACTCATGCAATCACCAATGCATTAGGTATACAGTGCTTCATTTAGCCAGTCACTATCTTTCCACTCTTTCAATCACACAGGCACTACTCTTGTACTTATGTAATCACTCAGCCAGTACTCATGCACTTATAAAACTACCCAGGCACTACCTTTGCACTCCTGTAATCACTCAGGTAGTACCTTAGTACTTTTGTAATCACCCAGGCAGTACTCATGGACTTATAAAGTCACCCATTCACTTTCTATGTATTCCAGTAATCCCTCAGATATTACCCCTGCAGTTATGCAATCACCCAGGCACTACTTATGTACTATCCCTTCAGTCATGCAATCATGCAGGCTGTACCTATGTTGATAAGAATTCACCCAGGCAGTATGTTAACACTCCTTTATTCACTCAGGCACTAACTCAGTAGTCGTGCAATCAGCCAAGAAGTACTCATGCCCTTATAAAATCACCCAGGCACTACCTTTGCACTCCTGTAATTACTCAGGTAGTACTTTAGTACTTCTGTAATCACCCAGGCAGGACTCATAGAGTTATAAAATATTGTATACATATTCCTTTTAGATATGATGTTGGTTTGAAAACGTAGAGACATATGTATGCATGCTTCTAAGAATATGGAGAGACTTGTATTTCAGTGATGTAATAGTCTGCTGCTTTATATTTTGCTAGGCCCAACACTTATGCAGTTATAAAAACAGCCAAGTACTACCCATGTAGTCTTCTAATGATCCAGGCAGTACATATGCACTGTTGTAATCACTCAGGCATTACTACTACACTCACGCAGTCACCTAGGCACTACCTATGCACTCATGCAATCGCCAAGGTATTACCCATGCACTCTTTCAATCATGTAGCCGCTACTCATGCACTTATATAATCATCCAGCCACTACCGTTGCTCTATTTCAATCACGGAGGTATTACCCTTGTGCTTATATAATCACTCAGCCAGTAGTCATGCTGTTAAGAAATCACTAAGGCACTACCTTTGCACTCCTTTATTCTCTCAGGCAGTACCTGAGTAGTACTGCAATCATCCAAGAAGTACCCATGCAGTTATAAAATCACCCAGTCACTTCCTATGTAGTCATGTAAATCCCCAGATATTACCCCTGTAGTCATGCAATCACCCAGGCGTTACCTATGTACTTCTTTAATCCCCTAGACATTACCTCTGTGCTCATGCAATCACCAATGCATTAATAATACAGTGCTTCATTCAGCCAGCCACTATCTTTACACTCTTTCAATCATGCAGGCACTACTCTTGTACTTATGTAATCACTCAGCCAGTACTCATTCACTTATAAAATGACCTAGGCACTACCTTTGCACTCCTGTAATCACTCATGTAGTACCTTAGTACTTTTGTAATCACCCAGGCAGTACTCATGGGGGCATTTTCTCAAGGAGCTATCGCCGAGTTAACGGCACTTTATCGCAGCCAAAGTTGCGATAAATTCATCGCCCCATTCACAAGCTGGTGTTAAAAGCCCATAACACCAGTTTACCCGTGATAGCAGCCGCAAAAAACATCGCCACAGATGACCCCGGCAACTATCGCTAATGAGATGCAGAGTAGGCGTACCCATGCAAAAAGCCGCAAGAACACCACTCCGCAACATTCTCAACCACCAGCCAGATCTGCGAAAAGACCACGAAACATGCGATAATGCACGTTAGCAGCAGGAAATTAATACCTGCTCTGACCTGGTGTAAAGTCGGACGGCAGCCTGCACCACAAAAGGGAGCCCAGCCCACAGCCACACCTGAAGACCAACAGATGCCGTGGAGCCACTGAACATGTGGGCCGGACACCCAAGAGGGCCCCAACACCCACCGCCACCACCCCCAGGACCACCCTCACCCCCCCCGGACACCCACCGCCCCCCCGGACCAACACTGAGGCAGCACAGACATAGACAGCGACCCTCCAAAAATGCACCAACCTCATAGACCCAACACCAGAGAATGTCATTGCCCACTATATGCCCAAAGGTACAACCCTCCTCCGCATCCTGACCACCATTGCCCACAGGCTGATGGAACCAACACAGCAGACAACCAACATCCCACCGCAGACAAAGCTGCTGGCCGTGCTGCACGTGTTGGCCTCTGGTACCCTCCAACCAACATCCACCTGAGACGGAGGAGTCACACAGCCAGGCCAATCCAAGTCCCCCACAACGGTCATGGATGACACCATCAGCTTGGTACCCCACTATCTATACTTCACACCCACTGCGCAGGAACAGCCGGAGACCAAGCAAGGTGGATACGCCACAGCTGGCTTTCCGCACGTGTCAGGGGGCAATTCACTGCACACAATAAGCGCAACAGAAAGCGCACGTATCCCACCAATGTGCAGGCAATAGTGGACCACCGTGGAATCCCCGCCAACGCCGCCGCCAACCACCCAGGCAGTGTGCATGATACCTGCACCTCCCGACAGTCCATCATCAACCTGCGCCACCAGGATGACACCCACGGAAATGCACTGCTCGTTGGCCAATACCAAATGCACACACCACACACCTCAACTCCACAATCATGCAACACACAACACAGGAAATGCACACGTCACAAGCTCACATACAACATGCACACCCACCAGACACAACAGCACAACTCACTGTGGGAACCTGGGCCAGCCATGTACATGAGGCATCAACGGCATGGCACCTCGGACATACAATAGCAGAATGTCGGAAGAGGTGGGGACCAGGCATGTGCGATGGAGGCAAGGGACTGATGAATGAGAATGTACACAATGCCAAGTGTGGCATGGATGTGCTGGCCAGACTGCAGTATGCAGACCACACACATATCCATGTCGACACACGCCGCTGGTGTTTGGAGTGTAGTGGACAGTGGACGCAACCATGTCACCCCAGCCAGTGTGGAAGATCGCGGAAATGTAGCTTGTGACGTCCCCCCCATAAGCGTGAGAGGAGTGGGCTGGCCCGGCGTACGCCAGGCCAGCGTAGGGGTGTGAATAAAAGGCACGTAACTCTGGGCGTGGTCCTCTTCCGGAATGCCCAACGTCTCTGTCAGGGCAGCGCCTCTCACCCCGCAAAGAGGCCGACGCCGTGAGTGGTGTTGCCAGCGATCCTGTGCGCCTGCTGCACCCCGGGACGCTGGTCCCCGAACCAGTCCTGCCCACCCCTGCGCACCCAGGCCTCAATGTCCACCTTCCGACGCCGGCGTGTGTCGAAGATGGCCCACCACGTGCCAGTGCAATCTCCAAGCCCGAGGCCTGCGACCCCTGGCAGCCTCCTCAGACCCTCACAGCCTCCGCAACACAGGCCCGCAGTACTCCATTCACGTTGACGTACTCCACCGGTATGCACAGCGGACAAATAGGTCACACATTTGGAACTGAGTCTTGATTACACCATGGCAGAGCACATAAATCATGGCTGAGTGTATGTCACTATACACCCTTCGATGTGGTGCCAACAGGTCTTAGTGTTACATCACACCCGCAAGATTCTGTGGGCCCACGCGGACTACTGCACTCGGCCTACGCTGCGCTCGAATAGGTCACAGAATTGGAACTGAACATCGATTATTCAAAGGCAGAGTATGAATCGTTGCACACAAGGAGAGGCATAAGAGGATGGCGCGTTGCATTTGGGAGGAAAAAAGGATCATCGTTACGGAGGTGATCGAACACTACCAACAACTGCCCTGATGTCACTAACTCTGTGAATCGCGAGCCTACGACACGTGGCTGTGGCCCACTGCTGACTGCTCCCTCCGGCCTACACTGCGGTCCAGTAGGTCACAGAGTCTTAATTCGGCAATGCCGGAGTACATATCAGTGTACCGGCATCATCACAGACTGCATCCCCTCTCAGCCCCAGTGCCACTAAGTCTGTTCCCCGACATTCATGGACACTCTCTGGTCGTACATTGGTGTCGTCTGAGGCCATGGACTAGGGTGCAGTTTTCATCCTCATGCAGCTGATGCCGAATTGGTGGTGGCAACGAGGCAGTCGCTTTCCACTCCTCCATTTGCTGCTTCCGGATAGCTTCTGCCCTCTGCATCATGCCCTGGAGGACACCTTCCACTGTCCCCCGCAACCCTCCACCACATTCACCTTCGACATCGACGGGGACCCGCTCAGTCTGCGTGGCCCTACCTCAGTGGACCGCAAGTCACCGTCCCGTGGTGGTGTGCCTGCCGCTGTGCATCCGGGGCCACCAACTCTGTGCAGCTCAAGTCAGGAACCCTGTCTGAATGAATATTGGATGACCTCTGTGACAGTGGTCTTGGGGTCATCAACACCATGTGCATTTGGCCCTGCGCTGTCCGCTGCCTCCGGCCTCGACTGCGGACCACCAGGGCTCACACATCATATCAAGTCCTGACCGGCCCGGATGTCGCATCACCGCAGGAGGCACACGCCACCATCGCCAGGGCCAACTCCAACCACCATCTGCCAGAGTTGAAACAGTGGTACTGGCAGACTAACGGAGTTGCTCAGACCTGTTGTGGATGCCATCATCTGCCTGATCCCCTGCTCAGCACTCCAGGTGCCACTGACTCAGTGCACTGCAACCCATGGACCGTTACTGATTGAGTTTTGTGCTGTGGAGAGGTTGCGCAGCAATGTCACCTCCGGCAGTGTGGGAGACCTGGGACGTTGATGAGGAAGTTGATGCAGGTCTAACACCCCACTGCATCTGCATCAGGAATATCCTGAATGGACACAATCCTAGTCATTTTCATCACATGAGCGCGCTCTGCTCTGGTGCCCCAACCTCAGTGCACTGCAACTCACGGAACCTCCTGACTGAATATTGGGTGACCTCTGTCCTTACTCCGGATCCCTCCATGTTGCTCTGCAGTTGACTCTGTTATGCTGGTGTTTTCTGTTTCCATTACACTGGTGTCCACTGTTCAGGTTGTTGGCAGCACCAAGCACTCCGTGCGGGCTGGCTTATGCTCACCCCACATACATCCAGCACAGGCGTCACTGTACATGTGGCCCTGCCAATAAAGGGGCCGGGCGCACGTGCCCGTAGTCAGTTCAACATAATATCTGCGTGTGTCCCTGTGGTCTTGTTGTATTCATGAGGTCCCTGGGCCCTACGACATTACAGTGTGCTGTGTACAGCGGACGCAGACATGTCACCGCAGGCAGCGGGTTAGAGCTTGGACATGTGGCTTTGTCGTCACCCACTCAATTCGTAAGGGGAGTGGACTGGGCCGTCGTACGCAGAGCCAACGTGGGTGTGTGACTGAGATGTGCGTGCCCCTGGGCGTGGTTCTGTACTGGGAATGTGCATCTACATGTGTCTCTATGGCAGTGTGGGTCTCCTTTGTGTGGTGTAGGTTGTCCCTGAAGGGTAATTGACACCCACGTATGTGATCTATTTCGCCTTCCATGGGTTCGGACCACATCCGCATCTGTTCAGCCACCTCCTTTTGGCGTTCTGACACCGGGCATTGGGGTGCCATGTGTGGGTCGGTGAAGTGTTGTGAGCCAGCCGTGCTTGCGGGTGCTTCATGCTGTGTGGTCCGTTGCAGGGGCTGGGTTCTCCTCTGAGTAGCTTGTCTGCCCTGGTCCTGGTGGTGGGTTGCATGGGATGTCCATGGGCTGTTGTAGGGCGTCGGTGTCGAAGGTGTGGTGGTCGTCTCCGGTATCACTGATGGGTTGTCTGGTCTGACCTGCTGGAGTTGTTGTTTGTCCCTCTGCAATGTGAAGGGGAGATGCATGTTGACATTGTGTTGACATTTATGTTGGTGTATTGTTCTTGTAGAAATGCAGACTGTGTGACAATGTACATTGTGACTGTTTGGGCGGTGCTGGCAATTTGAGGGGGCAGTGGACATTTGGACTACATGACTGATGTGAGGTTGTACCCGTACATATGCATCTCACAGTTCCCTGCTCTGTCAAATGTGATTGGCCTGTTTCTGCGCATGGGCGGACCCAGTTGTGTCCCCTGTTCTGCAGTGTCGGTGTTGCACTTTGTGCCACATTGTCATGGGATGTGCTGTGATTGCCATGTGTGTGTGCTGCAGTGTGCCGCGGGGATGGGGGAGATGACCCTGGGTGATTGTGGGTGCGCAGTGTGCTACACATCCTTGTGCATGTGTGCCATTGTGCCCATCTCCCCCGTCCCCCCAGTCCCTGCTCGTTACTCACCCTGTTGTTGTTGTGTCAGGTCCTCTCGAGCTGTGTCCGTACTCCCACCTCCTTGCACCGTCTCCACACTGATGACTGGCCTCCATTTCCTCCAGCTCCTCCTGTGGCGCAGGACTCCCACTTCCTGTCACCGTTGCTGCCTTCCTGTTGGCAGCGGCTTTGGGCCTGGCTTAGGTTTTCACATCATGCCAGCGCCTCTTGGCCCCCTCCATTGGCCTCCTCGACACTCGGGCTGCATTCAGGGTAGTCTGATTGTGGGTCAGTTGCTGGTAGTGTTCTGTCACATCCGTGACGCTGGTCTTGTTTTCCTACGGACTGCACCCCGTCTTCCTCTCCCTCTTCTCCTTGGCCTTCCCCGACCCCGTTGGTCCTTGCTGGTGGTCTGTGGGGCTTGTGGGGTTCGCGTTGGCCTCTGCGCTGGGTCAAGGTGCATCCATGTTGCTACGCACTTTGTATTGTTTCTGGTGTGTTGTTTTTGTTGCTTTTATAGTGCATTTTCCCGCCAGACACATGGGATTTGCAGGCCTGCCGCTGGTTTTCGCTGCCTTTTGTATCGTGCTTGGCCTCATCGCAGCTTTTTTTGCGTTCGTGTTTCGCATTTTTGCGGCGTGGCGTTGATTTTAACGCGTTATCTGGTGACTATCGCATGGTACCGCCGTGTTGTGAATACTTGGTTAACACGGCGTAAATTTTCCGCGATGTTGGAGGTTGCGTTAAGTAACTTTTGCAATGGTTATCACACATTCTTGAGAATATGCCCCTCGGACTTATAAAGTAACCCATTCACTTTCTATGTATTCCAGTAATCCCTCAGATATTACCCCTGCAGTTATGCAATCACCCAGGCACTACTTATGTACTATCCCTGCAGTTATGCAATCATGCAGGCTGTACCTATGTTGATAAGAATTCACCCAGGCAGTATGTTAACACTCCTTTATTCACTCAGGCACTAACTCAGTAGTCGTGCAATCAGCCAAGAAGTACTCATGCACTTATAAAATCACCCAGGCACTTCCTTTGCACTCCTGTAATCACTCAGGTAGTACTTTAGTACTTCTGTAATCACCCAGGCAGTACTCATAGAGTTATAAAATATTGTATACATATTTCTTTTAGATATGATGTTGGTTTGAAAACGTAGATACATACGTATGCATGCTTCTTAGAATATGGAGAGACTTGTATTTGAGTGATGTAATAGTCTGCTGCTTTATTTGCTAGACCCAACAGTTATGCAGTTATAAAAACACTCAAGTACTACCCATGCAGTCCTCTAATAATCCAGGCAGTACATATGTACTGTTGTAATCACTCAGGCATTACTGCTACACTCATGCAATCACCCAGGCAATACCTATACACTCATACAATCACCAAGGTATTACCCATGTACTCTTTCAATCATGTAGCCACTACTCATGCACTTATATAATCACCCAGCCACTACTGTTGCACTATTTCAGTCACAGAGGTACTACCCTTGTGCTTATGTAATCACTCAGCCAGTAGTCATGCTGTTAAGAAATCACTCAGGCACTACCTTTGCACTCCTTTATACACTCAGGAACTACCTGAGTAGTCCTGCAATCATCCAATAAGTACCCATGCAGTTATAAAATCACCCACTCACTTCCTATGTAGTCATGTAAATCCCCAGATATTACTCCTGTAGTCATGCAATCACCCAGGCGTTACCTATGTACTTCTTTAATCCCCCAGATGTTACCCCTGTACTCATGCAATCACCAACGCATTAGGTATACAGTGCTTCATTCAGACAGCTACTATCTTTCCACTCTTTCAATCATGCAGGTACTACTCTTGTACTTATGTAATCATTCAGCCAGTACTTGTGCACTTATGAAAAAACCCAACTACTATCCATGCAGTCTTCCAATGATGTAGGCACTACATATGAACTACTGTAATCACTCAGGAATTACTGCTGCACTCATGCAATCACCAAGGTATTAACTATGCAGTCTTTCAATCATGTATCCACTACTCATGCATTTATATAATCACCCAGCCAGTACCGTTGCACTCATGCAATTACCCAGGCATTATACCTGTAGTCATGGAACCACCTAGGCATTATTGCTGTAGTATACAATTACACATGCATTACCAAAGCACTTCTTAAATCATCCAGCTAGTACATATGCACTTATGTAATGACCCAGGCACTACCGTTGCACTCTTCAAATCACCCAGGCACTAGGCCTGTACTCTTTGAATCACCCAACCAGTATCTATGCACTTATAAAATCACTCATGCACTATCTCTGCACTCTTCCAATCACCCAGGCACTACTACTACACTCATACAACCGCACACACATTACTCCTGCACTCATGCAATCACCCATACTTTACTTATGCACACCGCCAATCTCTTAGACATTACCCCTGCACTTATGCATTCACCCTGGCATTACCCATGCACTCTTTCAATTACTTAGACAGAACACATGGACTCTGTACCTCTGTTCTTTCTTTCTGTACTTCTTTTGTGTCTTTCAGCTTATGTTGCTTCTTTCTGTACTCCTTTTAGGTCTTTCTGCAATCCTGTTACCTCTTTCTGCATCCGTGTTACCTCTTTCTACACCTCTGTTCATTGTTTCTGCACTTTTTTTTGTTTTTTTATGTACATGTCTTGCTACTTTCTGCACCTTTTATGCCTCTTTCTGCACCTCTCCTCTCTTTTTGCACCCCTCTTGCCTCTTTCTACACCTCTGTTGCTTCTTTCTGCATTCCTCTTGCTTCTTTGTACACCTCTGTTGCTTCTTTTTGCACCCCTCATGTATCTTTCACATCGTCTTCGGTCTTTCTGCACCCCTCTTGCCTCTTTCTGGACCTTTGTCTGCAGTGTCTGACACACTTTTGGAATGCAATTAAAAATATTTTTTTATTTATATATGAGAATATTTGTATATAACTATTTTATTAATATTAAATGATTTAATGAAAGTATTTAAACTTTTCTTTCTTTTCAGATACTCACCATTATTATTAATAAAGATTGAGTATGGCAAGAAAAGATCAAAAGAAAAGAAAAGAAAGAAAAGAGTACTATTTAAAAGAAACAGAAAAGGAGAAATCAGACAAAGTACAACATGTGACATTGAAGAAAAAGGCTTCTGGTAAGAGAACTAAAGAATTTGTTAAAAGAGTTTTAAAGAAGATTACGAATTTAGAAAATGGAGAAAAGAAAAAGAAAAGTAGTACAACCATTCAGAAGGAAACAAAAAAAGGAGATATTAATAGAAAATCATGTTTTGGGAAAATAATCTATGATGAAAGAAGGATGAAACAGTATAAGGATATTAGGAAACAAATGTTTAAAAGTAGAGTACTGCAAAATTGAATGAAAGATTGCAAGAAATATAAAAGACGATCTGCATTTTACAAGAAAAAGAAACAGATTGAAAGTGTAGTCGAAAACGCTTTTGAATTGAAAAGAATGACAACATTGAATAAAACAATGCATTTTATGAAGGAGAAAAGTAAAAGAAAAAAACTGGTCAATAGAACTAACTTTTGTAAAAAAAATTTGGGTGAATGGAAGCACACTTCTAGTACTGAACCTTTTTTTAATGAAGAAAGCTATTTTCAACAAAATACATTAGTTCACGCAGTTGATACCAATGGTCATTCTTATGAGGTTAAAAATGGTTGTCCAATTGAAAAAGAAAAGATGGTTCCTAGAAATTTATTTATTTATGAGTTTTATATAGCGCTAGCCAGACCCGAAGGTATCGGAGCGCTTTACAACATAGGTTATGGGGCGATCATCAGACAGAAAATAGAGAAAACAAAGGTATACATGTTGATTCCATGCGAATCGAAGGTATCAGTGCACTTTACAGCTAAGATAGCAGGAAGTCACATAATATAGGAGTGAAATACACACTGACTCAGGAGGGGGACCCTTTCTGGAAGGGGGGTACAGTGAGGTAGAAGTCTTGGTGTCAAATGTAAAAGAAATGTAGAAGAAGTAATAGCTGAAGAAGTACAAGGGAGACGTTCACAAGCTCCAGTGTATAGGTGGGATTGTAGTAGTATTTGTAGTATACGACAGGAATCTATTGATATTTTACGAAATTTCTTACGAGAGTATGGTAAAAAAAAAAGTGTTAAACAGAAGATTAAGATGTTGCAAGTACTAGATCCTCTGGCTTGCAGGGTCATTCTCTGGCTTGTCTTTCGAGAAAAGTGTGTCAAAGTACTTTTCATCATTTGAGAAAGTTAGCAGTACATCACTCAGAAATGCGGAAGTTAGTAAGAAGATTGTACTATGTAAAGAGTCCTGCATTATGTTTAAGTGAAATGAACACTACTCTTTTGAATGGTACAGTATTGGATGTAAAAAAAGATTGTGATGATATACAGTTTCGTTTCTTTGGTCCTGAAGAGGAGTGTAGAGAAAGTGAGAGTTTCATAAGTGTAGGTGTTGAAGAAGAGGTGGAAGATAGTAGTACTCAGAAGTTTGCAGAAGAAATTACAAAGTTTAAGGTAGTTTGTTGTGAAAAACCAAACTATTTTTGTATCTGTTGTCGACGTACTCACTATAGAAGTCAAACTAGGAATGTTGATGTATATTTAAAAAGTGAAAAGGAAAACAATGATAAGTGGGAGCAATTTGGTGCTTATTTGTTGGTGGAAGGTCGTTTTGAGTTGGGTAGTGATCAAAGTATTTGTAAATATTGTTACAGCAAACTAGAAGAGAATAAAATGCCAGCTAGAGCTGTACATAATAACCTAGAGTAGGTAGGTATTCCTTCAGAACTAGTAGATTTAAATACATATGAATCTATTCTTATTCAATCTGTGCACCCGTTTCAGGCTATTGTTCGTATGGAGCCTAAAACAGGTAAGCTGCCTCCAACAGATTTACAAAGAGGTTTAAAAGGAGGAGTTGTGTATTTACCTTTAGATTTTAAGAAAAATATTGAAACTGTTGGTGTAGAGAGAGAGGAAAGTGAACCTGTAGTTATTCTAGTTAATGGTGTACCAACAAAGAGTCGGAAAATATGGCAAGAGTTAGTAGATGTCATCAAATTTTAAAAAGCTACATTATATCTTATACAAAACCATATTTATTATAAAAATATACATGTGGATGAAGAAGAAATATCTTTAGGAGATGATAGAGAAAATTCAACTGGCCAAATCGAAAAAGTGGATGTCTCCAGGAGTGAAGAAATTTATGAACATTATAGTATACATCCTGTACATTCAAAAGAAGTGATTGGAAATACTATTGAATTATTCCAAATGAAGAAAGCGAAGGGAACTCCTATGAGTGTTTGGGAAAAAAGTTTAGAAGCTCGTTGTTTTCCACAGCTCTTCCTCACTGGAAAAGGTGGATGATATGATGAACGACCCGTGCAGATTCCAGCTTCAGAATATCGTACAACAAGATTGTACTCAGAAGATCCAAGATTTCGACAATGTATTCCATATATATTTCATCTTCTGTTTGAAAGTGACTTGTCTGGACTTTCATATGCAGTGAACCACATATTAAAAACAGGAGTTCATCTTACACATGTTTCTGCAAAGGAATTCATGGACAAAGTACAACAAAGAGACGATCATTTAGAATCTCAGTTGATTAATTTGATGGCGTGTCAACGTGGTACTAATGAGTATTGGTATTGTCGTCACGGAGAACTTAAATGTATGTTAAGGAACTTTGGAACCCCTACGTGGTTTGTTACGCTAAGCTGTGCTGAATACGCATGGGATGATTTACTTGAATTTCTACGAGAAGCAAATTCAAATATTAAAAACATTGAATTGAAGACAGCAGGAGAACTGTGTTCCTTGGATCCTGTAAATGTGTGCAGATATTTTAATCAGAGGTTTCAAGCTATGATGTCTTTTATCTGCAATAAAAATAACCCACCTCTTGGAGAAGTTATTGATTTCTTTTGGAGAAAGGAGTACCAAGCCAGAGGTGCTCCTCATATACATATGCTATTATGGATCAAGGCTGCACCTAAATTTGGAACCGATTATGATGAGACTGTTTTATCTTTCATTGAAGACTATGTTACCTGTGCTATTCCAAAAACAGAAGGAGAAAATACCTTAAGACAACAAGTTTTACAGTTTCAAAGTCATCGATGTGGGAAATATTGTCGACGGAAATACAAGTCAAAGGAAAATTTTTATACAAAATGTCGTTTTGGATTCCCACGTCCAGTAATTTCCAAAGGAAGAGTAGGCCTGGGCAGTGAACTTCGCTCCGTTCGCGGAGTTTGCGGAGTTTTCTGCACTCCGCACTCCGCGGAGCTCGCGGAGTGCAGAAAACTCCGCTTCGCGATGTGCAGCAGGGTTTTTTCCCCACTCGCAATCGTGAACGCTAAGTTCGCGAGCGCGAGCTGCCGCTCAGGTAGAATTTCTACCCGAGCGGCAGGAATACCAGCACAAACTGCAGTTCGCACTGCACTCCACTACTCGCGGAACTTTGCGGAGTTTTTTGTAACTTCGCGGAGTTTCGCGTAGCAAAACTCCGCGGGCTACGCCCAGGGTTAAGGAAGAGTCAACAGTTTCATGTCAGCAGTGAGGCATACTATAACTCGAAAATCTCCAAAGAATACTTACAATACAAAAAGAAGTGAAGATTCAAAGTATATTAATGATTATAATCCAGTGATTTTGATGATGTGGAGTGCAAATATGGATATCCAGTATGTTGCAGATTATTCAATTGCTGTTGCTCACTATGTTACATCAAATATAACAAAATCTGAAAAGACAGAGTTGAAAGAAATGTGGGAAGAAATTTCACAAGAGAAGACTCTTAGTAACAAATTGTACAGCTATAGTTTGAAGATACTTTCCCATCGAGAGATTGGATTGTACGAATGTTCGGATCGGTTGACATCTGCAAGTTTATATTCAAAGTCAAGAGGAATCATTTGGGTAAGTCTAGGTCTTGCTGCAACACGAAATTGAGTATTGAAATCTGTACAAGAAATTGAATACTTAGCATTAAATGAACCGGAAAGTACAGATATAATTAAAACAAACATGTTGGATACGTACTATCCTAAAAGAAGTCCACATCTGGAAAACATATGTCTCTATTAAGTACTGCAAGATTACAGCTTTAAGAGAAATGTTACAGAAAATATAAATGAAGAAAAATATGCAGTAATTGGATGTGATGGATGTTTGGTAAAACATACCAAAGGAAATCTTAATAATCACAGGAAACTCAGTTGTGATACTGTAGATGAAAGGGAATTTTTCTATTTAGCACTTCTGCAACTCTTGGCGTACTGAAATGGAATTACTTGGAGATTTTGAGTGCTATGAAGATTCTTTTAATGCATGTAAAGATAGCATTGAATGCATAGTTTTTCCAAATTAACTACAAATGTTGAATGAAGAGATTGAACAAGAAACTAGTATTGCAGCTAAAATTGCTAGAGACAGTTCTCAAGATAGTCAAAGTTCTGCTCCACTAAGTCAAGATCCACTAGGACAACCAATTCTTGAAAATAAAGCAGCAATAGCCATGAGTGAAGTAGAAACGGCAATGCAACAAGCACAACAGGATATTATGGAGTTGAGAAACTTGGAAGAACAACTAAATATTGAACAGAAAAAAATATATCAGCAAGTTACACAACAGATAGAGCATGGTTTACTTCATGATAAAAAGAATGCAACTGCACATCATTTAAACCTATTCGAATGTATATCAGTGGTCAAGCTGGTACAGGAAAAAGTTTCTTAATTAAAGTTTTAACTAGTTATCTACAGAAAACTACTGAATCACATTTATCTTGTGTTGTAACCACTCCAACTGGGTTAACAGCACACAACATTAAAGGGATTACATTACATCGTTTACTGATGCTACCAGTTGAACATGAAAATAAGTTGGAATATCACAAGCTATCTGGAGAAGCTTGTTATGAAGTTTCAAGAGTTTTAAAGAAAATGAAACTTCTGATAATTGATGAGGTGAGCATGGTCTCAAACGTAATGTTACCTTTGTATATTTAAGAATTCAACAGATTTTAAAAACAGATTATGATGTTTTATTTGGAGGAAAACATGTAATTGTATTCGGTAATCTATTACAACTTACTCCTGTGAAAGGGCAACCAGTTTTTAAAACACTTGTCTATGAAGATACTAGGAAATCTTTGGGAAGTATTGGAAATGTGAACATTTGGTCTCTTTTTCAACATAAAGAACTTATTAAGAATATGCGACAGGCAAGTGATGAACATTATGGAAACATTCTTCAAGATATTAGAATTGGTGTCTTGACAAAAGATGGTAAAGAAGCTTTACAAAGTCGACTACTAACAAACTTGTTTCCAAATGAAAATATTGCACCTGAAATAATGTACAAAAAAATTGGAGAAAAGAAGTCTATAGTTTGTCTAATGCCAACACTGCAAGAGTGCTCTACATTCAATCAAGAACTTTTGAAACTGGAGAAACAACCAATAGTGAAAATGGAAGCCATTGATAAAATGGAACACGAAGGAGTTACTATTCTTCTGTCAGAGAAATTACAGTCAAAATTAGATTCTTTGGAAAATCTGTATCTAAGACTGCTGGTTTGGAAAAGACTTTATATGTATGTGTAAACTGTCGGGTAATATTATGGCGTAATTTAGATGTTGAAAAAGGTTTAGTGAATGGAGCAAGGGGAAAAGTTGTTGATTATATAAATTTTCAGAACAGAGATGGAATTGAATTTTTGAAGATTAAATTTGATCAGATTGAAGAGGTAAAACAGATTGGACGTTGTGCTGTTCGTTTTTTGCTTGTTAAAGATTTGTATGTTCGTAGAAAACTGTTTCCTCTTTCTTTAGCATATGCGGTGACCATTGATAAATCTCAAGGTTTAAGTGTAGACAGTGCTTTGGTAAATATTGGAAGTACAGTTTTTAAAGAGGGCATGGCATATGTTGCATTGTAAAAAAAAAAAAAATGTAAATCCGTATTTGTAAAGCGCGAACTTCTCACCCTTACGGGTCTCAAGGCGCTGGGGGCCGTTGTGGAAATTAAGTGAGCTATTGCTCAGAGTCACATGGTGCTGAGCTGAGCTGCCGCAGCCGGGGATTGAACCGTGCGCCCTGTGCTCCAAAGTCAGCTGCCCTGCCCCCTGCACCACACCTCTCCACTGTCTCGAGTAAGAACATTATCTGGATTGTATTTGATTGATTTTGATGAGAAAAAGGTTAGTGCAGATGCAAATTGTGTAACAGAGTATAATCGGTTAAGAAGACTGTATGCTCCTAACTTAGGTGAATATCACATATATGAAAAATGTGTAGTATGTCCAAAACGAAAATATGAGAAACACTCTAGTGAGGTTGGAAAGAAGAAAACAATTCAAGAGAATGTTCAGGCTGTAAAGAAAATGAAAATGGACACTGTTGATGATATTGTAGGATACCAGTTAGAAAATAATTCAGGTATCAACTGCTATGCTAATGTAATTGTGAACATCGTGTTTTTTCTAGAAAATCTTCATCATCAAATTATGGAAAATCGAGAAAAAAGATTATGTTCCTTGTTACATTATATTTTTGAAAAGTTGAAAACTGATAAAACTAAAATCCATACTGCTTCTGGCATTCGGCATCTTTTGGATATATGTTCTTGTTCTTCACAATTTACACTTAATGTACAACAAGATGCTCAAGAATTTCTTATGTTTATGCTTGCAGTATTGGAAGATGAAGGAATACAAATTGAAAATCTGTTTGGACTACGTTACAGATGGCATCATAAATGTGTTTCTTCTACCACTGAAATAGACACTGAACGATTCATATATTTGACAATACCAGATTGCAAAACAGTGTCTTTTAACAAATTAGTAAAATCAGCTAATCAAGATATAAAATGTGCTCACTGCAAATTAGAAATGTTGTCAACATTATTTATAGAAAGATTTGGACAATATGTCATTTTAATGCTACAACGTTGTACAGCAGATGGAAGAAAATTGGAAACCAAAATTAAAAATGTTGTGGCAAGTCAAGTGTCAATTTCAGGAAGAACTTTTAAAGCAGTGGCTATTATTTTCCATGATGTACCTAGTTCAACATCTGGACACTATACTGTGTATTTAAGATGCAATAAAGGATGGACACATTGTAATGATGCCCATTTGGAATTCAAATGTCGGTTGCCTTACGAATTACCAAATTCATATCTGATATTTTTGATGCCAAAGTTTTGAAAACATCATTCGGCCTATTGGGAAGATGTAAACATGAATTAACGAGTTTATTTTGGATATTTTCAATGTAAATGATTTCGGAAACATCATTCGGCCTATTGGGAAGATGTGAACAATTAGTGTTTGAATTATCGTTTCTGTTCTTTGATATTGCATTTGGAAAATTGTGTTTGAAAGAAGTAGTTCATATATTTGATCTTTGTATTATATGCAATATACATGAGAGTGTTTATTTTTGAAAATGTAAACAGATAGTGGAACTTGTTGTAAATATTTTGAAAAGAGATTTGTTTTTTTTTTACAACCTTATTGATTGTATTTTTTTGCCCGCTGTTATATGATGATCAACATTGAAATCACTGTGTATGGTGAAATTCAATAGAATCTGAAAACAGCAAAAAAGAGAACCTGAATATGTTATGTAATTCTAAAATTATGTTGTGTTCTTAAATCTATAATATTATTTGCAATAACAGTATTTTTTCTTCTCTTTTACAGAAAGTAAAACTAAAGTTTGAAAATATTTTAAATTTACTTTACAATGAAACAACTGTAAAATAGTTTCAATGAGTTTGATATATACTTCAATACAGAAGGTAAGATGAAATACTAGAATAAGCATAATAATAAGAATTAATGTTTACAGTCACTTTTATTGCAGTTATTAATTTTTTCAAACTCAATCATCTCACTCCTCAAATCACATTAGAAGTACTCATGCACTCCTTCAATCACTGAAGCATAACCTATGTACTTACAAAATTACCCAGGCATTACTAATCCACACCTTTAATCAGTTTGGCAGTACCCATACACTCCTGCAATCACCCAGACATTACTTCTACAGTCTTGCAATCACTCAAGTATTACCTATGCACTCCTTCAATCATCCAGACATTACTCTTCCACTGATAGAATCACCCAAGCAGTAACCATGCACTCATGCAATCACCCAGACATTACCTATGCACTTACAAAATCATCCAAACAATACCTAGCCACTTACAAAATCACCCAGGCACTACCGATTCACTTCTGCAATCACCCAGGCACTACTCATCCACTCATGCAATAACCCAGGCACTACCCATGCACTGCTCCAATCAGCTGTGTACTACCCATGCACTCCTCTAATCACCCAGACACTTCTTATTCACTCCTTCGATTACCCAGCCAGTAGCCATGCACTCCTCCAATCACCCAGTCACTACCCATGCACTTATAAAATCACCATGCACTATCCTTGCACTCCTCCAATCACGCAGGCAGTACCCATGCACTCATGCAATCATCCAGGCATTACCCATAAACTCATGCAATCACTCAGGCAAAACCTATGCACTTACAAAATCATCCAAACAATACCTATCCACTTACAAAATCACCCAGGCACTACCGATGCACTCCTACAATCACCCAGGCACTACTCATCCACTCATGCAATAACCCAGGCACTACTCATGCATTGCTCCAATCACCCAGCCAGTACCTATGCACTTATCCAATCACTGAGCCATTATGCATGCACTCCTTCAATTAGTCACGCACCATAGGTTTCAGGGACGTTATACTTAGAATTTAGCATTTAAAAAACCTTAGAAATTCACTGAAAAAACCATAGGTTTCAGGGACGTTATAATAGAAATTAGCATTAAAAAAACCTTAGAAATTCCCTGAAAAAACCACAGGTTTCAGGGATGTTATAGTTAGAAATTAGCATTTAAAAAACCTTAGAAATTCACTGAAAAAACCACAGGTTTCAGGGATGTTATAGTTAGTTGGACATTTTACTCATACAAAACCAGAGAAATTTGGCCGTTATAGTTAGTTGAGCTAACTATAACTTGCGCCCCCGCAATGCACTGCTGATGACATCACATATTACATCATTCATGACATGGTGAGTGACATCACTGATGACATCACTGTTGACATCTCAAATGACATCACTGTTGACATCTCAAATGACATCACTGATGACATCACTGATGACATCATCCACATGATAATCTGATGCACCTGATCACACCCTAATTTAACCTTTGATACACCCACTCTAAAATACAGACTACCAATTTCGAAACCATAGATACACCAATACCAGTTACTACATACCCACTCACTGATTCCTAGGTCTACACACACATTAGAAGTAGTATCACACAGTATTAGTGAACCTAGTATACTATTTTAACTTTTGTTGTAAGTTAGTATATATGTTTAACACACGTAAACTCTTAAAAACACTTACACTCACTTGATGATGTCATTAGTGTTGTCATTTGAGATGTCATCAGTGATGTCACTGACCATGTCATGAGTGGTGTAATATATGAGGTCATAAGCAGTGCATTGCGGGGGCGTAAGGTATAGTTAGCTCAGGTACCTATAACTGCTAAATTTCTCTGGTTTTGTACAGTTGAAATCTGAGCCTAACTATAACGTCCCTGCAACCTTTGTTTTTTTCAGTGAATTTCTAAAGTTTTTTTAATTCTATTTCCTAACTATGACGTCCCTGTAACCTTTGTTTTTTCAGTGAATTTCAAAGTGTTTTTAATGTTCTATTTTCTAACTATAACGTCCCTGTAACCTTTGTTTTTTTTCACTGAGTTTTCTAAGGTTATTTTTTGTAGTTTCTAACTGTAACCTTTAACCTTTGAGAGTAGGTGTGTGAGTGCCTGTGTGGGTCCATTAGTGGGTGTGTGAGTGTCTGAGTGGGTCTATGAGTACGTGAGTGGGTCTGTGAGTTTATGTGTGAGAGCCTGTGTGGGTCTGTGAGTGGTTGTGTGAGTGTCTGTGTGGGTCTATGACTGGGTCTGTGAGTGGCGCTATGGGTCTGTGAGTGGGTGTATGAGTGGCTGTGTTGGTCTGTGAGTGGGTCAGTGAGTGCCTGTGTGTCAGTGAGTGGGTGTGTGAGTGGTGCGATAGATTTGAGGCATTACTTAAGACATTTAAAATGGAGAACCATGCACTCTGCTCTCAGTAGCAGATGACAAAAAAGACCTCCCTCGTCACAGTCACTACATGAGATATTGTGATTAAAAAAAACAAGGATGCAAACACCTCTGTCACGGATTACAGATAACTTTTCAAGGTGGAAATGCAGATCAAACACATGTGTTTTGTCTTGGCCATGTGCACAAAGCTAGAATGATTAGTACTTTTCTGAAGTGGGGCTTCAACTCAGGCACCTGCTTTGTTTATATCTGTAAGTACTTCCCGTTGAGGTTTCATTACTGTGAAATAAGCATTGAGCCAGAATCAATCTTGCCCTGCGTATGTATCCAATAGGAGGTCACCATTTTGTGCAACACCTCTACCCAAGTGGACTATTTTCTACTGGCTAATAAGTAAGTCTTTCCTCATTGGGTAAATGTATAGTCCATCTCCTACACTGCAGTTGTGCAAAGGACGCTGAGGAAATGTCTCTAGTGACCTTGTGCGTCTGTAACTTTGTCAATGTGATTGTTCCTCGAGCGTCTTCACCAGATAACTTTCCAAGGTGGAAATGTAGAGAAAACACATGTGGATGATTTGTACTTTACAGAAGTAAGATTTTCTTTGTTTGGTGCAGATGTAATTGTAGTCCTAGGCCTCAAGACCCCATCTCCAACATCTGTGGGAAACGCCCTTGTGGGAGCCTTTTAGTAAGCTGTCCATCATCCTGGGAAAAGGGTGGGAAGACGTAGCATTTAGCTTATGTATATGAGGCAGGGCCAAATGGGTGGGATATCTTGGCAAGTTTACATACCTCCAGTTTTTAAAAGTTTAGAACATGATCTCTGGTCTCATCAGCAGATGACAAGAAAGAACACCCCTCAGGGGAGGGGGTCCACATGGCCGCACTACCCGGGCTGATTTCAGCCCCAAGGACCCCATCCTCTGGGGTCAGGTCTTTTTTAACATTTTATTTATAACAGGGGAGTGGGGCCACGTGGCCCTCCTCCCTGGACTGATTTCTGCCCCAGAGACCCCATCCCCAGGGCCCGGCAATTTGACATGTGTGGCCCTAGGGCATCCAGTCTGCATTGGAACTGTGGGGGTAGCCTCAAGGCCCGCTGTTCCTATCGGCTCCCCACCTCCTGCGGGAGCCGGCATTCCTTTCAGACACAGGAAGCTGATAAACATTCAGCTCCCTGTGTCTAAAAGCAATTCGTCTGTTACCATGCTCACTTGACAGCAGGCAGGGAACCAGACGAATGCTGTGCTTCCAGCATGCAAGAGCATTTTCACTGCTCTCACTTGCTGAAAGTGGAGTGTTTGCTGTGGCTTGGTGGGGGCAGTTAATGCTCCCGCCAAGCCACAACAAACAGCTATGTCCCGTGGGTTGGCACCCCGGGACATAGCAGGATCTGGCCCTAGGGGGTGGAGGTCCGTAGGGCCATCTATGGCTCCAGGAGTAGGGCCATGTGCTCCCCATCCTTTGACTCAGTAGGGCAAGACCCGAAGAGGTGGCAGCCCCCAGGCCGAGAATGGGCCGGGAGGGGACCAAGCAGCCCTCCCCATTTTAAGAATATTCTTTGAGAGGTAGCGGTCCCCAGAGCACAGAGGGCCACTAGACCCCCCATTTCTTTTCTATAAGCCCCAAAGAGGTGATGGTCCCTGGGGCACAAGGAGGGGGGGCTCCGTGCACCCCCTCCGATATTATTTCATTTATGCCCACATGCCCTGGGATCTGGTCTACGTGGGGGCTAAATAATAGAGAATTGCGGGAGCCCCCGCTTCGTTTTTAAATTTTTCTACCCAAATGTTTAAAAAAAAATGTTTTTTGCTCTGCTGTGGTCCCTTTGGGACCCCCCCCCCAAGAGCCCTTATCTGTTTTTTATATTTTTTGTTGGGACTCGGCTAAAGCCGAGTACCCAAGATGGCTGCCAACACTTCCTGGTTTGAAGTGTTGGCAGTCAATAAGATTTGAGCAAGGGGGCTGTTAGATCCTCGGAGGGTCATACATACAAATTTGGATTTTCCTTAATATTGCCACAATTACTGATTGGATTTACACCAATTTACAAAAATGTGGCTTTCTGGGCCAACAGCTACCTTTCTGCCAAATTTGGTGTAATTCCGTTTAGCAGTTCGGGCAGTAGTCATGTCTAAAATTCCTAATGGAACTAACATGGGACACACACGTTTATTCAACCCCCTTTTTCTCAGCCCCCTCTTGACAGTTCACCCTGAAACGTTCAATGCACAACAAGAATGACCAGGGCACTCTTTTCGGAAACTTTTATGAAGATTCATCAACCGGGGCCAAAGATATAGGCAAGTCAAAAATGTGTTTCCTACGGAAACATTGTCCTAACTATAACTACCTACTGGTGATACATATACTGGTGGTCCAGTTGAAGGCAGAGTGCCGAAACGCGTAGGCCGTCCGATTTTTGCACTATGGTGGTTTGAATAAACATTTACTTTTGAAGAAAAGAAAAAACGATCTGTCAAGTCCATTCTTCATGGTGCCGTGATGTCCTCGCTGTGTGGAGAGTGTGGAGAACGTTGAATATATATATATATATATATATATTACCTACTGGCGGTCACCAGTAGGTAGTTATAGTTAGGACCTATTTTCCGTAGGAAATTCACAACATTCTATTTCCAATAACTTTGGCGCCGGTTGATGAATCTTGCGAAATTTTCAAAACTCGTGGGGCGCTCCGGTCCGCTCCTATCCTGAAAGTCTCGGGGTGATTCGTCAAGTGGGGGCCGAGAAAAAAGGGGGTCCCAAAACGTGTTTTCCCCATGCAATTTTCCATAGGAACCTTTAGTCGCAGCTACAGCCCGAACTGCTGAACGGAATTACACCAAATTTGGCAAAAGGTAGCCCTTGGTTCAGAGTCGTGCCTTTTGGTTAAATGGTGTAAATCCGTTCAGTAGTTCCTGAGAAATTTGAAAAAGAAAACACATATATCTGGGCGGAGCCTAACCACACATGTCATCGTGAGATCTGATTGGCTGTCAGCACTTCATCCTGGAATTGCTGGCAGCCATCTTGGGACCAATATAAATGATAGTACCCCATTGAAATGCATTGTAGTGAATCAAAGATTTTGAGGGTTACCAAAAGGAGAACTATAAAGGGTGATAACAGACTTTAGTTACATTAGAATTCATTTGTTGATGGTACCATACTAATTTCAGGAATTGTGGTGTGTTCTAAGGTGATTTTACCCTGTGAAAAACCTTCTGCTGGGATATCATGAATCATGTTTGAGAGAAAACTATTTTCACATGCTTGTCCCATACAGTTTTGGAAGGTGCTCCAGAAGCTAAAATGAGAGCATATTTTCTGTAAATTCACATTATCTTTCTCAGTCATGTGAGAATGAAGTCTGACATTCTCAGTAAAACATGTACATCCAACAAGGGCAGAGACTGTCAGTTGATTCCTTTGTGTTCTACTGCAGCTTCCCAGAGTGTTCTAAAGAACAACTAGAGTGCTAACAGCCTAACTTATGACAAAAGTATGGCACACCTGAAGCCATCTTGATTGGAATAAACTGGTAACACTTAATACATTTAATTTAAAAAGGAACAAAATGATGGGGTTCATTTTGTCATAGAAATTATGGTTAGTGCTGTAGAAAGAAAAATTAGGACATGTTTCAAGTGTGATCTCAAATATCTTCCTGTTATATTTCAACAGGAGCAGCCTGTCAGTTGATGCCTTTGTGTTCTACTGCAGCTTCCCAGAGTGTTCTAAAGAACAACTAGAGCGCTAACAGTCTTACTTATGAGAAAAGTATGGCACACCTGAAGCCATCTTGATTGGAATAAACTGGTAACACTTAAAACATTTAATTTAAAAAGGAACAAAATGAGGCGGTTCATTTTGCCATAGAAATTATGGTTAGTGCTGCAGAAAGAAAATTTAGGGCATGTTTTAAGTGAGATCTCAAATCCTCTTCTATTTCATTAGAAAATTCTGACATGCAGACTGAAACAATCACTTTCAATACCAGCAGTAGACTTCCAGTTAACTCCCTGGTGAGCAGTAGCTTTACTACAGTGATCTAATGAACAACTAGAGTGCTAACATTCTGAATTTATGGCAAATGTGTGACACATCTGAATGCCTTCTTGATGGAATCAAAGTAAAAAGTGAAAGCATTTCCTACTGAGGAGACTGCAGTAAATGACGAAATTAGGAAACTTCATAACAAATAAGTCTCCCAAGATGGCCACCAGAGAAAAAAGAGCCCAAATGTAGCACAAATATCACCCAGATGTAGCCCACATATAGCCCAATGACAGAAGTGTGCAAAACACTTTTTATTTTTAGTTTTTCTGCAGTTTTATATAGTGCAAACTGGTCAGGTATTGGAGCGTTACATCCTACTTGGACCCCTTATTGCGAATTTTGCACGAAGTACATGAGATTGATCTTGCGAAACATTGAACTTTACGATTCTGTTAACCTGAAGTTGCTCTGAACCGGGCTTTGTAACACCTGTTTTTACCTACTGGTTTTAATTAATTCTCACTGTATTGTATTAGGAAAGAGTATTTACTGTTTTTATGTACACTTTTATGATCTATGTTTCTAAATCAGATCAAATAAAGTTTAATGAATTCTATGGCAGGACGGAGGCGAGGATTATGCATATATTTCCTCACTTTATTTGCATAGCAGTTCAAACGTAACACAACAATCATTAAACAAAAGACTACACAACCCATGAACCATTAGGGGGTAGTCTCCAAGGCAACTATAGTCCAATCATATCACAGTCCATCGTATATAATATCGTGACGTCCCTTCCGCTTCCTCTTTCTTCACTGCTCGTCAGTTAAGTGCATTCCTTACATTCTTGGCTTAATCTGACGTTGTTGCTGTTTGTATAGCGGTTTCTTGTGCACGTTATTAGCATTATTGCCTTGGTATTGTTTCATATTCCCTGCGCAGCAAGCTCTTGCCCGAGCGCGTTCTCCCCCTCGCAGTTTCTCCCGCTGTGTGCTCTGCGCGCGGTGAGATCCTGTAAGGCGCATCTGGTCCGAGCGAGGCAGCTCCGTCGAGCGCTCCCGCTGGTCTTTACGCGCGTTTGGGAATCCGTTCACTCCTTTAGTGTCCGCTTGATTCCCGACCAACCCTCGCCTAATTTTGACACCGCTACGCAGTGATTTCCCCACACGGCCACGTTAGTGACCAGCGCCACCTGGTGGTGGTAATTGGTATTGCGCCTCAGTCTATTCTTATAACAGCTTCGGGGAAAGCCCAGCTGTTGGAGCACAGGCGAGGGGGCTGTCTTAAGGATTTTAAGGGCATTTGTTCTGTGCTCACACACTCTGCTATCATGTCTTCTCCAGAAGACCATTTTTACTCCTCCTACCAGGAAGTGGAGGAGGAATGGCCCCCCAACTTCTCCCTCCAGCAGTGGACCAAGCCCTCTCTCTGGCTATTTCTAGGGCGCTGGCTCCTCTTAGGGATCCGGTTGATAAGCTGGCGAAAAGCATCCCTGGAGTGTTCAGTGACCCAGATCTGGTGGTGGCGGGTCCAAGTAGCTCCCAGATGGGGAATAAAAGGGCAGTTAAGCATAACACGGGGCACTTGGAAGGATTTGATAAACTTACGGAGACCTTCCTCAAGAGTGCGCGAACGCTGCAACATGCACCCTGCCGGGAGGAGGAGGGGCCCCGAGAAAATTGCGACACTGTCACCACTATTGTAGACCCCGACGGCGGGTTTCCCTTAGAGGGAGAGGGTGTATCGGAGGACGATTTCTCCTCCGATGAGGATAAGGACTCGGGGCGTCCCTGGCGTCCAGAGTTCCACTCCTCTCAGTCCCTGGTTGGAGACGGGGTCCACTCGGACATGTTCGAGCCTACCCAAATTTACCATCCTAGGTCGGCAGAGTGGACACCTGATGCCAAAGTGGCAGAGTATGTGGTGGGGAAAATCCATCAACCCCTTGAAAGGGAGGTCCGGAATAGGATGAGGGGAGAATGCCCCAGGCCCTCACTGAAGGGGAAGGTGGCACACATGCCTGAAATTGATGAGAAACTATGTACCTTTTTCTCCAAGTATATGAGGGATCCCAAGAAAGGAATTGATAGGTCTTGGACGTGGTAGGGCCCTTGACCCAAATTATTCAATTGATGGAGCGTTCCAAAGAGTCAGGATCCCCTAAAACACTACCCCTCCACTACCCAAACACCACTGCACTACCCTAAACCCTAAAACACTACCCCCAGCACGACACCCTACACTACCCAAACATAACTGCACTACCCTAAACCCTAAATCACTACCACCAGCACGACTCCCTACATTACCCAAACACCACTGCACTCCCCTAAACCCTAAAACACTACCCCCAGCACGACTCCCTACACTACCCAAACACCACTGCACTACACTAAACCCTAAAACACTACCCCCAGCACGACCCCCTACACTACCCAAACACCACTGCACTACCCTAAACACTAAAACACTAACCCCAGCATGACCCCCTACACTACCCAAACACCACTGCACTACCCTATACCCTAAAACACGACCCCCTACACTACACAAACACGACTGCACTACCCAAAACCCTAAAACACTACCCACAGCATGACCCCTTCACTACACAAACACCACTGCACTGCCCTAAACCCTAAAATACTACCCCAGCACTACCCCTACACTACCCAAACACCACTGCACTAACAGAAACCCTAAAACACTACACCCAGCACAACCCCTACACTACACAAACACCACTGCACTACCCTAAACCCTAAAACACTACCCCCAGCACGACTCCCTACACTACCCAAACACCACTGCACTACCCTAAACCCTAAATCTACCCCCAGCACAACCCCCTACACTACCCAAACACCACTGCACTACCCTAAACCATAAAACACTACCCCCAGCATGACCCCTACACTACACAAACACCACTGCACTACCCTAAACCCTAAAACACTACCACCAGCATGACCCCTACACTACTCAAACACCACTGCACTACCCTAAACCCTAGAACACTACCCCAGCACGACCCCCTACACTACCCATACACCACTGCACTACCCTAAACTCTAAAACACTACCCCCAGCACGACCCCCTACACTACTGCACTACCCTAAACCCTAAAACACTACCGCCAGCACGACCCCCTACACTACCCAAACACCACTGCACTACCCTAAACCCTAAAACACTATCCCCAGCACGACCCCCTACACCACCCAAACACCACTGCACTACCCTAAACCCTGGAAAAGAAACCCCCACCCCATGCCCAATCCCCCTTACCTCTCACTCCTCATGGTTCCTCTCTCCTCGTGGTTCCTGCTTCACGTCATCTCTGAGGGCCGGTGCACGTCGTTGTGAGGAAACGGAACAGCCTCTGTTTCCTTACAACAACATGGATCATCTACATGTTTTTTAGAACGCATGGTCATTTACCATACTTACCTTTACAACAAAATTCGTTGTAAAGGCATGCGTGGTAAATGACCATGCGTTCTAAAAATATGCGTAGTAATGACTTCGTGATGTACAACGCATGCATGGTAATGCATGCGCTGTAATGGTATCGCAAAGTAAAAAAGTCGTTTTAACGACTGTTTACCGATCGAAGCTGGCCCCTGTTCTTCAGTGAGACGTTTATTTGATTAATTAGGAGGAAGGAATGTGGTTTTTTTACCGAAAAGTGCATTCCCGGCTGTTGTATTGTGAAAGTGTCCGCGTGGCCTGGTTTCACTTCCAGTGAGAGAGTGGAAGAGTCTGTTTGGATCTAAAGGAGTTCTGTTGTTGGACGGGGCCGGCGCGACATGTCATCAGAAAACATAGCTAATGGAAAGCGTCCTCCCTGAAGTGTGGAGCAGTGCCATGAGAGGTCAACGAGTGTGCGTCCCACCGCAGTATGACCGTACCGCGTGACCCATGTGCCGCCTCCAGGGTACGGGAGGCAGAAGCAGCATCACAGGTCCTCTTGAAGACCGTTGTAGCACTAATTCTACATTTTGGTACTAGGGCATTTTAACTTCGTTGTTCCTGCCAGATACAAAGAGAAGATCCTGTGTTATTCAGTGCCCTCGTTACCTTTTTTGTGGGTTGTGGTGCTTGTCACTCGCTGCCCCGCTGGTGCACACGACTGGGCACCCCACCTCGTGTGCCATCTGCAGGGCCTCTGCCGTCGGATCACTGGTTTCGGTTTCTGGAGTGGCAACATAAACAGTTGCTCCCAAAGGACTAGCCTGAACACTTAGGTGAATATCCCCTGCACCAGCATTCCACGGAAATTCTTTCCTAGCTCTCCCACGTCAACGAGCACGGCTCCGCTCGCGACACCGTATGACGTCATCTGAGCCATAAGAGGACCTCGTTGGCGTGCTGACGTCAGTTCCACCCATTTTTTCCGTGCCACCGAGGCAAACAGGGGACCGAGACATTTTCACATGTATACATAGTATAATAAATATATATATATTCACTGAAAAAACCATAGGTTTCAGGCTAGTTAGAAATTAGCATTTAAAAAACCTTAGAAATTCACTGAAAAAACCATAGGTTTCAGGCACGTTATAGTTAGAAATTAGCATTTAAAAAACCTTAGAAATTCACTGAAAAAACCATAGGTTTCAGGGGCGTTATAGTTAGTTGGACATTTCACTCGTACAAAACCATAGAAATTCCCCCGTTATAGTTAGTTCAGCTAACTATAACTCGCGCGCCCGCAATGCACTGCTGATGACGTCACATATTACATCACTCATGACATAGTCAGTGACATCACTGATGACATCACTGATGACATCACTGATGACATCATCCAGTGAATGTGTGTTTTTCTGAAAATTAAATATGTTTTATATATGTATATCTCAAGGTCGATGGAAGAATAAATGGGTATATAAGTGTTTAAATGGATGATTTTTTTTGTAAAATTGATTGTATAACTGACTAAGTGTATCTTAGTGAATACATGGGTTAGTGAGTAATGTTTAAATATGAAAATATCTGTATCAGTCTCTCACTTTGTGTATAAGTGGCTGCATGGGTTGGTGAGTAGCTACATGAGTGTCTATATGGGTTATTAGTTGGTTTTTTGAGTATTAGTATGAGTGTCTGAGTGTCTGTATGGTTCGGTGGGGGTATTACTTAGTGCATAGATGCATGAATGAGTGACTCACTGTTTGTATGTGTTGAAGACAGCATGTGTGCAGGACTGTATAGGTGGATGAGTATGTGTATGGGTGTGTTAGTGAGTGAATGGCTGTCTCAATAGTTTCTTTATGAGTAACTACATATGTTTTAAACTAGTATATGTGAGTATTGGTGTATATAAGTGAGTATATGTGAGAGGGAGAGATTGGAAGAGTTCCTGTACAAATAAATTCTTTCCTAGCTCTCCCACGTCAACGAGCACGGCTCCGCTCGCGACACCGTATGACGTCATCTGAGCCATAAGAGGACCTCGTTGGCGTGCTGACGTCAGTTCCACCCATTTTTTCCGTGCCACCGAGGCAAACAGGGGACCGAGACATTTTCACATGTATACATAGTATAATAAATATATATATATTCACTGAAAAAACCATAGGTTTCAGGCTAGTTAGAAATTAGCATTTAAAAAACCTTAGAAATTCACTGAAAAAACCATAGGTTTCAGGCACGTTATAGTTAGAAATTAGCATTTAAAAACCTTAGAAATTCACTGAAAAAACCATAGGTTTCAGGGGCGTTATAGTTAGTTGGACATTTCACTCGTACAAAACCATAGAAATTCCCCCGTTATAGTTAGTTCAGCTAACTATAACTCGCGCGCCCGCAATGCACTGCTGATGACGTCACATATTACATCACTCATGACATAGTCAGTGACATCACTGATGACATCACTGATGACATCACTGATGACATCATCCAGTGAATGTGTGTTTTTCTGAAAATTAAATATGTTTTATATATGTATATCTCAAGGTCGATGGAAGAATAAATGGGTATATAAGTGTCTAAATGGATGATTTTTTTTGTAAAATTGATTGTATAACTGACTAAGTGTATCTTAGTGAATACATGGGTTAGTGAGTAATGTTTAAATATGAAAATATCTGTATCAGTCTCTCACTTTGTGTATAAGTGGCTGCATGGGTTGGTGAGTAGCTACATGAGTGTCTATATGGGGTATTAGTTGGTTTTTTCAGTATTAGTATGAGTGTCTGAGTGTCTGTATGGTTCGGTGGGGGTATTACTTAGTGCATAGATGCATGAATGAGTGACTCACTGTTTGTATGTGTTGAAGACAGCATGTGTGCAGGACTGTATAGGTGGATGAGTATGTGTATGGGTGTGTTAGTGAGTGAATGGCTGTCTCAATAGTTTCTTTATGAGTAACTACATATGTTTTAAACTAGTATATGTGAGTATTGGTGTATATAAGTGAGTATATGTGAGAGGGAGAGATTGGAAGAGTTCCTGTACAAATAAGTAGGTGTTTCTATAAGTGATTGTTTAAGAGAGTAAGTATGTGTAAGTTTCTGTAGAAGTAAGTGTGGTAGTGTGTGTATAACTGTATATGCAAGTAAATGGATGTTTGATACTTTGTTTGCATGTGTGACTATGTGTGTGAGTAACTCTATGGATGAGTGGCGGTGTGTAACAGGATGTATAGGTGTATGAGTACATATGATGAGCAGTGGCGTAGCTAGGGGGGGGCGATGGGGGCGGACCGCCCCAGGCGGCACAAGTTTTCGGGCGGCAGCCAGCCCCCCTTCCCCCCGGTCTTACCTGCGGCCGTTGCGGCCGCAAGAATCGTCCGCGGCCGCTAACACCACCCACCACCCCCCCCACCCCTATCATTTTGCCGAGGGCGGCAAACGCAGGGGCCGCCACGGGCAGCCTAAGGCCTAGCTACGCCCCTGATGATGAGTGAGTACATGTATGAGTGACTGTATAGGGACTGTTGGTGAATGAGTGGATGTGTGTGTAGATCTTGGAATTACTGAATAGGTGTGTTGTAACTGGTATTGGTATGTCCATTGTTTTGAAAATGTTAGTTTGTATTTTTGAGTGTGTGTATCAAAGGTTATATTAGGGTGAGAGGAGGTCTGCCACTCTATCACAAGGATGATGTCATCAGTGATGTCATCAGTGATGTCATTTGAGATGTCATCAGTGATGTCACTGACCATGTCATGAGTGATGTAATATGTGACGTCATCAGCAGTGCATTGCGGGCGCGCGAGTTATAGTTAGCTGACCTAACTATAACGGGGGAATTTCTATGGTTTTGTACGAGTGAAATGTCCAACTAACTATAACGCCCCTGAAACCTATGGTTTTTTCAGTGAATTTCTAAGGTTTTTCAAATGCTAATTTCTAACTATAACGTGCCTGAAACCTATGGTTTTTTCAGTGAATATATATATATATATATTAAAAAATGCTTAATACTTACCTAACATTTAAAATGCATATGTGTTTACCAGTCATGCCTTTACAACGAAATTTGTTGTAAACGCATGTGTCGTAATAGCATATGCGTTGTGAAATCCTGTGTGGTAATGGTTATGCACGGTAACGATACCTGCATTGTAATGCCCACGTTGTAATGGTTATGCGTGGTAAAGGCTGTGTTGAAATAGTTGTTTGCTGATGGAAAGCCCCTGTATTTTATATGTAAGTATTTTATGAAGATTTGTTTTAAAATCAAAGGATCTTGGCTAACATCAGTCCTAAATATGAGGCATTTTTGGACTTTAACTACATCAGTGACCTTGCTATTTTTTCCATGATGGAAAATCTGCCAGTTTAGAGTTAAGAGTAGGTATTGGAAGTCTTTTATTTTCAGAGATTTCAGTGCATACTTGGGGGGAACTTCTCTAGGTCTCCTCGAAAACTCCCCAGAAATGTACGCATGTCATGAGAGGATACCGACAACTCCTAGATTTTGAATCTTTTTTTATAACCTTTGTGTATCACCCTCACGAACAATGCAGACCTACTAGAGCATCCATCGCTCAAACAGTAAATGCAACGCAATATGGCACGCTGTGTTCCACCTTAGAAGCATAACAACTCTGCTGTTCTGCAATCTCATAGAACTGTCACAAATCAGGACCTACCAGCATCTTTTATGGTCTATTCTGAACTTTACATGAACCACTCAAAATCTACAAACCTTTCCAAAACAGACACTTTCCTGCAATTGTCACTGGAATTTTTCCCAAAAAAGTTCACTTCTGCCTCAGGGCTCTGCATTACAGACCTTCTATACAAGTCATTCCCCTGTTTTTGAGTCTTTTTAATTTATAGCTTAACCAATAGGATAATACATTTTACTTCTTTCTCCCAGCCATGAGCAGTACTTATTTTTAGAATATTGAAATACCCCACAGACTACTGTTTTTGAATTCAACGAGTCCAGGCTTTGAAAATATAGCAATTTCGAAGGACATCCATCCCCTTAGGTGTTGTTAAAATGAAAGCGACATGGAAATTGCACGAGGCAGGGACAAAAATCACTCCATAAGGCAATACTGCAGGCTTCCCAACAGCAGCTGAGCTTGCAAAGCTTTATTTAAAATGGCCTGGATTTACGGCTTCATAATTTTTTAGTACCAAGTTGTTTGTCAGAGCTTCCTATTTTAGTCCTCTGTTTTTCATTTTTATGAGCTTTTCCCCAAATTGTGTATCAAAGGTGAGGGGAGTGCCTTGATCTCACCGTGCAGTGGTGAAAACAATTACATAGACAGTGCTCTGACTCATGGCCTGTGGCTAGAGTCCTTGGAATCTTTTCTGAATAGCCACAGGGCCGCTAGGAGGTCAGAGGCAAAGCTGAGAATGAGCATCATTTTCTGCACGCCACGAAAAGCAACTAAATGTGGCTGCAGATATGAAATAACAACACGCAGACAGAACAAAATTGGTGCAGAGCGGAAGTGACATCTCTGCAGAGATCACGCACCTACTTCCATTCATCTCTTATAATTCCATTGGGGTTCTTCCTGAAAGAGAGTATGGATTCTTTCACGTTCTATTGTCTAATAAGTCAGAGATAGTACTTACTGTGTCTGAATGTACCTGTTATAAGATCATTAAAATGGCTTCATTTCAAGCATGTGATCAATTTAAATATAAGGAAGTCTCTAAACAGTGATACTTAAAGTACGGCCCGGGGGCCGCTTGCGGCCCTCTTAAACTTGGTGAACAGCAGCATCAGCTGCTGTTCAGTTCCTGAGCACTAATATTCAGAAAAAAATGTTAAATAAATGGGAAAGCATTTATTAACCTGCAAATAAATGCTTGCCCCTTTATTTAACATGTTTTTAGACATCCTAACGCACTCCCTGACCCACCCAGACCCCCTACACCAGCCTGCTGGCATCAGTGCGTACCTCCGTCACACCACAGACCGTACTTTGTGGCCCCTGGGTAAATGTTTGTGAGTACCTGTGCTCTAGTACTTATATAGTACATGGAAGGCTGAAAACCACAATAAAAGCTGTCTCTAATTTCTTTATAATGCGCTAGCTGTAAAGTCTCAAGTCACCTGTAATAAAGAATTGACATATCTGCTCAACTGTAATAAATCATTACAGGTCAGTTCTGATGTCACAATACCTGTTGCCAGAGGCAGCAGCCAGGGTGAAAGGCAGGCAATGGAGCATAATTACATCAGCAGTTAAAAGAAGAAAAGCAGAAACTTGCTTCCTCTTTCTGATATATTTCTCTATAAAGCAAAAGTGATCAACACAAAGAAGATATTTATTGCAACATGGTTTTTTCCCATGCTGTAGGTCATTGCAAGAAAGCGAGAATAGCTGCATGTTTCTAACTAGGCTGAGCTGCAGCATTTTTAACCTGCTTTACACTGATTCTAATATTGTTTTAAAAATTCACTAACTGTTTTTAAAGAGTTTGATTTTCACTACAGATTCTGTTTTTATTTCTCTTGCCTGTAATGAACATGAAGGAGCAATACACCAAGGATTTAAGCTGTTTATGAGAAGGGTGATGGCGTGACCTCGTATTCTAAGGAATAAAATACCCTTTGTTGTACATTACGATGCTGCAAGTCATCTTGGAGTTTCATGACCTCATAAACAAACTCCTCTGTGACATGCAATATCCTTATAATGTACAACAGAGGGTGCTTTATCCCATATATACAAGCATATCTCCAATTTTATTATTGCCGTCTAGTTATGACTTCTCACATCACCTGAAATTTACAAAAATGGCATAGCTACTATACCACTGTATTAAGTTATGACAGTTGAATTACAGCTGTTGTGTAAACAATCAAAGTAATAACTAGTGTTTAAGTACTTTCTTCAGAACTTTGCTTCCTTGAAAATGTACAGTCATTAGCTGATAAAGAGACTTTTCTACAGTATGTTTATTGCAGAGGCTTCAAAGAATGTCTGATTCTATCTGCATGTCACTGCATATTACATTAAACTTCTTAAAACATATATTGCAATTAATTTGATGCAGCATATTGAGGTGCTTATTTACATAGTACCGATTTGCATTAATGCTACATATCTACAACCTTAGTGTGGGTTTTGTAAGAAGATGAAACAGAGCATGATTAGGGAAGGTGACTGGTTTGTCAATGTATTATAAGGAATACAATACTCTATGTCTTACGCTTTAGAGGTCACTTGGAGTTCTCTGACTTTATAAAGGAACTCAACATTTGGCTTTATTTCTTTTCATGGTCATTAAACTCAGAGAATTGCAGTATCCTTATATTGTATGGTAGAGGGTATTTTATCCCACATACTACAAGTGAGTAGTGATGTCATCATGCTGTTAGTTTGCATGTGAGCTCACTCTCTTCACCCTCCACAAGTTGAGAGAAGGAAAAAAGGAGCCATGTTCATATATTCCGGTAGCTTTTGTACTTCTTCCGTCAAGGTACGAAGCACAAACAACTTTGCTGCCAACCTATACCCCCTCTGCTGCCTCACCCCCTCTGCCAGCTTTGCTTTTATTGGCAGGTCTTTGCTACAAGGGTACAACTAACATAACCAGTGCTGGTAGCAACCTGGCTGTGCTTGCCTTTGCATTTGTTTTTGTGGGCGGACCATCTTTCATTGCATTGTATTGATTTTCGCACTTCTATTTCACTTTTTTCTTTAAATGTTTAGGTGCATACGTTGAGGAGTTCAAACCAATCTGCATTATATCCTAATTACATTGAATTGGCTAGAAGGAACTTCTTCCTTTTAGATGTATGTCACACTCGTATGGACAAACCATTCCTACCCCAAGTGAACAGTGAATATATTTATTTAGTTGTCATAATATTTTTTTAAAGTTATATATCTGAAAGGCATTTGAGGAAATGAAATATTCCTTTTATCAGGAGCCTATGTTACGGTGTCTTTCAAAAATGAAGTTAACTGAAAGATAAGAAATTAAAGAATATTTTTAATCTTGATAGAAATGTTTAAATTAACTAACACCATTAACTTCTATTACAAAATCAAACCTTTTCACAATGTTTAACTCTTTCATTAAACAACTCTGTCTTCACTTGTCCTGTGACATGCTTTTTAAAAAAAAACTTTTATTTATTGATTTTCATAATAAACAATAAACAGAAGACAGTACAGTTAAGTGTTAGCTGTGGTTGACAATGATTTCAGGTCCATATTCATACATTCGTTATCAAGACATTCAGTGATAATGATAGTCCTGGGTTGGCAGGGTGGGGGGGAAATACGCATATATCGCTTCCATGTCAATGTCTTCCCAACAGGTGATTGCGTTCCCCCGTTTATCCCAATACTTTGAGGGGTGTGCTGCTGCTGAGGTTGTGTGCCTTCCGGGTCCTGTATGGCCAAAAGATATGAGTGAAGTGGCTGCCATATGTCGAGTGGCCTGGAAGCGGGTGGTTGCATCTGTGCATATGTATCACTATTCGTGTTGCAGTATGTGATACTACGTAACCAGGCTTTAACGTGGGTGAGAATTTGCTACCCCAGTTCATAGCTACTTCCCTTTTGGCAATGAGGAGCGCAATTGCGACAAAGCGTCTCTTAGGTTTAGGGAGATCGTGAATGTACCCCATGAGGGCCAGTAGTGGGGAAGGTGTGATTACCATATCAATCATGCGAGAGAGCTCAGCAAAAACTGATTTCCAATATTTGGTGATCTTATCGCAGGTCCACGCCATGTGTGCAAAGTCTGCCTCTGGGGAGTGACACTTGGGACACTTGTGGGGGCGGGACAGGTCCATACGGTGAACCCTACTCGGTGTCATGTATGCCCACCAGAGAAACTTAAAGTGTAACAACTTGTACCTGTGGTTAGGAGAGACTCGGCATATCTGTACACAGCAGCGACACCACTGTGAGTCGGAGATGGGATGGCCCAGGTTCCCCTCCCAGGTGGCGCGCATCCCTGCATCCCGGCTTGTGAGTAGGGATATGGCGGCTTTGTACAGTTTGGACATAAGATGGAGCCCACTCGTATCCTTGATGATCCCTGTCAGCAGAGGGAATTCAGGGGGCTCGAGTGGGTAACTGGGAATTCTGGCCCCCAATGCCCCTTGCAGTCGCCGCAATATAAAATGATCCATCACTGAGGCATCGCCAAAACGGGTGTCTTCCGTGCGTGAAAAGATGTGCCCACTGGGAAACAGGTCTCCAAACATTGCCAAGTGAAACTTTGCTAACGTATGCTTCACCAAGGTTTCCTGCAGGATAGGAACCCAGCCACTCCCTGCCAGTGGCAGTGAGGGGGAATATAGGAGATGGGACCCGGTCGCGCTAATTAGATGTTGCCAGGCCCAACTCGTTGTGGAGAGCGTCTGAATATCCTGCGGGTCGCGGGGTACTCCCCCCTGCAGAAGTGTATTCAAGGGTATCGGGTGCATGATGTCCGCTTCTGGCCTGAGATAGGGGATCCTGGAATCCACATGGTACCAGTGCCGTGCAAAGCTGGCCTGGGCTACGAGGTAGTATATGCAGAGGTTCGGAACCCCGAACCCTCCCCGCTCATACGGCAACATCAGGGTGTCCCAGCTTATCCGGGGTTGCCCACCACCCCACACTTGCCTAATTAGGTGTGACCGGAGATTGGAGAAGAAGCTGTTGTATAACGGGATGGGGATATTTTGAAATAAATACAAAAATTGAGGGAGAATGACCATTTTAATGATGGCGATAAGCCCCGCCACTGTCAGGGGTAACGTTAGCCAGCGCTCCACACTACACCCCAGCTTCTCAACCACTGGGCCATAGTTGAGCTGCAGGATACGATCAGGGTCCTTGTGAATGTGGATACCAAGATACTTGATGGAGTCCTCGCACCATGCCAGTGGATATTCCGTGGTCATGTCACACGGTGCGGCCATCAGCGGGAAGACCTCCGACTTGCCCCAGTTGATGTGAGGGCCCGAGAGGGCACCATACCTTGTGGTCTCACAAAGTATTGGCTCAAGGTTTTTGCCAGGGTGCCACACATATAATATGATATCGTCGGCATACAGGGTGAGGAGCAGAGGTCCCGATTTAAACTGTAAACAGCTATGAAGATGTTTCCCCTGTAGGTGATGCACCAGGGGGTCTAGTGCCATCACAAACAGCAAGGGAGAAAGTGGGCAGCCCTGCCGCGTCCTCAATGTAAGCAGGAATTAGGACGTTAGAGTGCAATTCAGCCGGATTTGCGCTGTAGGCTGTGCGTATAGCAACTTGATAACCGTCAGGAACCGTTCTGGTATCCCCAGTCGGCCCAACGTGGTGTACAGAAATGGCCACACAAGGGAGTCGAAAGCCTTCTCCGCATCGAGCAGCACAGCCACTGCGGGCACCGAGGGAGCAATTCTGTACAAACTGGCAAACAATGTTCGGAGATTCAGGGCCATCGACTTGTGTGAGATAAACCCGTCCTGTGACATGCTTGATTCATGGCAGACTATTCTCCTCCACTCTCTTAAATGGCATCAGATATATTCGCCTCACTTTAGTTTTTCTTCTGTATCAATTTCATCTCAACCAGAAAAAAACGTCTGCTGGTGAAATTGGTTTTATGCATGAGTGTATGAAATTCTGTAATGTTTTCATGAAATTCCATGAAAAATAATCAAAATGATGCAAAAATATGCATGTAGGGGGAAATGTGGCTTGCCAGGATCTTGAATCAGGATTTCACACAAGGGCATACCTTCCATAAAAACATCATGCAGGATATTGGCAGTAGACAAGCTTGAGCCGTAAATGTGTCTCACCAAAACATTTTCTGCTTGAACAAATCTCTGGAATACAAAATTCCACAAAATCACATAATGCCAAATTTCAGGAAATGTTTCTAATTCTCCAGACCGCAAAGTTTATGCATTGCACAAGAAGAAGAGCCATAACAGCAGACCTACAAAGCCTTTGGGAAAGTAAAATCCAGATTTTAACTCAAAACAATAAAGATTGCTAACACATTCTCTGGGCCTTACTGATGTGGCTGAGGTCACAATACTGTGAGAACAACGGAGAACTCGCAAGAAATTTAAACTCTCTTAAGAAAGAATTCTCTATAAGAGTTAGGCCCGCACAGTTTACGTGGCCCTGTAAGTTAGCACCAGATTCGTTAGGTACAGTAGACAGTAAAATGAATTACATCTATAATATTTTGTGATCAAATGTACAAAATGTTCACTTTGGACTTTGAATGAGGGCCGAAAAACATTAAACATCCAAACACTACTCATCTTGGGCACAATCTTTGGGAATACAAAGGAATCTTTCGTCTATGTAGCAATGCACCCTACATAATTTTCCAGATTACTTTTGAATGAAGCTTTTATGATGCTTGCTGGACCACTTCTGTGTATCCATTGAACAGATATTAGTCCTGAAAAATAATCTTTTTGAGGTAAATGTATTGTATATTTCTATCTTTATTTGACTGATCCAAGTCTTCCCTAAAGCTGTAAGCTTGTCAAGCCTTCCAAAATTACTACTAGTCTTATACACAAAAACTTAGGGGCATATTTACAAGCCCCTATCACAACAGGAACATAACTTTTTTTGACGTTCCTGTGTGCGATATGTGGCTCTTAATGTTGTCTTGTAAATAAGGCACCCATTTATGCTATACTTAGCGTGAAAGGGGTGGGCAATGGGTGTTGCGGTGGGCGTTCCGCCGCAACACCTATTGATTTTGACGCTGCCCCATATTTACAAGGGTGGCTTAAATATGGGGCAGCACCAGAATTAAGACCAAAAAAAAACCAGGTCTTAACATGGCGCTACGAGGAGAAATGCTTTATTTCTCCTCGTTTTTGCTGTTTTTATGTACGTAAAGCATTGGGTTTCCTGTATCGATCTATATATATAGTTCTGTCATTAACAATTGTACTTATTTATATTACCCTAATTGTCAATTGAAAAGTAAAGCATTGGGATTAATGCTCTGTCCATAGAATACAATCTATGGCCATAACAGGATTTTCTTCCAGTTTGGGTTAATAGTTTCAGGCATTCTTCATGCCTTCTACATTCAAGGGCTTTCTATCCACATTTAAGTAACAAGCACAAGGCCTAGTAATTCAGTACTCACAAGTAAACACCCAGTTATTACCTTTAGTAATTCCGAGCAAAATCTCCAAATAGTGCCAGCAAACTTTAAACACGACTTTGCTTAAACAGAAGATAGACTTCTCCCAAATATGTTCAACAATCGCAGACATGTGTCTCAGAGTTTGTGGCTTACATTTTGATGTAGTTGACTTGATTAGAAATTGATGAAATATTTTATCAGGCAACAATAGAAACAAGAACCAAAGCTCAAATAGACTATACTACATTGTGCTACATTACATACATTTACAAAATATGTATGTATAGCCAATAGGAGTCATTTTCACGTTGTATCTCTTGCTTAATGTCCTCATAACTTTCAGCACCTTGTAGCATCTTGCTCACCTTGCCACTGGATTCAAGCTAGCCTGGCTGATGATGGGTACTACCCCGAAACCGGTCCCAGGAAGCTTGTTTCTGTTTCTGGTCCAGGGAGGACCTGGCTTGGCAGTTCGGGTTGGACAGTTCCTATGAGGAACAGGGTCAAGACTGATTTGCATTTGGCTGGGCCTCAACTGGGGTGGCATGGTGAGCAAAAGAACGATGGATTAGGGCAGATCTCTTGGCTGGGGGTGAATGTATGATTTATTCAACATTCCCTCCCTCATTTGTTTGTGTAGGACTCAATATGATTCCTATCAATATTTTACTTCAGCTTAACTTGCACACTTTATTATTTGCATGCTTGTCTGACTCCTCAGCTATTTCAATATATTCAATTATCTTCAAATGATATAAGTAGAATGTCCAGCTGAGTTCACAGCATTTTCTTGTCCTAACCATTTGGTGTCTGCAGCTTGTTTCCTGGGTTACACGACTAGGTGTAGCTAGAAGTTGCTCTTTGTGTATTGCTTTTCGTTTTGAACCAGACAGCGAGACAAAAAGTTTGGGAGATACATATCCCATTCACTCATCTGAAAACTTTTCCCGCTTTTTCAATGCTAAACTCCAAGAACTTGTGGAACATGTCTGTTACATTTTAAAGATAATCAAAATCTGCAAGCCAGCACACAGAGTTGGGTTACAACACCAAAGCCATGGAGTCCGCCGAGGAAGGCACTCAAGCAGCAGAGCAAGCTATTGATAAAGGATGGAAGGGATGGCATTGCCCCGTGCTTGAAGAATCCAAAGCGGAAATGAAGGCTATTGCCACCTAGAAAGTATATTACCGCTGAACTGAGTTCCCTGTTCTGGTTGCTGCTACCGGCCCCTTGGCCCTACCACGCACTTTGCACTTTTTCGCTGGTCCCTGGAGGGGCTTTAAACTGCTCACAGCGGTCCCGCAGCGCGGGAGACCGCTGAACTGAGTTCCCTGTTCTGGTTGCTGCTACCGGCCCCTTGGCCCTACCACGCACTTTGCACTTTTTCGCTGGTCCCTGGAGGGGCTTTAAACTGCACACAGCGGTCCCGCAGCGCGGGAGACCGCTGAACTGAGTTCCCTGTTCTGGTTGCTGCTACCGGCCCCTTGGCCCTACCACGCACTTTGCACTTTTTCGCTGGTCCCTGGAGGGGCTTTAAACTGCACACAGCGGTCCCGCAACGCGGACGCGCGCGGGCGTGCCCGGGCGAAGACCGGGCCAAGACGGGCCCGTCTACGCCCGTCAAAGACCGGAAGAGACTGGACTGGGCCACGTCCCTGAAATTTGGTTGCAAAAGGGTTTGTGGTTCATTCTGTGTTTAGGTGTTAGAGGATAGGGTTTTCTATTGGGGGTTACTGATAAAGTATTCATATTGTATAATGAATAGACGTGATGGGAGGGGGAAAGGGGCTCAGGTTGCCGGGGTTACTGGAAGTGGGTCTATTGCAGGAACATTGGATAAATTTTTATTAAGAGCTACTTCTGTCCTTGAACACGAGATTGTCATGGCGGAGCGGCGTCTATCCCTGGAACCTATAAGTAAAGGGCCCACTACGGGGTTTTTAGATTTTGATATAGATGGTGTAGGATCCCTCGATTGTGGCCCTCTCCCGGTAACTGGGTCGCTAACTAATAGCTTATGTAACCCAAGTAGTGCTGTACTGGAGGTAAATCCGATATGTAATCTAGAATGCTCTCTTAATAAGGTATTGAAGCCACCTATAACAGTTGGTCCTGATATAGCTCCCGTGTCTGACCCAATTCCCATCTCTGTGGTGAAAAGGAAGAGGGGGAGGGCCCACAAAGACCAAACCCTGCTAAAATTGCGAAACAGTCCAAAAAGGGAAGGGAAGGTTTAAGTAAAGGTAAAGGTGTAGTAGAACAGGCAAAAATTCGAAATGTCGATACCCCTCCTACTGTAAGCCTATCTCAGGATGAAGCCACATGGCAGAGGCTAGAAGCTTTGATACTAACTATATTAAATCCGCTTACTATGAGATTGGTTTATATTGAAGATAGGCTTAAGGGTCTTGAGTTGCAATCAAAAACTAATTTTCGGATTCTAGAAGCTCATATAACTAACAGTAAGCCTCCCTACCCCCTAATTAGTAATCTAGAGAGTATTGAAAGGATACTTGTTTCTAAACCTAATCCTAATCCTATATTGTCTGAAAAGATGAGCAACGGTGTCGAAGTGATACCTGTTGTTAATCCTATATTGTCTGAAAAGAGGTCCCAGGGGAGGGCCCTGGACCTGTTGTTATAAGTTGGGTACCAGCACATGATACCAATCGAGCTAAGAGCATGGAACCTACCTCCCTGGGGGTACCTCAGGAGAATTTGCACAAGACCTTATGAGCCCAACTGGGCCCAATAAAAACAATAATAGGGTAGAGGCAAATAATCATGTTTCATTGGTTGCTAATGTTGGAAATGACCTGACAGGGTTAGGTATATTACCATCTAGGATAGGCTCTACGGGCGTAATCAGGAAGACGGCTGCGGTATTTAGAGATGGGAAAGGTATGGAGAAATGGAGTAGGCCATTACAATTGCCTCCGGCAGCTGCCCCTCTGGTAGTGGTGCTGGGAAATGTGCCATCACTAAGGGAGGGGCAAGTTGAATCAACTGTCCAATTGATGCATAAAGCTATGTTTTGGCTGGATCAGAGTCTGAGGGGGGCTGGCGCTTGGGATAGGATAGACAAAAACCATCTTATTATGGCAAGGAGAGTTACCTGGATAGGGACAATGGGGAAAGAACTTGATGGGGATTGTGTGGTATTAAATTTTAATAATGAATTTATTGTCAAACACCTACTGGAGTCGTTGGGTAGTTTTTCTAACAACTTTGTAACTAAGATCATAGTTCTACCCTTGGCCTTTTTTATAGGCCATTATTCCCTAAAGTGTTGGGACCATTACAGTTACGTTTGAGTCCAAGGGCACAGGCTTGGGGGATTCTAGTTGTTTACCCAGGGTCTATAACCCTGGATGTGTGAATAGATTTGCCCCCTTTCCGGCTTGGACGCGTGCGACTGACAACCACAGCCCGTTCAAACTCTTATTGACAAGGTCTACCCTTTAATAAATCCCTCAAGAGTAGAATGGCTGCACCCAGAACCCATAAATCTAGGGGAGATAATAGAGAGTATGCCACAACCAGTTTATTTATCAAAGGATGACTTAGATCTCCTGGATAGGGCATCCAATGAACAGGACACGAATATGATGGGTAAGGATCAAACATTGTGCGGTAAACCCCAGGTTGTGGATTTGAAGGGAACATTACTATCCTGGAATATTGCAGGACTAGGATCCAAACTGGGTTGCCCAGATTGGCATAGTTTTATTGAAGCTTTCGATATCTGCCTCTTTCAGGAGACTTGGGCAGAAAGCCCTCTTTTTGTTTAGGTTATTTAAATTCCTTTATCCCAGCATCAAAAGGACCAAAGGGGAGACCGTCTGGGGGTCTGATAATATGGGTAAAGCAGAACCTAGGACTGGATGTAAAAGATATACCGACAGTTAATAAGGATATCCAGTGGGTGCAACTGTCTAGAGGGAAAAAGGTAATATTGAATTTATTTAACATTTATATACGTGGTACCAGGGGGAAAAGGTCAGGTGTTCTTACCGCCCTAGATACCATTTTAGAGGATAGTAGAATGACTTCGAATATTGTGATAGGGGGAGACCTGAATGTGACGTTTGAGCCCCTTTTGTGGGAGGAAGGTAATTTCGTGGAAGAGGAAGATATTAAGTGGGATATACCGAGACTTGAGCTTGAACCAATAAAAAGATGGACTGAAGTAGTGATACAAATTAACACCATTTGTATAGAGAAGGGCCTACGGGCTGTAAATGGCCGTACGCCATCAGATAAAACAGGAACTAATACCTACGATAATGGATATAGCAGTAGCAGGATAGATTATGTGTTGGTAAGTTTGACGCTATGGGGTAGGATAAAGGATATGCGGGTTCAGGTTAGAATGGAAAGTGATCACAATCCGTTATGCTTGGACTGGGACCTATTAGAGTCCAAGACTGGGCACAAAACAAATGTGATGTATGCTACCGCAGAGGTTGTTCAGTCGAACGATATGAGGCGCCTTAAGTGGGCGAGTATATCAAAGCTACCTGATGTACTAGATAGCATTGGTAAAGAGCTGGCTTGTGCCCTCCAGAAGTTGAGGGTGTGTGCTGAGAACCAGGGGCGCCCGATGATTCTACCAATATACATGCCATTTTTTTAACCATCTACGATCTTATTTTATTAAGGGAGGTAATGCTAGTAAGGCACCTACCCAAAAAATTCATAAATGGTATAATAAAAACTGTAAAGAGGCACGTGTAGCAGTAGGTAGGGCCATAAAGCGGGTGCTTTGTTGTCAGTTCAAGAAGCAAGAGCTAGTTATCGTATAGCAATAGCTAAGGCAAAAAGACCTGGGATAACAGTCGTTGGGAGGAACTCCGGGTCGCTTGTGCAGGGAGAAATACTAAACAGTTCTGGGATGTCTACAAATGGGGCAGTGGGGACGTGCTGCAGCACCCTCGAATTATGTTGCCCAGCAAGAGTGGGTTAACTATTTTAAGCCCCAGTATGCTGTTGAAGTGAGAGACTCAGATTGTAGTTTTACTAAATGTTTTTTTAAGGAGATATATTTTACTATGCAAGATGTAAAGCAAGTGCTCAAAGCTATCCAAATTGGTAAGGCATCGGGCCCAGACTGCATCCCGGGGGATGTATTCCATTATGATATTGAGAGCTGGGGTATGTATTTTTACCTGCTAACAAACTCTATAGCCCGGGGTGCTGCTGTTCCAACTTCCTGGGCCGAGGCTGAAATTATTCCCGTTTTTAAGAAAGGGGATAGAGCGCGTCCAGGTAATTACAGACCAATAAGTTTGATAGATGCTGCTCAAAAAATTATGGGTAGGTTGGTCCTAAACAAAATACAGTGCTGGATTGATGAATTTAGTATTTTATCCTCTTTTCAAGCTGGATTTAGATCCTCCACCAGCACAATTGATCAGGTATTTAGATTCACCTTACTTTTTGGAAGACAGTTGTGCTGGGTAAAGGAAGTCTGTATGCGGTCTTTGTCGACCTCCGATCGGCATTTGACCTCGTACCGCGTGGAAAACTTTGGCAGGTGCTGCAGGAGATGGGCCTACCCCTAGACCTATTGACCTTAGTGGCCCGGTTACATGAGACTAATTCTGCCAAGATTAGGTGGGGTAAGCAGGGAGAGCTCACAGAACCCTTCCCAGTTGAAAGGGGGTGCGGCAGGGTTGTGTGATGGCCCCAACACTATTTAGTCTATATATTGACGGGATAGTGGATTTCATGCTGGCGACTCCAACTGATGCCCCCACTCTAGCAGGAGTAAAAGTGCCGATATTAATGTTTGCGGATGACACATTGATCATTTCCAAGACACCAAGCGGACTCAAAAGAGCACTTACCATCTTTGAGGAGTTCTGCTCAAGGCGTGGCTTGGAGGTCAATGTGTCAAAGACAAAGATGATGGTTTTTAATCCGCATAGGGTTTTTAGGGGTGGTATAAATATGAGTAATCTCCTACTAGAGCAAGTCAAGGAATTTACCTATTTGGGAGTGATCATTCAGGAAGGGTTAAAATGGGCGCACCAACTTGATATCTCAACCCTAAAACATCGGCAATTAACAGGAGCACTCCAAAGAGAATTCAATTCCTCCTTTCACAAGCCAATAAGTCCAGTGCTAGAAATATATAATATGAAGGTAATGGGCTCTGCATTGTATGGTGCTGAGCTCTGGGGATATGAGGACTTATCTAAACTCTCAATCTCCGAAAACAAGTTTTTTAGGCACATTACTCGACTGCCGCAAAGTACACCTACATATCCACTGTTGTATGATCTGGGGAGGAAGCCTATAGCACATCTAGCAAAAATTCGCCCTCTTTTGTATTGGCGCAGGCTGTGGTCCACCCCAGAACTAGCAGATTATGCAGCTGGATTTTTAGACGTAATTAAGGCAGACACGCAGCACCAGATAAAATGGCTCAGGGAGTTAAAACGATCTCTGGTGGAACTTGGCATGAGCCATTTATGGGAGGACCCGAAAAATAATGTTTTCCCACCCAAAAAGATTTTAAAGGCTAAATACTGGGAAAAGGTCCTTAACTGTACGGAAGCCAGGTTTGATTCCTCATCCCTAACGGGATTTTTTCTAGAGCATAAACCAATGCCGAAGTTTGAATATTATTGGGACTGCATTCTTAAACCCCTAGAGCGGAAACTGTATTTTCAGTTCAGGATAGGTACTTTACCTATAAGAGTTTTCACAAACAAGTGGTCTAATGCACATAGTGAGTTGTGCCCAGTTTGTATGATTAAAAAGGAAACAATGGGCCATTTTTTGTTTGAATGTGCAGGTTACCATGCCCCACGCCGGGCCTGGCTGCGCCCTATATGCAAGTTATTGGGAATAAGAGGTGCGAACCAAGCAGTCAGAATATTAAGAAGTGATACAAAGGAAGCAATAACCATAGCAATGGCTAAATTCCTGGGGTGGGCTTGGATAATCAGGGCTTGTTCGCAACGAAAATTTGATGTGTGATTTTAGAAGGCTTAGTAAAAGATACTGAATTGATAGGCAGGACGGGTGTATCGTATAGTTTTACTGTGGGGGTAAACAAGATTACTATGAATTTAAAGCCGGTTGTTACTAAAGCTTGTATTTTGGTAAATATTTTAATAATGGTAGTTTTTAAAGTCAGGGAAATGTTTTGGGTCTCGAAACTTATAGTATGTTTAGCGTGAGGTTCTTTTCGACATATATTGACGAAATGTCAAGAACTAAAATTGTAATTAACGTTTTTATGGTATTTTATGCATTATCTAATGGTGTTTTATTGTTTCTAATGTTTTGTGTATAACTGTGTGCTTTTATGACTGAAAACGTCGAATAAAGCTATTTGATGATGATGATGATTTATTCAGCATTCCATCCATCATTTGTTTGTGTAGCTCTTTTTGGCCTAAGTGGCATGGGTATGCCCAGACGTGAGTCCCTTGCTCACTGTGCCACTGGATTCAATCTAGCCTGGCTGATGAGGGGTAATACCCCGAAACTGGTGCCAGGATGCTTGTTTCGGGGCCAGCACCTGGCTTGGCAGTTCGGGCTGGACTGTTCCCATGAGGAACAGGGTCAAGACTGATTTGCATATGGCTGGGTCTAAACTGGAGTGGCATGGTGAGTAAAAAAATAATGGATTTAACCCAGATGTCTTGACTGGGGTTGAATGTATGATTTATTCAGCAGTCTGTCCATCATTTTTTTCTCCAGCACTTTTCGCCCTAAGTGGGATGGGTCTACCCAAACATGGGTCTCTGGCTCACTGTGCCACTGGATTCAAGCTAGTCTGGCTGATGAGGGGTAGTATCCCGCAACCTGTCCCAGGATGCTTGTTTCCGGTCCAGCGAGCACCTGGTTTGGCAGTTTGGGCTGGACTGTTCCCATGAGGAACAGGGTAAAGACTGATTTGCAAATGGCAGGGTCTAAACTGTGGTGGCATGGTGAGCAAAAGAATAATGGTTTTAACGCAGATCTTTTGACTGGGAGTGAATATATGATTTATTCAGCATTCCGTCCTTCATTTGTTTATGTAGCACTTTTCGCCCTAAGTGGGATGGGTATGCCTGGATGTTGGTCCCTTGCTCACTGTGGCACTGTATTCAAGTTAGCCAGGCTGATGATGGGTAATACCCTGAAACCGGTCCCAGGATGCTTGTTTCCAGTCCAGGGAGGACCTGGCTTGGCAGTTCGGGCTGGACAGTTCCCATGAGGAACAGGGTCAAGACTGATTTGCATATGGCTGGGTCTAAACTGGGGCAGCATGGTGAGAAAAAGAACGGTGGATTTAACCCAGATCTCTTGACTGGGGGTGAATGTATGATTTATTCAACATTCCCTCCCTCATTTGTTTGTGTAGGACTCAATATGATTCCTGTCAATATTTTACTTCAGCTTAACTTGCACACTTTATTATTTGCATGCTTGTCTGACTCCTCAGCTATTTCAATATATTCAATTATCTTCAAATGATATAAGTAGAATGTCCAGCTGAGTTCACAGCATTTTCTTGTCCTAACCATTTGGTGTCTGCAGCTTGTTTCCTGGGTTACACGACTAGGTGTAGCTAGAAGTTGCTCTTTGTGTATTGCTCCCAGACAATGAGACAAAGAAGCATTGATGTTGGCAGGATGGGACATATCTGGCTTGATGAAGGTGGGGGCTGTCACCTACCACACTTGCACATCACAAAAGCTCTGCCTGAGCACACTCACAAAGGGTTTGGCACTAGTCTATTGTGACCTCGGACAATCTGGAGCCGGGGCAGGGAGGCAGGAAATTCCAAGAACCTCTGGGCGTGGAAACATCCAGAAATTTCTCCTACTTCAAAGTGGGCACCATGTATAAATATTGGACCCTCAGACCCAACTCTTCAGTCCATCTCTGGACCTGTGGAAGACTCATTTGGACTGCTGTGCAGCTCTGTAAGAAAGACTGCTACTCTGCTTTCCTGCTGCCTGAGTGAAAGGACTAGGCCTGCCTCTTGAACCCAGCACCACCAGAGTGATTCCAAGGGCTAGTTGGCCAGCCTTCTAATCAGAGCCTCAGGAACAGAAAAGACTACTACCACCTCAAACCCAGCTCCTGGACTCTGTCTCCTGTAAGTCCTACCTCCTCAAGTGGTGGCATACCAGTCATGAACCCTTGGAAGTAGGCCAGAAGTTGCTTTACCAGCCCAGCTGCAGTCCTGTGAGCAAAACTGACGCAGTGCAACATATCTCTTTGCAGTCACTTGGGAATCACCGCACTGCGACACATCCCAGATGCCGAACCTAGCATCGCAGTCCGCAACCTCCTCGGAATCACCGCTGTACCTCACATCCTTGACACCGTCCTTCACATCACAAGCCCCTCATCGACGGCATCCTCGATGATGGCATCCCAACCCTGCAGCTCATCAGTACTGCTGCTGTGCGACGTAACCTCCATGCGGGAACTCGTAACACTCCGTAACCAGGATTGAAGGTACTTTGTTCTGCAGGCCTAACGGGGCTCCTGTATCCTGTATCTTCGTTGTGGTTGAGCTGAACTTGTGACTTTGTCCGGTGCAACAAGATAACCACAATTGGCACTTTGTGCTTCTAGGCACTATTTGTACTTAAAACTTTGAGATTCCATTTCTCATTTCTACTGATTGGATTTTTGCAGGTTTGGTCTCAAATATTTTATTAAACTTCACTCTTTTTACTAAATTGGTGTGGGATTTTTCTTGTGTTGTGTTTTCACTTTATTACTATTTAAAGTGCTGCATAAATACTTCACACATTGCCTCTAGGTTAAGCCTGACTGCTTTTGTCCCAAGCTACCAGTGGGTTGAGCACAGATTAATCTGGAGTTTGTTTGTGTATCACCCTGAAAGAGATTGTGGTTGCTGCTTGAGCTTCACTACCTCAACCAGTAACCCAATATCCAACAGGGATATTGTCTTTTTTCTATTTTTCACTGATCTTGATGAGGTTGACCCTCTCCTTTTCCCTCCTAGTCCTAGTTTTTTCCTGATATAATTTTTTTGTTAAATTGTTTGAAAGTAATGTCTTCAAATTCACACTTCTACATATAGCTCATTTTTATTCTCACTCAGACTTTGGATCACGTTCTAGACTGATAACTTGAATGCATCCTGCCCACAATCCTCTAGCAAATGTTTTTGTTACATTCAATACCATTAACCGCCCCAACATTTGTAAATAGTTGTGTAGCCAGGAGCCAACGTTTGCTCATCCCAAACTCCATGAACATAGATGCTTATATTTACCCTCAGAGTTGCGAGAAGAGGCCCACTCAACCCGTACTAAAAAAACGTCGAGCATTTTAATTAAACATAAATTAATATGATAATATGATTTTTATTACCTTATAAATTTACTTGTTCTCCTTCAGCGGCTGCATCCACAACCTAAAGGGGCTTTTAATTAAGCTATTCTTAGTTAATTGCTCAATATTTATGAGCCTGAATATACATTATACTAAGTAAAAGTGACGGATTATTTTTCAATATGAAACAAATTAACAAGCAGATGGTGAGCCAGGCCATTATTCATGGAAATGTCGCACTACAGAAATTCAGCAAATACTATTGGAGCCCGAACAGATGGCCATACACGCGTCTCTTGATTCCGTAATGACATTATTTCCAAAGAATAACTATTGCCGCAACTAACTTCCAACACACAGGGCTCGCCATATGCATAGCGAGTATGGACGTCATACGCTCTGTGGGGCATATTATCTAAAAAGTGCGCTAAACATCGCAAAGCGTGTTTAACGAGCACTTTTTTATCGCCGGCTATCGTCGGAATAATGTGCCATGCTAACGCTGTATTAGCGACATTTAGCGCTATGGCGATAATTATTCCAGCCATAGCGGTGTTTTCCATGAAACATCGCTGGTTTTCCAGCGTTGTTTCATGTAAAACGGCGATAACCTTGCTGATACGACCCTGTGGTCGTATCAGCATAATCCACCCCCATGTTAGATATGGCTAACACCTGCTAATTGCAGGTGTTAAATAAATGGCGATGACCCCGGTTAGCGCGACTTTTCACGTCGCTAACTGGGGCCATGGCCACCTGCTAATAGGCGATAGGCCTGTTAGCGGGTGTTTCCCAGGTTTGTTCGTCGGGAACGCCCACTTTGCATGTCATTAGCGATAAATATCGCTGACATGCAAAGCGGTAAAAACATGGGCGCTAATGCCCGAAAACTGTCTCTAACTGCTGTTAGAGACAGTTTGCTGATAGGGCGATAAGAATATCGCCGCTTTAGCGGCAAAAAGTGCCGCTAAAGCGGCGATAGTGCCCTTGCTAATATGCCCCTGTATTCGCTGTGCGTGCGGTGTTTTATGTCTGGGCACAGGCTGCTTCGCTTGCTCCTCACATCTGTGAAAGGGCAGGTGCTCAGAAGTGTCATATTGAAAATTAGTCTGTATGCCACTCCTAATTCCACACGGGTGATATTAACCTCAGAGTCACACTTTTTGGTCCCAGTGGGAATGATGGCTAGAATGAATTTTTCGAAGACTTTAGCTGCTGCGTTCTGAAGGACTAACGAGAAGACTTTGGGAACTTTCTCTGGTAGGGGATTAGAGGGGTCCTAAAAACAGACAGAAGAAGGGTGCCTTAAAGCCCTTGGTGCATTAGGCCTAGATCATGACTGCCTGGTTTTTAACGATCGCTGTGCAAACACCAGTTGGCGCACAGATCGTATTTACAAGTGGTGCAGTGTTTTTCCTGCGCCCGATAATTTATGGATTGTGGTACAGTCCATACACCGGGTAAATTACAGCAGGCTAACCTACTGACATTTACAGGGGGAAAAAGGCCCCAGTAAATCTTGGGATGTGTAGTTTTTGGTACAGAAATCAAAAGAATCCATGCAATATGTCAACTTTTTGGGGCAGTATACAGAGTAATTGCTAATTTTCCGCATTTGGAAACCCAGGGGGGCATATTATCAAGAACGGCGTTAAAATTATCGCCGGTTTAGCAGCAGAAAACTGCTGCTAAAGCGGCGATAATGGGCTTGATAATATGCCCTGGAGAATTCCAATAGAAGCCCATGTTCACACCAGAACATGGACTTCTATTGGAATTCTCAAGGGCATATTATCAAGCCCATTATCGCCGCTTTAGCGGCAGTTTTCTGCCGCTAAACCGGCGATAATTTTTAACGCCGTTCTTGATAATATGCCCCAGGGTTTCATATTTTACCGGCTGCAACAACCTCCAGGGCAATTGTAATCAAGACCTAAGTGTTCTAGCTACTTTATTTTTCACTTAGGCTACCTGGGCATTATCATTACATAGATGGCAGAGGGCCCTATTTAGAGATTGGCAGACATAGTACTCCATTACAAATGTGGGAGATGTCCAGTCCGTCCTATTACAAGTGCTATTGACTGTAATGCACTTGTGTTATGGTGGAAGGGACAGCCAACATACAGAAAGGTGATGAGAGGAAGGCTTGTAAATAGTCTCAGTGGAAATCACTCAGGGAAGCATTCACACCTATTGTCTTTTTGGCCACCGTGCCACCTCAGATTATACCCAAACATATGCAAATCGGTCTTTGTCCTGCTCCAATAGGAACAGTCCAGCCCAAACTGCCAAGCCAGGTCCTTTCTGACCCAGATCACAAGCAACCCAAAACCAGTTTCAGCCTGTTTGGGCCGCTTCAGTCGTGTTCAGCTTTGGTTTCAGTGGCACAGTGAGCACGGGACCCACCTACAGAAAAGGTGATGGAAGGAATGCTTATAAATAGTTTATTCACTGGCAATTGCTCAAGGTAGCATTCCAACCCATCATTATTTTGTCTGCTGTGCCACCTCACATTATATCCATTCATCAAACTCCCAATTAAAGCCATGGTGTACTCTGCTTCTTTTTATATTATTTTATAAAGGCAGTTTACACAAGGAATGAAGAAAAAAGTGACACTTTAAAGAACTTTTGAAAGTGTTTATTTGTATATAAAGATTATGTATTAGATTCCACTCTTGCAATAGTTTAAGGTTAATATTGAATGGATTATGGGCAGAAATGTGCAATTACATGTACTTTGGCTTAATTTACGTGTCGGAAGAGATTAAATAAAAGGACTATTCTAAAAAGAAGCAAAATGGTGCCCTTTTAAAAAGCCTTTACTTGACGCAGTTTAATAAATAAATGGAGGTTCTAATCAACACTGGTGACAGCGCTGCGGCTGCCAGGAGCCACTATTACCCAGAATGACTTGGTATCCCCTATCCTAATGGCTGCGACCAGGTCCTCCCACAGTTCATGTTCCCAATCCACTTTAGCCCAGGGGAGGGCATCCCTATAAAACATTTCTTGAACAGGTAATGACTTGCTTGTTTCCAGCTTAGACTATGAATAAGGGTATGTTTTAGTCTCCTGCAGTGACTGTTAAACCATGCACAACACATGTATACCCTGGAAGCCCTGCGACCAGCCTTGCATAGCCTTCAAGTGACCTAAACAACTTTTCATAGTGCTTGGTGATAGACACAAGGTCAGGAGTTCTTGATCCACTGCCACCCATTATCTCCATAGTATCAGCCACCAGGCCATAGACCTGGGCCAACGTTTCGAGATCACTGCAAACTGCCTCCCATTGTAGGGCCCGTTTATTATTTGTGAAAAGTGATTCAACCCTAGAGTTAGAGCTGCGGCCCGATGGGCTCCAGACGCAGGCCTATTAAGGATCAAATGGAGAGCATTGTGATCACTATCAAAGTGCTCTACGACCGCCATGTCTGTGAGAGAGGGCCACAGTCACAGAAAAATATAATTAATGAGACTCTTTTGCGACAGGCGCTTGAATGTGTGGGCACCCCTACAATTCAAGGTAGATCTACCATTACAGGCCCTAAGACCTGGATGGACCATTTTGCGAACATCTATGCAGGCAAGTTTATCTGTGGGAATAGAGAATTGGAAATTGATACTCACTGTCCTGGTGGCAGAAGTGCCCCTCTGATCTTTCAGTATGAGGATGTTGTGGAGGCAATTATGACTGTTCCCGCACGCAAAGCCCCGGGCCCCGAATCTTTCCCCTTATTTAGGGCCGAAACTGTGATTTGAGCCTCATATTTCCAGCCTCTGTACCACTCCTTGTCAGAAGGTTGTCCTATCCCAGGGTCTTGGCATACCACTGAGATATTACCTATTTACAAAATAGGCAGCAAAGATGATCCGAGAAACTACTGGCCCATCAGCCTTATTGACTCCTCTTAGAAACTCTTGTCCCATCTCATTCTGGGGCAGCTATTGGACAGGGTCATGGACAACTCCATTCTTTCTGAGTTCCAAGCGGGCTTAAGAAACAGGGTCAGCACAGTGGACCAAATTCTCCGCTTTTGCTGCCTCTACTGGAAAACCATCATGCTCGACAAAGGACATTTATATATTGTTTTTGCTAATCTAAGATCAGCCTTTGAGTCTATCCCCAAAGGTAAGCTGTGGGAGGTGCTGAAGGAGATGGGCGTCCTGATAACCTTTTGTCTGTTCTAATCAGGCTACACGTGCATAACAGAGCCAGGGTTAGATATGGCAATAATGGAAAGCTCACTGACTCTTTTAACATTGAATCTGGTGTTCACCAGGGTTGTGTGTTGGCTCCTACATTGTTCATGCTTTACATTAATGACCTGGTTCGGAAAATGATTTCCCAGGCAATGGCGCACCTAAGTTGGACCCCCATAAAATCGCTACGCAGCTTTTTGTAGGTGACACTACTAATATCTAAAACTCTGCGTGGTCTGCAGGCAATTTGTAGATCATTTTTTACATCTTTGCAGCACACAAGGCCTTGAGTTCAACATCAATAAAACCAATTTCATGGTGCTCAATCCTAATAAATCAGCCAGGACCAAGATCGTGGCGCAGGGTGTGTCACTTGAAGAAGGGCAGAAGTTTGTGCATGCTCTCTTGCCCCAGTGGTGATTTACAATCTCAAAGTGAAAAGCTCAGCCATGTATGTTGCAGAACTCTGGGGACACGCTGAGACTGATGAACTCTGTAAAGTAGAAAACAGGCTTGTGAGGAGTGTCCTTAACCTTCCGCAGAGTGCCCCTCGTCTTCTCCAGCTCCTAGACATGGGGTTTTACCCCATTAATCACGCTGCCATGGCTAGACTCATCATGTACTGGCATAGACTTTGGTCTACAGTGGAACTGGAATCCTACAGAGCTTCGATGAAGGCGCTGTTAAATTTTACCAGAGTATGAGAAGATCAGCTGGCTTGCTTATATCAAGTCCGTATTTATGAACTAGGTATAACCTCTCTTTGCAATTCACTGGGCACAGCTAAGTCTGCTTTTCGCTCCTTGATTAAAAATAGTTTATAAGAGCATTTGTGGTTGAGGGAACTGAAAAGTGTCCAAGCTGGGAGTATGGCTGATTTGTTTTTGGATATAAAGATTAAACCTGCTTATGAATTGTTTTTCGACATTCCCTGGCTCTACCCCATTACAACTTCATTTAAAATAGAGGAATGGTTTTCCCCTGTGAACAGTTTTTGTGTGAAGTGGGGCAAGAAGTACTGTAGCTCAAGTATGTGCCCCTCCTGTAACCTTGCAGAAGAAACCCTCCACCACTTTGCTTTTTTTCTGCCCCACTTATGCCAAACCAAGTAAGCAATGGCTAAAGCCTTTTTGCAATCTTTTGGGCTTCTGATAGTATGTGCATGCACTTCGCATCCTGCATTCTGATACCAGTAATGTGACCGTGGTTGCAATGACCAAGTTTCTGCATGCTGCCTGGCTTTCCGGTATTGGTGGTGCTCAGTAATGAAGTATTGATTCTTGTGTGTTTATTACAAGTGCATTTTTAATTGTACTTTGAATCTCAGTTCTTATTCTTTTTTACTTGCATCTAACTGAATGCTGTGCTGCTTTGTATTCGACTTTTTATGTGCAAATGTACTTTAGTGGCATTTTACCTTGTATGTACCGACTGTTATTTACTGTTTTTAATCTTATTAATGTTCTATACTGTTTTTGTTCTCATACTTTTCATTTTTATGTATTGTATTTTATGGATTTTTCATATCAGAAACTATTTTGATGATGATAAATAAATGTAATGCTCAGAATGACTGATGAGATGGAAATGCAACTAAAAGAAATCTCTTCACAACATTAATGTACTTGACATCCTCATCCACATTACGGGCACAAATCTAAACCTTGAACCCCACATAAACCTTTTCGCAAAAGTGAGAGCACTTTGAATTTAGACGACTGAAAGGAATAAAATCATACATCCTTGATGACAATTTGAAAACCAATGTACAACCTGTGATGCTATCCATAGCTACTTGTTCCTAAAAGTATCCCTAAGATTCACCTGTCCCTGTTGAAGACTGCATTCATGCTGTTAACAGGCTATAACCGCACCTCTCTCAGATGGGTTTATAGGTCTGAAACGTATTCAGATATACATGCTTTGTCTACAGGTTGGTAATCCTAACCATCTTGCACATAATTTGTTGATATTAAGTGATACCCGCAACCTAAGAAATACTCACTCACTTTTACTTGAAATCCTTCCTTCATAAAATGGACTGTAAAACAATCTTTCTTTGAGAGTGAGTTCAGAGTGTGCAACTCTGTTCTTCTTGAAATTAGGACTATTACACCTTCGTAATTTTCAAAAGAGATGTTGAAAGGACGATTGGTTCAGTGCCTTTTCCTCTGTTATTGGTTTACAGATTACAAGTTTGGGTTTCATTTGGTCTTCTAGACAAGAAAATGGATGTTGCATATTCTGTAGTCCATTAGGTTGTTTTACTGATGCTTGGGTGTATGCTTCTTTGACAATTTGTACAATTTGTACCATGAAGTTTGGTTGTTTTCTTGTACATACTGTACACACCTGCATAGAGTGGTCTCTTAATAGTGGCCTTGGCAACTGTATAGACTGTCATCCTACTTCATTGTTTAACTTATGCTTGAGTGTATTCATAATGATATATTGAACTGTTTATTGTTTAAAATATCGTTAATTCTCTTGAATTCTCTCTATGAATATTGGTTTATCTTAATCACTAATAACTTAACTTGATGCTGATCAAAATTGGTTAATGAGCAAGAGAGGTTTATGTATAAGGAAACCAAAAAAACACTGAGCAAGTTCAGTCTATAAAATACCGAGAGAAGACTTGGAAGACTTACAGATATTTTAGTAGGACCTATTCAACCAGAATGGATAACATATTAAAGGATATGACACAACAGAACAGCACTTAAGTTATCAGACAATAAATGCCTGGGGAGGCCATGGCTTGTACACCGTGCAAAATGGCCGCATTCTGAGGCAGCTCCATGATGACGGAGATGATATTTAATTCAGAAGCAGGCAATGTACACTTACAGGAATGATGGACATTTCCTCCTTGTGCAGCTGTGAGCATTATATGATCTTTGCTATGTGTGTTCAATTTAATTAAGAAGAATAGAGCTGACTAGAATACTTGACTGGAAGTATGATGGCCATTTTATGATCAGTGCTGATGTGAAGCTCGTAAGGAGCACTTTGCTGAAATACTGTCATCTTGCTTCACTAGTTCTCCACATAAAAACTGTTAGAAGTGGAGGCTTGATGAAGACTTCAATATCTTATCTCTTGACTAGGAACAAAAGCTGCCATTTTCATAAGGTCTGCAACTGATATCTCGATGAAATGTTTGGTGTGATTCTTACCAAGAATGTTATGATGAAAAATTATTTGTTTCACTTTCCAAGTCACTATATTGGAAATCCTTTCTCTCAATAATAAATATTATGAATGATCATTTGTATGGATGAACGTGCTTATGGCATATTTATATAGAGTGTGACTGCCACTTAATGAGGGAGTTAGAGCAAATGTTTAATTCTATCAAAGTTGATGTGCAGAAATACTATTGCATTGCCTTACTAATTCATTGTTTATTATCAGAAGCTATTTTATGTACAAAACTAGTATTAATGTGCTATTTCACAGCAAATACACATTTTTGACTTCGGGGCAACGGAATGGAGATTCAATAGCACAGGTTAAAATTACCAGCTTATAGTTAAAAATAGCTGACCTTAAGAAACATGCTGAAGATCTTGAGGATATAAATTGTAGAAATAATCTGAGAATATATTGCATTCTGGAAGGCACAGAAGACAATGATCCAATTGGCTCCTTTGAAATATTTATTTCAAAAGTTTTGAATTTACCATCCTACAGTCATCTAAACATTCATTGGGCTCACAAGTTGGTCAACATCAATCCTCAATTCTAAAGGTATTATGATATTATTTTGGGAACACACTGATCTCATTAAAGTTCTCAATGCAACAAAATTAAAGAAGCAGATAGCGTGGTTTGGTCATAAAATCTTTTTTCGCCATGATGTATTCATTGCAACATCAGATAGACAGATGCAGTTCCTGGTTTTAAGACCACAACTAAATAACTCTTAATGCCAGATTTGGATTGATACATCCCTGCTATTTTAGAATCACTTACAAATATTAAACAGTTAATTAGTATGATCCATTAAAACTCAGAATTTCTTTTTATGATTGTAGGGAGGAGGCAATGGAGACATCTAAAACTGAGACATACTTATGATATATCTTAAAATGTTTGTGTATTGCTAAAAATTCCCTGAAAACGTTTCTCTCTTTAGACAAGTGTATCTTTTCTTTATATGTCAAATCATATCCCCGCATTTTCCCTTGTAATTACAGGGTCCTGGTCATCCAAGCTGAAGGCCTATCATCTTTGTCCTTTGTGGTCTCCTCACCCCTTTAACATTTTTACATCTTGGTATGTCTTTCAGAAGTCGTTTATTTGACTTTTACTGACTTTTCCAAGTTGTTTTATGTTAGAAAATGCTCAATTTTTGCATCCCCAATTTTTTGCTGACTTTTATTGCTGGTTTTAGAATCTGCACAGTGGGACTCTGCTGTCCAGTGCACAGTGTACATGATCTTAATCCTAAACAGGAGACATTGTTTACAACGAATGCACTACAACGCATTCCGTTACAACGCGGTTGTTACAACAACCACGTTGTTACATCGCAAACCATTACAATGCAAGTCGTTACAACAACTTGCTGTAGGGGGCAGAAGGTGTTGGATTTAAAATCCAACACCTTCCCTACTGTTGCACAGACTGGAGTTGGAATAGTAAATTCTACTATTCCAACATCCAGTGCCCCTACAGCAAGTTGTTGTAATGACTTGTGATGTAACAATGCGGTCGTTGTAACGACAGTGTTGTAATGGAATGCATTGTAGCACATTCGTTGTAACATCCCATATTCTCCTAAACATGTAGAAATTGGTTAATTCCTGACTGGCTCATTTAATAATAAGGTTATATTATATAGTTCAGTAAATACAGCCATGGCATAGAAAGTTACATTTCACCTGTGGACTGCAGCATTTCTAGGGCCGCCCACTAGTGTGACAAGGAAACATGGCTTTGAGCCTACCAATTCAGCCTGACTGATGCACTTTAAATCTACAGCACAAACCTTTTTGACAAGTAAAAATGTCCCTTTTAAATATTAGTAAGTTGTCCCTATGTAGGCTTTGTAGCCCAGAAGGTGAGGTGTATGGTATTTAAAGGTGGGACATGCAGAAAATTAATTTTACCATGTCCCTACAATGACAATGACATGAACGCTATTGTCACTGTGGCACGCCTGGCAGTCCTATGTAGAAAATCTGAGTACAGACTATAATACTAATACTGTATCTCAGGAATGGGACAAGCTAGAAAAAAAAATTAGGCAACTATTTTTAAGAGATATTAAAAATTAAACTCAATGATGATGTCAGATTATAACAAGGAAATATGGCTTAAAAATGTTCCTCCCCTGGTCGCTGACAAGAAAGAACAGGAGTTTAATCTAAAAGCAAAGGTAGTCTACTGGCTGTGAAAGAACTCATGATGTCTCAGTGAATTGTTTGATGACATTGTTTTAATTAGGAGAGTTAAAAGGGTTGGCCATGACCTGGAGCCTGGGAATGGTGGCTGAGTAGTAATAAATGTTTGAAATCCCAGGTTAGTGTGAAGCTTGCTGTATTGCTTAAGCCACCTGATTAATCAAGATGGTGGCATCCAGGCCCATCGCTTAGGATACTTCTACAGGCCAACCATGCTGGCTTTGCAGTCTTATGCCACTAGTGTGTCTGGTCCACCAGAGGAAAGGGGCCCTTCTGTTTAATATTATATTGAAAACAGGAACCACTTCACAGCCCTCCACTCTGTTGAAGAGCTAGATTGACTTTTTGTCATCAGAGAATTTTTGGCCTAATTGTGTGACAAGGACACTCAGTGACTCTCATGATATGGAATATAGCTGGCTTGCACTCTAAACTCTCTAATGCAAATTGGTTGGAAATTATAAGAAAATATGGTTTAGTATGTTCACAAGAGACCTGGATGACAGATTTGTTTTGTATTGATGGTTTTCAAACTTTCTGTAACTTAGCTATTCCTTCATCAGCTAGACGGGCAAGAGGGGGTCAGCTGTTTTGGTGCTGGTAGTAAATTTTACAGTACTCAAGGTTACAGAACTTTTTTGCAATATGTGGTTTCAAATCTTACAATTAATCCTACCAGGTTCTCCAGATTTGATGCTTGTTAATTATTGTTATTATATTTTCGACCAAAGAATAACTGAGGTCATTGATGTTCTTGATAACTCTATTACAGCTTTTATTTTGAAAATCTGCCAGTAGGTCTCAATTGTATGGGCTGGGGATTTTAGTATAAATGTCTGTAAATTCAATGGACAGTAGGTCTGTGGTCTAGTGAATGTGAAAGATGAAAATGTCTCTAATTTCATGCATACTCTTTACGGAGAGCATTAAACAGGGTTCTAATTAAAAACATCTGACATTTGTAGGAGACATGGGGCTCCCTTTTAGTTCACTATTTCCAAACCTATAATGGAAATGGTAAAGGTAGTACTATTGATTTTATTCTGATCTCAGAAGATTTCTCTGCATTCAGTTCAAACCTTTCAGTTAATGTTAAATACACAAGTGATCATAATCCCCTTACCCTAGTTCTCAAAATGTATGTACAAGAGAGCCACAAATCCAATGAGTTAGAGGACTTAAAGTTTTCAGCTAACAAAGGTCTGAAAATCAAATAGAATAATATTAACCTCTATAATTTAATTTGAGAGTTAATTAAGAATAATGGGGATGTTTTCCAGGTCTGTGTATCAAATGAAGTTGGCCGAAATTTAGTCAATAAGGGATATGCTGCCTTATGTTCCAAAGTGTCACAAATGTTAATAGCTAGGAACCCCAAGAAGGATGCCCCAGTCAGAAGAGATTTATGGACCTCTCCTGCGCATTTGACAATGTAAATTGCTCAAAGGTATGGTCCAAGATGGAATCAATGGCTGTGGAAGGAGCTCTTGTAACACTGCTCTGAAGATTACATTGTGACACTTCAGTTAAGATACGCTATAGCCCAAATGGGGAGTGTACACTGCCAATCAGTTCTAATGGAGGGGTGCGCCAGGGGTGCATCTTGGCTCCATTTGTGATCTTATTTATATTAATGGAATGGATTAATATTTGTCAATCAAAGGGAAAGACATGCGGCAGATCGGGAGACGTCCAGTCCCTTGTCTCCTATATGCGGATGATGCCGTTTTGATAGCTAGAATGGCTAATAGGCTGCAATTAGTGTTGGAGGCATTTATTTCTTTTATGCACTGTTTAGCTTTAAGAGTCAATTACTCTAAATCTTTTATTATGGTCAATAGTCTGAAAATTACTAAAACCAAGAGTTAACTGATCGAGGATGCACAACTCAGGAGAGCTCCTTACTTTAATTTTTTGAAGTTACCCTTTGAATACGGTTATAACTGAAGCCATTTACTTAAAATTGTATCCCAACAATTTCAGCGAGCCATAGAAGCAGTTTTTTGCTACTGTTCTAGGCTGGGCTCTAAGAGCAACTGTATCCCAGTGGGGCTTTAGGGTGCTGGTGTTTGGGGCTACTTCAAGGTTGGAAGTCTCCAAATTATAAAAAAAGATTTGTTTGCTGATTCTTATCTATTACTTATTCTGTAGCTTCATTTATTGAACATGCTGAACTGGGTCTGTCTTATTTAGATGATGCGGTTTGCATTGCACCACTAATTCTATGGTTAAAGATCTGGTGCACGCTCGAAGCAGGTTTCTCAAGGTTAGTTCTTAAAAACTGCTTAGACCTGGAGAAAATGGATGAGATTCTATGGCTAAATTATGTCAAGCAGACATTTAAAGAACTAGGAGCTATAGAATTTTTTTCTAACCCAGTGCTGATTACTGCAAACTCTAAAGAATGAGTGAAAACTTTGGGACATATGTTCACCCCTATCGCCACCGGAGCATTGCTTTTTTTGTTGCTCCAGTGGCCTAGCGCCATTTTCAATATTCACAAGGTGGTGCTAAGCCACTTAGCGTAGCTTAAAGCCACCTTGTAAATATACCCCTTTCCACCGTAGTCCTCTGCGACAAAGGGGCGTGCAATAGGTGTTGCTATGGGTGTTCCACCGCAACACCCATTGCTTTTTTTCACTGCCCCAGATTTACAAGGAGGTGTAAATCTATGGCAGTGCCAAAAACTAACGCCATGAAACAGCAGCCGTTAGAATGATGCATGAGGAGAAATGCTTTTATTTCTGCTCGTTTTTGCTTTTCTATATGTGTTGCATTCTGCAGCACACAAAGAAAGAGCAAAAGCCTTTTAGTGATTGTTTATGTCCAGGAAGGTGTCCCCTCCTGCACGTAAACAATCATTAAATAATGATGATTTGCTACTTCTATGTGTGCTGCAGAATGTAGCTCACATAGAAATAACAAATAGTCATTATGGATTGTTCATGTGCAGTAAGGGACACCTTCCTGCACATAAACAATCATTGCCTGCGTTAGCGCTAGGCACCTAATTTTAGCGCTAGTGCAATGGAAAACACAGGGGTGCACCGTATTGTAGTAAATACGGTGGATCCCTGCATTTTGAAAATGACAGAGCGCGGCGCTGCCAGATTTGGTGCAGCACCGTGCTCCGACATTTTCCAGTAAATATGCCCCTTTGTTTTATGTGTATCAATTCAATGCACAGGTGACAAAGGTACGAGCCATGCACTCAGTTACTAGCTATTCTAAGTTAATTACCACCTTGGAAATGGAGCCTTATCTTGTCCTAATGCGATGCCCACACATAGATTATACTTCACATGATTACGGTTAAATACTGTGCATTTCCAGTACAGGGCCCTTGGTTAAGGTCCCTTCCCAGATGTCCTTGCGACAACTTTTCTTGCCAAAGCACAGTTCACTGTATGCTATTTTGTCTGATATACAAACTTTTACTTTCTAGATGTCTGTTCCCAAACCTACAGGATGCGAATGTTAGACTCTACCTGAGTGCTTTGGCCAATTTACAACAGCTCATTTCACCGGAAAATGTTATGCTGTGCTTAATTACATTATGAGTGCCATAGCAGTTAGGAAAATAAATGGTTTTACCATCACTTCCCAATTATGATAGATATTTTAATTATGCCTTAAATGTTATTTACCACTCAATTTTGCTCAGGTATTACTTTTAGGAGTGTCTGGGGATGTAGTACTGGTTTTATTGATTTTGGCCCACATGGATCAAAAATCCATTTTGCATTCCTTAAATAGCGAATTTTTGGTAATCGCTATTTAAGGAATGCAAAATGGAATGTAAGAAAATAGCGATTACCTAATAGCGATTCCTACAGTCGCAATTGCAATTAGGTAATCGCTATTAGGTAATACTAGGTGTGAATGCTTTTGTATTACCTAATTTGCGATTACCTAATAGGTAATCGCAAATTAGGTAAGGCAAAACAAAGGGTGCCCGAGGGCCTAAGGCCCCCCTGAAGCACCCCCAAAAAGTTGTGCGCATGTAAAGCGCACACATGCCCAAAGGGCATGTAAAGCGCACACATGCCCAAAGGGCATGTGTGCGCTACATGGCACTTTGAAAAATTCATTTTTGTGCATTTTCAGAAATTGCAGATGGTTACCATCGACTTGGTGTCAATGGTATTAGCATTTCCCAAATGGGCAGTTTGCATTTAGAAAATACTTTGTACATGTGATTAGAGAATCGCAAGTTGTGATTCTCTATTTGTAGTCGCAAGTTTAGGTAATCGCAAAAATTTAGGCTTTGTAGCCCAGAAGGTCAGGTGTATGGTATTTAAAGGTGGGACCATGTCCCTACAGTGACAAGGACATGAAAGCTATTATCACTGTGGCAGGCCTAGCAGTCCTATGTAGAAAATCTGAGTACAGACTAAAATACTAATACTGTATCTCAGGAATGGGACAAGCTAGAAAAATAATTTGGCAACTATTTTTAAGAGATATTAAAAATTTAATTCAATGATGAAGTCAGATTATAAATAAATATTAGGGAAATGTAGCTTTTAAAAAGTTACCTTTCCCCTGCTTGAAGTTACAAGAGGATCATTTGCATTAACTCCTCAGCCTGTACTTGGCCTGAAAGAGGTGCGAATGAGGTGTGAAATTTCTCCCAGGATCAACACAATAGGTCACAGATCAACCGTAATAGGCAGGAATGACTCCTTTGAGCTTAGCAGCAGGATGGGGCACTGTCATCCTGTTGTCACCACAATGTCACATCATACTTGACAGGTCTGTTTGAGGCACTTAAAACACTTTGGTACACTTGAATGGGAGCAAATAAGATTTCAGAACAATTCTTGTGTATCCCCTGTCTAGTGCTGAGGGCCCTGCTTTTATATTACCAGACCTCTGTCTCCTAGTTTATTAGGGGTACAGGGCCTGCTTCAAACTGGATGTTAGTGTTAGTTGTGGGTGGATACTGGTGACTTTCACAGTTCACTCCCCTATACAATCCCAGACTTCAGAGCCCAAGTTTAGTGTGGCCAAAGACTTCACTACCTTAGCATTGCCCTAGCACATGGCACTTTGGTACTGCTTGCAGTAAAGCAAAAAATAACTACTTAAAAAGGGAGAGTGGTTGGCCCCAGGAACCCTTTACCACATTGGTTAGGGAGTGCTCAGGAGTCACCCCTACCCACTGGCTGGTGGCAGGCATAAATGTGGCACCCCAAGGTACCTCCTTTGATCACTTTCCAAACCTGTAGAAGAAGATTGGCCTTACTGACTGTCACCTGAGAGCAGCCCTGAAGAACTTGACCTGCTCCTGAGTATAACGAGGACAAATAAGTAGACTCAAAGAACCAGTTGGCCGACCATCAGTGTTACTAGAGGGACACAAAAAGTAGCCTGGGGCCTTTTCATGGAAATTTCTAGCTGACCACTGGCAACTGGAACTTGGACTGGACTTTGCTGGTCGCCCTACCTGACACCCTGAGAATTTGTAAGTGCCACCCCTGAATTTCCAGGGGCCTTACAGTGTACTCATGTGATAGTTTATGCACTAAAAGTAGTTTGGAAACCTTTCTATTTCTTTTGACTTCCAGAAATTCACAGGACCAGTCCACTTGATTCATCCAACCCTAGCTCCATTGTGGTTGGGCTGAAATTGCACCTTAGTCCCAATCTACTGTGACCATTGACTATCATTGATGCTTTACTGTTGCTTGGCATCTTTTCTCCTTAATTCTTTACACATTCATATCTCTGGTTCCACTTATTGGATTTTTGTCATTTCGACATCATCTTGCTTATTATATTTTAATCTATCTTTATAACTTGGAGTGGGATTTTTTATGATATTGCATCTTTGACTTTTTAACTGTTTTGCTATTTCTCAGTGCTTTACACATTTTCTTTAAGTTAAACTTGTCTGCTCTGTGGCATTTCTACCAGGTTTAAATTACTGAAACCGTTGACTGGACCTAACAAGACAGTGACTTTATTACTTGTGGTGACCACTAATCTACTTGAAACACAAAAACAGTGAGGAGAGGGTCCAAGGGAAAAGTTTAAAGACCTGCGAGAAGTGATTCCCCATGTACAATAATCACAACACAAAACTTCTCGGGTCTATCATAAAGTGAAAATAAAATTAAAAATTGTGTCTCTCAATAAAGCTCCTCTGGGGAGCAATCACTTTTAGGACGAATGCCCTCACCCACCATAGGTGGCATGCTTCATCATATGGGCTTCTCCTCCCAGTGAGAAAACCTAGTCTCACCTAGGGCTACAACTCTCTCACTGGGAGATAGGAGCTCTGGGATGTTTTCATAACAATTCTAAGATGTTTTAAGGATGCTAAGATCCCATATGTGAATGCTAGGCGTCGTAAGGGTGCAGCGCTGAATATGATTATGACAATAATAGTGAAAATGTGATATTAAAACTACCTAGTTGGAACAAAAAAATTAAATATTTATTAGCCTGTCCAAACTGGCAGAATTAAAAAGCAGAGCAAAGCAGTGTAAATTAAACTGCTAAGTTGACAAGATCGGTCCAAAAAAAAAAAAAAAAAAAAATATGGGCTTCTCCTCCCAGTGAGAAAACCTAGTCTCACAGAGGGCTACAACTCTCTCACTGTGAGATAGGAGCTCTGGGATGTTTTCATAACAATTCTAAGATGTTTTAAGGATGCTAAGATCCCATATGTGAATGCTAGGCGTCGTAAGGGTGCAGCGCTGAATATGATTATGACAATAATTGTGAAAATGTGATATTAAAACTACTTAGTTGGAACAAAAAAATTAAATATTTATTAGCCTGTCCAAACTGGCAGAATTAAAAGCAGTGCAAAGCAGTGTAAATTAAACTGCTAAGTTGACAAGATCGGTCGACATGTTTCAGCCTATTTGATCTTAAAAACGTATCCAGGCTTTCATCAGGACCATAATAAAGAAACAATGCTGCTGCATACGTGAAAAAATAATAATGAACAGTGATATCAAACCAGTAATCCAATTGATTAGACTCGGTACTACTGGAACTTATCTGTAGATATGAGACACAAAAGACACAGTGTAACAAATCAAACTACATTGTCATACAGTATCGTTATGGGCAATGTGTAATGGACATGAATAAAAACATGTCCATAGAGTACTAGCATAGTACCCAATACAATCCTACTTACCCAAATCGATGGATAAGTAAGCCCACCTCTACCTGGTAACAACTCAGGGAAAGGGGCCCCGCTCTGCAAAACGACAAAAGACATGTGTCACTCATCTCTCGTATGTAGTGTGAACACATGTCTAGATACGAAAACAATAAGTGTTGTAGGTAAAACCCAGTGGTGAAGATATAACAAAAGGACTCCACTAATCTTCCTAACAATGGTACTAATGGACATTGCCTGATGAAGCTTATTATCAATGCAAGAAAAATTGTAAATGAGCGTGCTATATATGAGACAAACTCATATAAAACGATTTAAAGTACATAACGCTCAACAATTCATCAGATGGTGCCTCGTTATTAGATGGCACCCCATGCCTCTCATATGTAGTATAATACATGTGATCACAAGAATGTATTGTAATCAAATAGCTCTACAAAGCCTCAATCATCACCAAGCTGATTAAGAAATGTGCACATGATCTGTAGAGCAAACTGCTATAGATATGTTTCTAAAATTGTTAAAATTGTTATTAGCGTGTAACACACAACAATCTCTTTAAAAATTGTCTCTTTAAGAAAAGACTCAATAGCGCTCTCCACTAGAATATAGATCTACAAAGATGTATAGTGCTAGAATACATATTGGCCATAACAACAAGTGCTTTGCTCAAAATTATGTATCTACATATATCGAGTGCAATTTATTCCTTGACAGACGTTTTAATTACTGTCAACATCGCTCAAAAAGAGTCCAAATGTACTCACTACCATTGTACACAGACTGGTTAAATACAAATAGGCACATGTCTCTCCGACACAGGACGTACGCTTTTATCAGAGGATATAGATCTCCGTATGGACACTATCTCATATGGTGTCCCTACATGTAGCAACCCTCGCCATAGTGCCCTGCTTACCTCTCCGTCGGTACCCCGTTGTGGTACATGAGCTGCAACCGGAGGCACCGATGGGAGGATTTCTTCGCATTTAAATACCCGGACGAATGCCCAGTCATCTTGTGGAAGGACCCCAAGGTGTCTATCGTATTTCGCCCGAAGTCAAGAGTGCGCATGCGCGAACAATAGTGTTTCTCATTCGCGCATGTACTCTTCGTCACGCATGCGCAACAGATAGTGTTTAAGTATTCATGCATGCGCTGTACGATGCTCTCCACGATACGCACGCAAAACCACTATTACTCACTCTAGATTTTAATAACAGTGTGGATACAGTTATAAATATAGCAATCATTTTTAAAAAATTGACGAAAAATAGCGAAAGATACGCCATATGGAGGTGTCATAATCCAGTGTTGTATTTACTTGTACTACTTTTTATCGCTTCTTACACTGCTCACTTAGTACTGCACTCTGTCTCCATAGTAAAATCTGTATTAACTTGTCTAATATGAGATCATCAATGGCCCTATGCACATCATTGTATGCCATAGTTTCATAAAATTGTGCCATATCCTGACTCATATTAAGCTTGTGTAGTGCGTACATACATGGGCTTTGATAACTAGTTGCCCAGGCCCCTGGTGCTACATTACTTAGTCCAAAGACAGATCCTGTTGGTACAAAACATTTGGAAATGCTCTCTATGAATAGCGAGAGATAGCATTCATTTTCCATTTAGAATAAGATCTCCTTAATGTTCTAGACTAGAGACATCTACTCTTAATCACAAGGATAACCACGGATTCTCTTCGTTCAATCCTGAGATATCTGTCTTCAATCTATGGACCCAGCGCTGTTCTTTGCGAAACAGAAATTTGGATATATCCGTAATATGAGGTGGAATGAAAGGTTGTTCAAGGACTGTCCAACGCAAATCATTTGCTTGATGGTCCATATCCAGGAAATGATTTGTCAGTTTTGTAGCCCTCTTCTTACAACGGATCGTGCTTTTATGCTCCAATATTCTTGTTTTTATCTTGCGCGTAGTCATCCCCACGTAGCGCATACCACACGGACAAGTAATTAGGTAAATAACCTTTTCACTGTTACAATTAGTATGTTTAAACAATGTCCAGGGCCTGTTTGTACCTATGTCCACTTCTGTCATATGCGATGTTTGTGGGCAGACTGCACAAAGCCCACACGGAAAATGACCTTTAACTGGAGGAAGCCCCACAGGGGTACTTGATCAGAAGGCTTAGATTTACTCATGGGCCTTGTATGTACCACTTGGTCTTTCATGTTAGTGCTCCTTTTGAAGGCAAACAGAGGAAGAGGTATAGGTGCTCTTGCTACGTTCAGGATCTTCCAGTGTTTGAGTATGCTCCTTTTAATTTGGTTTGAATAGCTGCAAAACGTATTCACACAAGTAAGCCTGGGTTCTACTTCTTTAGATGGAACCTCTTCAATCAGTGATTCCCTATTATTGTTTGCAGCTCGTTTCCAAGATCTACGAATTGTATTCTTCGGATACTTCTTCTCTTTTAGGTTGGTGCTCAGTATACTCGCATGTTCATTGTATTTCTCCATAGTCGAGCAGTTTCTTCGTATCCACAGAAACTGCCCAAAAGGCAAGTTCTCACGTAGAGCCTTCGGATGATAACTGTTGAATGATAACAGTGAATTGCGTGCCATTGGTTTTTAATAAAGTTCGGTACTGAGTCCTTCACCTTCTGGGTAAATCCGAATATCTAAAAATGGCAAACTGATGTTCGAAAATTCAATTGTGAATTTCAGAAAGTTGTTTCTAGTGTTTAACCACTGATGGAATGATGTGATGGTGTCCGGGGTGCCCCGCCAGACCACAAACACATCGTCTATATAGCGTTTCCAAACCCTTATGTGTTTTTCAAAGGGATTGCTATTTTGTAAGACGATGGTTTGTTCAAAGTGATGTACATAAAGATTGGCCAGGCTAGGGGCAAAAATACTGCCCATAGAAGTATCGGACGTTTGCAAGTAGAGGTCATCTTCGAACTTAAAGAAGTTTTCTTTCATCGCTAGGCGAGCGCATGTCATAATGAAATGTACCGGAGTAATACTGTCCATGGTACTAGAATTCAATATTGACTCGACTGTGGCCAATGTTTCGTCCTGAGGTATCGAAGTATACAGTGACTCGACATCAAAAGAGACCAGATAGTCTTGCTCCAAGTCAAAGGCAGTCTGGTCCAATAGTCGTAAGAGATCTTTTGTGTCCTGTATATAAGTCGGCATTTTTAGCACAAATGGTTGCAGGAAGAAATCCACAAAGGTTGAAAGAGGCTCAAGTAGAGACCCAATTCCTGAAATAATGGGTCTCCCTGGCGGTGGCAGTATCCCCTTATGGACTTTAGGAAGTACATAAAAATACGGTGTTATCGGATGGGATGTGACCAGAAAGGCTGCTTCGTGTTCAGTGATCCAGCCTTCCTCTTTCGCTTCATCCACTATTATTTTAATTTCAGTAGATAGTCGTTTGGTTGGATTTCTTCCTGCAAACATTTGTGCTAAAAATGCCGACTTATATACAGGACACAAAAGATTGCAGGAAGAAATCCAACCAAACGACTATCTACTGAAATTAAAATAATAGTGGATGAAGCGAAAGAGGAAGGCTGGATCACTGAGCCTCTTTCAACCTTTGTGGATTTCTTCCTGCACCCATTTGTGCTAAAAAGGCCGACTTATATACAGGACACAAAAGATCTCTTACGACTATTGGACCAGACTGCCTTTGACTTGGAGCAAGACTATCTGGTCTCTTTTGATGTCGAGTCACTGTATACTTCGATACCTCAGGACGAAACATTGGCCACAGTCGAGTCAATATTGAATTCTAGTACCATGGACAGTATTACTCCGGTACATTTTATTATGACATGCGCTCGCCTAGCGATGAAAGAAAACTTCTTTAAGTTCGAAGATGACCTCTACTTGCAAACGTCCGAGACTTCTATGGGCAGTATTTTTGCCCCTAGCCTGGCCAATCTTTATGTACATCACTTTGAACAAACCATCGTCTTACAAAATAGCAATCCCTTTGAAAAACACATAAGGGTTTGGAAACGCTATATAGACGATGTGTTTGTGGTCTGACGAGGCACCCGGACACCATCACATCATTCCATCAGTGGTTAAACACTAGAAACAACTTTCTGAAATTCACATTTGAATTTTCGAACATCAGTTTGCCATTTCTAGATATTCGGATTTACCCAGAAGGTGAAGGACTCAGTACCGAACTTTATAAAAACCAATGGCACGCAATTCACTGTTATCATTCAACAGTTATCATCCGAAGGCTCTACGTGAGAACTTGCCTTTCGGGCAGTTTCTGAGGATACGAAGAAACTGCTCGACTATGGAGAAATACAATGAACATGCGAGTATACTGAGCACCAACCTAAAAGAGAAGAAGTATCCGAAGAATACAATTCGTAGATCTTGGAAACGAGCTGCAAACAATAATAGGGAATCACTGATTGAAGAGGTTCCATCTAAAGAAGTAGAACCCAGGCTTACTTGTGTGAATACGTTTTGCAGCTATTCAAACCAAATTAAAAGGAGCATACTCAAACACTGGAAGATCCTGAATGTAGCAAGAGCACCTATACCTCTTCCTCTGTTTGCCTTCAAAAGGAGCACTAACATCAAAGACCAAGTGGTACATACAAGGCCCATGAGTAAATCTAAGCCTTCTGATCAAGTACCCCTGTGGGGGCTTCCTCCAGTTAAAGGTCATTTTCCGTGTGGGCTTTGTGCAGCCTGCCCACAAACATCGCATATGACAGAAGTGGACATAGGTACAAACAGGCCCTGGACATTGTTTAAACATACTAATTGTAACAGTGAAAAGGTTATTTACCTAATTACTTGTCCGTGTGGTATGCGCTACGTGGGGATGACTACGCGCAAGATAAAAACAAGAATATTGGAGCATAAAAGCACGATCCGTTGTAAGAAGAGGGCTACAAAACTGACAAATCATTTCCTGGATATGGACCATCAAGCAAATGATTTGCGTTGGACAGTCCTTGAACAACCTTTCATTCCACCTCATATTACGGATATATCCAAATTTCTGTTTCGCAAAGAACAGCGCTGGGTCCATAGATTGAAGACAGATATCTCAGGATTGAACGAAGAGATTCCGTGGTTATCCTTGTGATTAAGAGTAGAGGTCTCTAGTCTAGAACATTAAGGAGATCTTATTCTAAATGGAAAATGAATGCTATCTCTCGCTATTCATAGAGAGCATTTCCAAATGTTTTGTACCAACAGGATCTGTCTTTGGACTAAGTAATGTAGCACCAGGGGCCTGGGCAACTAGTTATCAAAGCCCATGTATGTACGCACTACACAAGCTTAATATGAGTCAGGATATGGCACAATTTTATGAAACTATGGCATACAATGATGTGCATAGGGCCATTGATGATCTCATATTAGACAAGTTAATACAGATTTTACTATGGAGACAGAGTGCAGTACTAAGTGAGCAGTGTAAGAAGCGATAAAAAGTAGTACAAGTAAATACAACACTGGATTATGACACCTCCATATGGCGTATTTTTCGCTATTTTCCGTCAATTTTTTTTAAATGATTGCTATATTTATAACTGTATCCACACTATTATTAAAATCTAGAGTGAGTAATAGTGGTTTTGCGTGCGTATTGTGGAGAGCATCGTACAGCGCATGCATGAATACTTAAACACTATCTGTTGCGCATGCGCGACGAAGAGTACATGCGCGAATGAGAAACACTATTGTTCGCGCATGCGCACTCTTGACTTCGGGCGAAATACGATAGACACCTTGGGGTCCTTCCACAAGATGACTGGGCATTCGTCCGGGTATTTAAATGCGAAGAAATCCTCCCGTCGGTGCCTCCGGTTGCAGCTCATGTACCACAACGGGATACCGACGGAGAGGTAAGCAGGGCACTATGGCGAGGGTTGCTACATGTAGGGACACCATATGAGATAGTGTCCATACGGAGATCTATATCCTCTGATAAAAGCGTACGTCCTGTGTCGGAGAGACATGTGCCTATTTGTATTTAACCAGTCTGTGTACAATGGTAGTGAATACATTTGGACTCTTTTTGAGCGATGTTGACAGTAATTAAAACGTCTGTCAAGGAATAAATTGCACTCGATATATGTTGATAAATAATTTTGAGCAAAGAACTTGTTGTTATGGCCAATATGTATTCTAGCACTATACATCTTTGTAGATCTATATTCTAGTGGAGAGCGCTATTGAGTCTTTTCTTAAAGAGACAATTTTTAAAGATATTGTTGTGTGTTACACGCTAATAACAATTTTAACAATTTTAGAAACATATCTATAGCAGTTTGCTCTACAGATCATGCGCGCATTTCTTAATCAGCTTGGTGATGATTGAGGCTTTGTAGAGCTATTTGATTACAATACATTCTTGTGATCACATGTATTATACTACATATGAGAGGCATGGGGTGCCATCTAATAACGAGGCACCATTTGATGAATTGTTGAGCGTTATGTACTTTAAATCGTTTTATATGAGTTTGTCTCATATATAGCACGCTCATTTACAATTTTTCTTGCATTGATAATAAGCTTCATCAGGCAATGTCCATTAGTACCATTGTTAGGAAGATTAGTGGAGTCCTTTTGTTATATCTTCACCACTGGGTTTTACCTACAACACTTATTGTTTTCGTATCTAGACATGTGTTCACACTACATACGAGAGATGAGTGACACATGTCTTTTGTCGTTTTGCAGAGCGGGGCCCCTTTCCCTGAGTTGTTACCAGGTAGAGGTGGGCTTACTTATCCATCGATTTGGGTAAGTAGGATTGTATTGGGTACTATGCTAGTACTCTATGGACATGTTTTTATTCATGTCCATTACACATTGCCCATAACGATACTGTATGACAATGTAGTTTGATTTGTTACACTGTGTCTTTTGTGTCTCATATCTACAGATAAGTTCCAGTAGTACCGAGTCTAATCAATTGGATTACTGGTTTGATATCACTGTTCATTATTATTTTTTCACGTATGCAGCAGCATTGTTTCTTTATTATGGTCCTGATGAAAGCCTGGATACTTTTTTAAGATCAAATAGGCTGAAACATGTCGACCGATCTTGTCAACTTAGCAGTTTAATTTACACTGCTTTGCACTGCTTTTAATTCTGCCAGTTTGGACAGGCTAATAAATATTTAATTTTTTTGTTCCAACTAGGTAGTTTTAATATCACATTTTCACAATTATTGTCATAATCATATTCAGCGCTGCACCCTTACGACGCCTAGCATTCACATATGGGATCTTAGCATCCTTAAAACATCTTAGAATTGTTATGAAAACATCCCAGAGCTCCTATCTCACAGTGAGAGAGTTGTAGCCCTCGGTGAGACTAGGTTTTCTCACTGCTAGGAGAAGCCCATATGATGAAGCATGCCACCTATGGTGGGTGAGGGCATTCGTCCTAAAAGGGATTGCTCCCCAGAGGAGCTTTATTGAGAGACACAATTTTTAATTTTATTTTCACTTTATGATAGACCCGAGAAGTTTTGTGTTGTGACCACTAATCTACCCCAACTAATAAACCACTTTCTCACATTTTATATTATCTTTTCTTTTCCCTCCTCTAGACCTCTTTGAATATGTTGTTCCTTGCGTCTTTTGAACTTTCACTCTACTCATGTTTATAATTCACTTCAATTCTTTTATTGTCATAATGTATTATTCAAAACTTAGAGGCAAATTACGATGTCGGTCATAAAGCCTTCGACCTTAGGCTGGAGGCTTTACGACCGACATCGTCAGTTTCAATTCCGATCGGCTGATTACGATACAGCCGGTCAGAATTTAAACCGGGTGGTCATTCCAGCTGGCTTCAAGGTGGAACCGGCCCCTAATCCATATGGACGGTGGTTTACGTTGTCCAGATTGTGATGCACGGTTTCCGGCAGGGTTTCGATGCCGGCCTGTCTTACATGGAAACCGTGTCAGAAAGCGTGTTTGGGAGCTCCTAGCAGGGCCCCCTTTCCCTTTTGGGGGCCCAGGAGGCACCTATGGTGCCCCCCTGTTAATCCCTGCACCTTGTGGCAGGCACCTTGAGGTGCTGGGATTAACATAATCTCCCATTTCTCTATTGGAGCTTTTCTTATGACCTGTTTACGGTCGTCACACAAGCCCCCATACAGAAATGGGAGAATGGTCGCATCATAATTAGGCAGTCGGGACTGCCAATCGGAAGTCGGTCGGTCCCGTTTCCACCACGGTGTCAGTCGAAGGAAACTCTGACCAACATCGTAATAGCCCCTCAGTAGTTTAAGTATATTTATATTGTATCATAGATGTTTTTTCTCCTAAATTCAGAGTAGTATGGTGGCATGTTAAGCTTTTAGATAACCCAAAAAACGTAAAGCTGTTTAACACATCTAGCCAGCTTAAGATAGGTGTAGCATTATTACAGGATGACTGCCTGTCTTCCTTAAAAAGAAGCAATGAAAACTTAGAAGATGTTGGGTTGGTACTGTTTTCCAATTTCCTGCTTCATAGCACAAAATTGGATGATACTTTTATGAATCAAAACCGGTACACCACATTAGAATCTTGTGAAGGATGACAAAGGTAGGTAGGCTGTTGTCAAATTATTAGTTAATAAAATACTAATTGCAATTTTCAATCTTTATTGTACAACATCAGTAAATAACCCCTTTTGGAATGTTATTGCTAAACTAATGCTGAAATACACTTGCAACTGTTTTATCTTAGCATGTGATTTTAACCAGGAAAATGTTCCTATATTAGATAGGAACTCAAAAGCAAGATATATCCCAAACAAAATGCATAAACAATTTTCTTTTGCAATTTCGTGAAAACCGAAGAAATCCCCTGGACCGGATGAGTCCACAATTTAATTTTATTTCTATTTTTCAAAGATATTCCCCAAGAACCTGTAATTGTATCATTCCTTTGCAGAACTGACATTGGCGCAATGCACTTTCCAAGAAGTAATAATATGCCCAATATCTAAAGACAATTGTGATTTAAAGCTTTGTAAAAGTTAAAGACCTATCTCCTTGGCTAAAGTTGAATATAAAATGTATGCAAAGATCCTGGATTTAAGGATTGATCCTATTTCGCCTAAGCTTATTAGACTGACACAATTAGGTTTTGTGAAAGGTAGCCTTTCCTCTGATAACACTAAAATGTTCTTCAATATTCATAGTAAGGGATTGAAACTTTCACTCCCATTAGCTTCAACTGCATTAGATGCGGAGAAAACATTAGATAGAATTGGTTGTTAATTTATATTTAACATTGTAACTGTTTATGCTTTGGTCCACAAATACTGGATTTATTTTGTCGCTGTACTTTTCTCCTAATGCTCAGATGTTTGGAAATGGTATTTTATCAGAATATTTCCCCTTCAAAAGGATAATTGAGAAATTTCAGGTTTTCCATATGATATTTTTCAGTTGAAGTTATCTTTATATGAGGATGACATTCTCCTTTATATATATAACCCTGACGTGTCTTTATTTGGTTTCATGAAAGAAGTTTGAAAATTCACTTCTTTATCGGGAAGTCTGAAATGCTGCCTCTTAATACATTTTCTACAATAGTTATCCAATACCCTGGGATTTTCCTGCAACTTGACCAAAATTAAATACTTAGGGATATGGTTTACAAATTAGAGAAACTATTAACATAAATTTGATTAACTTCATTGTTTTAATTTTGGTGGGGACAATTACATTCTACTAAAATGATGATTTCCCTTCTCAAATTATATGCAATTTCTATGATCCCTGTTCAAATCCATGCTGTATTTTAAAAACAATAGATTCCATTTTGGTTAAATTTTTATGCAATAATAAAAGTTAGATTAGCTCTTTCACATTTGAAGATGTATAAACAGGATGTGGAAGAAAGGTGACCATATTTTCAATGATATCACAATACATTTCGTTTACAACAACTTTCACATTGGTACCCTTGGATAATAATATTGGGTGACCTTTATGGGAAAATGTTGAACATTCTTTAATTTCACCCTTTTTTAAAGATCTTGAATCATTGTTCTAAGAATGTTATATTTATCATTACCTGGTACTGCCTTTTCATGTAATCGCTTAAGACACATTTTCTCAAGGACAATATTCTTTCACAGTCAACGAAAAATTGATTTCATGAATTCATGTTAGAAGTCATGGAAAGAGAAAATAATTATATGGATCCATCAATAAATGACTAACAAAAATGTTCTTTCTTTTAAAGAAATTCAAACTATCTTTAAATGACCAACCTCATTTGAAAAGAAATAGGATTTGTTAGCTGATTCTATACCCACCTCTCATTCTGATTTATCAGAAGACTATCTTTGAAACCCAAAAGACGATACCTCAGTCATTATCTCACCACTCTAAAGCGTCAATAATTTACAAACATTATAATGTACCTAACAAACTCAGACTGAAATCAAAAAATTGAATTGAAATGGGAAGAAGACTTAGAAACTATCTGCTTTATAGATTGCTGAAATAAAGTATGGGAGAATACTCACAAGTCATCCTGTGCAGTAAACACCACTCATATGTTATATTTTATTTATAATAGACTAATTACACCAGTTGAATTAGCGATATTCAATATTGATGCTCATGCTACTTGTTGGTCGTGCAGTGAAATGAGAAGTGACTTGAAACACATTAATTACCTTCTCAATTACCTTCCCAAATATATAAAATGTTTGAAAAAAGGTTTGAAATCAAATTTGTGAGGATATGGGTGTATTATAAGATATGGCTGTGGGGTCTTATCATGGAATTCACTTGCAAAAACTATCTTAGGTCAAGTCAGGCTCATTTGTATCACCTTTGCTCAACGCTGGGTGACTGTGAATTTTAGCAGCAAGGCTTAACTTAGTGTAAAGCACTTAACAGCACCAAACAAAGAAGTACAAAAGTCACACATCACGAAAGAGACATAACAACAGGTTATAACAATAGAGCATATTTTTGTACATTTTTAGAGATCATGATGATCACAATCCACTAGAGGGTTCCGGAGATACGGATTTTTGAAGATATAAATACTTTTAAATGCAACCGTAAACAAGCATTGGTCAACCAAAAGTTTGTAAGAGTTTGAAAGAGTTAGTTCGACAACTCTGACCTGGCTTGGGCGACCAAATCCAACAGGATGGAGGTCTAGGGGGCCAGAGAGGATACGTTGCCAGTTACATGGCCACCAGAGCATTTTTAAGGCAAGTTCCAAACCTTACAAGACGACCGCTATTGACTTTAATCGAGTGGCCCTGATGCGGAAGATTCAGGCAAAAAGATGCAATGTGTGGCATGTGGCTGTCCCAAAGTACACTATTCTAGCAACTCTCAAAGTGTTGGGACCCTTCCTTGGTAGTCAGGAGCTTGGTAGCCCACCCTAGAGGTGTGACTACCTGAGGACTACATGCCCTGAAACCGGTTTGGCGATGGGTTTTCCCTTTCTGTCCCTGTCTCCAACTTGTCTGCAGGAACATAAGGCATCCTGCTCGGGAGTGTTTTCACAGGCGTCTCTTCAAAAGTGGTACCCTCTTTGAACCTCAGCTTTTGGGCTAATACCCGAGTGGTGTTCCAGGGCGAGGCGGTAACACCTCACTCTGCTGCAACTGCCTTTGTTCTTAAGCCGGGGAGTCATTCATACATCTACCCTGGTGGGCAGAAAGCTGTCTGTATGCTAAGACCTTGCTCCTCGCCGCCCTTGGTGTCCTTCTCCTATGAAAAAACACTACGTTGTGCGTCTTGCACGTGCGCATGCGCACGCGCAAGATGCACAAAGTAGTGTTTTTTCATAGGAGAAGGAGGACGGCGAGGAGCAGGAAGGAGAGTGGCCAGGCAGAGGAGGAGGCAGCCACGCAGGTAAGTGCCTTCTTTTTTATTTTTTTATTAATTTGGGAGGGTGGAGGGGCTGGCTAACTCCTCTCCGCCACGGAAGGGAGTTTTTGCCTAAACTACGAGTTTGGAACGGAGCACGGAGTAGGCAAAAAATGTGCAAACTCTGTTGACGGAGCGGAGTTACCCGCCCGGGGTTAGTCAAGGTTCTGTTTTTTAAGCATGCTTCTGCCCATCTCGGAAGTATTGAGCTCTTGAAGTCTTCTGTGAGGGGGCATGTTTTGTTGAAATCTGTGCAGGGAATGGAGAAATATCTTTTTACCCTCATCAGCGCAAGTGAGAGGTTCCTGGTGACCCGATTTAGGTTTAATCAGATTCACCATCTTCTGGCTATCCCATCTGATTTTATTCATCTAAAAGAGAGAGAGTCTTGTGGCTGCGACTCTAGGTCTCCACAGGACACCCTAAATTTTGTACTTTTCTGCATATATTTTAGTTATCCTGGGAAGCAGTTTCTCCAGCCCCTTTTAAAATCTATGAAGTTTAGGCAAGCCCGAGTGGCGCTCATGTACTTACAACTTTTGCCCAACGAATATACCCGTTTTGCAGTTACAAACTTCCTGTGGGTCGCTTTTAGTTCAAGACAATTAAGACCCGAGTGAGTGCTGCCCGGACTCCCCCTCACAAGGTTTTTTAATTAATTGAAATCAGGTCTTTTTTCTTATGTATTTTTATCGGTAATGGATTTTAAATGAATATGTTTTACTGCATACCTTTGGCTGTGTTTGCACCCGAATAAAGATTTATTTAAATATATATATAAAGGTTACAGAAGTGAGTATTCAGTCCCTAGTATATATTTTATTCAAGGCAGATAGGAGTGAATATTAATAGAGGTATGTATTATTTTTTAAATGTAGGTTAGTGTACATTCAAATATTCGCTGATTTTAAGTGGTAGGTAAATGAAAATAATTATGTGGTTTACATATAAAAGTATGCATTGTAAACCATATAGCTATGTGCATAAAAAATACACATTCAACATTTGTACTTCAAATATAACTGCCAAGGACGGTATGATAAAAGTGGCATTTATTCCTATGATAATGTGACACCATTCAAAATGTGGATTTCTTATATCTTGGTTCCCTTCTTTCTGAGCAAAGGTGTCCGGTGCTGGTTGGTTAGAACTATCCAGAATTATTAAATGCTTAGGTGTCTAGTGCTGGTTGGTTAGACCTATCCAGAATTATTAAATGAGCAGTGTGTCTGTGATTATAGAGTTTGGGGCATAACAATATTCCTGGCTCTTTTTGTCCTGCCTGCCGCGGTCCATAGCGAGCCACCGTTGGGGAGTATAAAACTCCCTCAATCATGCACTGGAACGCTTCACGTTCTAGTGTTTCGGCGTGTTGACAGCGCTTCCGGGTCACTTATCTTTTGTTTCCTGCCGAGTTTGCAGCGTCTCTGCCTCTGGCTTCGTCCCAGCATTCGCAGGCTCACGGCTCCCTGGGATTCGGATGTCTCTCTGCGAAGCTGCGGTGTTCCTGTCCTCGTGTTCTGCTCCTGCTCGCCTTCTCTCGGGTCCTCCTGGATCATTGCGCATCCTGCTGTTTCTCGTCTGCGGTGGTGTCCTCGACTTCATCTCCTGCTTGGAGGGGCCTCAGTCATGGGGAGCACAGCGAATCCTGAAGCTCCTGGGACCTGTAAAGGAAAAGAAGAACAATTACGGTAAAATAATTTCATGCACATTTCGTGGATCAAGATATCAGGCCATAAATAGTTGATACTTATCTCTGCAAGTTCCTCCGTCCTTGGGGATCTGCCTTGTTCCATCTTTAGTTTTGTTGTTACTGGGGATAAGAAGCATATTTATGTTTTTGTTCCTGAAGAAAGGAAGCACAAGGACAACTCAAGGTGGAAATTATTAGCTTGATTCCAGTTTTTTCCCAGTTCTCATTTCATGAATAGCCATTTCTAGATTAGGTGAGTGCTTTATACTCTTCCTTTCTTTTTTACTGCACCTAGAGTTGTTATTGGGCATTAAGTCACTGATATCTTTTTATTTGTATAGATAAACGCCACCATACAGTATTTGGGCTATTTTCTAATCAATGGAAGAGGGGAATTATTGAGGTATTTACACCACAGTCTCTTTGTCCTCTGTCTAACCTCTCAGACTTTATTGTACATAGCTCACTTTCTTCCTTGTTGCCTCATGTAGGAATTATCCTGATTGCCTGAATGGACATCTGACTAGGAGACATTGTGGGACATTTGTTCTCTCTTTTTTTCCCTTCCCCTCTTCCCCTGATTTACCATTGTGCTTTGACATTGTTGGGCACCATTGGTGGATAGGGGACGGTGGGATTTTTCCAGCTTGCGGAAATCCTGGTAAGAGCTTGACACTTTTCAATAGACCACTGATCAAATGAGTCAGTACACCCTGCAGAAAACGGGTACCATCTGGCCTCAAGGGATCAGCTCATATTATCAGGGACAGTGGGCCTACTAATAATTTGGTGAACCAGCTTCTAATGGCCATAACCATTAATCATACAGTATTTGCTCTCTAACATAAAGGAAACATGCCACATTTCTACAGCATATGCAGTACTCATGTTCAACTTCATTCAGTTCAGGTATGACTCTATCGAAGGGGATGAAGTTCTTTTTGGAGTTGGAAATGGGAGAATTTAAGATTTATGCACAGTATGTACCTGACTAATGCAAGCCATTTAAATATGATTGTGTTGAGTCAAGCACAAGTCCTTGAAGGTTCTTTCACGAAGATGCAGTACAGTAAACCATTACAAGATGTTCCTCTTGAGTCAGACAGAAGACCTTGAAGATTCTTTCACAAAGGTGCAGTACTGCAAGCAATTATTAGGTGTTCCACTTGAGACAGATGCAGATGTTTGCTACATAGACTGCTATACCTAGGACCGATGCAAAAGCTCCCATAAGTACCTCCATTAAAGTTAACATTGCCATCTCAATATCAGAATTATGAATTATTGGCAACCCTCTTGAATGTTTCATTTCATTAAAAGTTGAACAGAACAACAGCAAAAATCTCCACTGCCTTCACTACATGGGTGATAATAGAAAAGATATAACTTTAATACATACATTTGCATTCTCACTTTGAAAGTCGTTGTCAGTATTAGATTCTCTGTGTATAACGCCTGTAGATTCTGGAACAATCAGGTGAAAACATTGTTTTACACATATATATATATATATATTATCTACTGGCGCGTTTTAAGATGGGGAATTAAATCCCCTTCAATCCTGAGGGTCCCTGGGGGCCAACTAGCCCAACAGGTACATCCAGAAAGCGCCACAGAGCTGTGTTGCAGAGAGGTGTAAAAAGGGGTGTGGCCTCTCTACACGTCTCTGCAACGCAGCCCCTGGCGCATACTGGAGGTTCCTGGTGGGCTAGTTGGCCCCTAGGGACCCTCATGATTCAAGGGGACTTAATCCCCCAACTTAAAACGCACCACGGGGCGCGTTTGCACAGATGTCACCTCAGGCCCCGCCCCCTCCCATCACCATTGTGCAAATATTCCTCTAAAATCTGCCGAACTACGAATTCTGATTTACTCACCTGTTATCAGGAGAGACCTCAGTGCTGCATCTTTCAGCCCAGTACTAATCCTGAAAAGTAATTTTAACCGTACTTACCAGTAACTTGAATTTCCTTCCATAGGATATCATTGCCTGCTTTTTGCTGAAAAAGTTTCTAAGTGTTGATTTTTGAAACATACAAATATTCCTCTAAAATCAGCCGAAATACGAATTCCGATTTACTCACCTGTTATCAGGAGAGACCTCAGTGCTGCATCTTTCAGCCCAGTACTGATCCTCAAAAGTAATTTTAACCGTACTTACCAGTAACTTGAATTTCCTTCCATAGGATATCATTGCCTGCTTTTTGCTGAAAAAGTTTCTAAGTGTTGATTTTTGAAACATACAAATATTCCTCTAAAATCAGCCGAAATACGAATTTTGATTTACTCACCTGTTATCAGGAGAGACCTCAGTGCTGTATCTTTCAGCCCAGTACTGGTCCTGAAAAGTAATTTTAACCGTACTTACCAGTAACTTGAATTTCCTTCCATAGGCTAACATTGACTGGTTTCACTTGTAAATTCTTCTAAGTGTGGAGTTTTGGAACTTTAAAATATTCCTCTAAAATCAGCCGAAATACGAATTCCGATTTACTCACCTGTTATCAGGAGAGACCTCAGTGCTGCATCTTTTAGCCCAGCACTGACCCTGAAAAGTAATTTTAACCGTACTTACCAGTAACTTATATTTTCTTCCATAGGAATCCATTGTCTGGTTTTCAGCAGAAAAGTTTCAGTGTCGATTTTCACAAACTACAAATATTCCTTATAAATCGCCTGTATGACTTAAACGCATTCTTTCAACTGTTTACAGGAGATGCACCAGTGCTGGATCCAGGATCCAACACTGAGTAAGAAAAAGTAACGATAACAGTTTTTACCTGCTAAGTGAATTTCCTTCCATAGGATAACATTGGTGATTCTATGAGAAAAAGTTTCTAAGTGTCAACTTTTAAAATACAATAATATTCCTTAAAAATCACTACTGTAACCAAAACGCTTTTACTCAACTGTTTACAGGAGATGTCCCAGGACTGAATCTAGGATCCAGTCCTGTGGTTAGAAAAGTAATCCATAAAGTAACTAATTGCATTTAACTAGAAATTCACATTGAGCTGAATGTTGCATTGTGTTTGAAAATGTGTTGCCCATTGCAACAACTGTAACTACTGTACTTAAAAGTCTATTGCCTATGTGCAAAGTATTTAAACTAAAGTAATTCATTCTGAGAAAGTATTTTTGTAATGTATAATGTAATTACAATGTAATTTAAAAAATAAAATATGTAAAAAAAATTGTTTCTAAAAATGTAGTAAATCAGTATGAAAAAAATAAATATAACAATTAATACATTTAAAAATTGTCATTTACAAAACCTTTGAAATTCACTGAAAAAACCGTAGGTTTCAGACATGTTATAGTTAGGAATTAGCATTTAAAAACGTTTGAAATTCACTGAAAAAACCATAGGTTTCAGACACGTTATAGTTAGAAATTAGCATTTAAAAAACCTTTGAAATTCACTGAAAAACCATAGGTTTCAGGCACGTTACAGTTAGAAATTAGCATTTAAAAAACCTTAGAAATTCACTGAAAAAACCATAAGGTTTTAGGGACAGTTATAGTTAGTTGGACATTGCACTCGTACAGAACCCGTGAAATTCCCTCGCTATAGTTAGTTCAGGTAACTATAACTCGCGCCACGCAATGCACTGCTGATGACGTCACATATTACATCACTCATGACATGGTCAGTGACATCACTGATGACATCACTGATGACATCTCAAATGACATCACTGATGACATCACTGATGACATCATCCATGTGAGAATTTAATGCATCTTCTCACACCCTATTATAAGTTTTGATACACCCACTCTAAATTACAGACTGCCATTCTCAAAACCATACACACTCCAATACCAATAAGTACATACCCACTCACTGATTCTTAGGTCTACACACACATCATCTACTCACTCACCCGTACAGACACTCATACTTACAGTCACTCAGTACAGGACTATCATATGCACTCATACACCTATATAAACACTCACACAACGCAACTCATCCATAGAGGTACTCACACACCTAGTCAGTCATGCAAATAATTAATCACACTCCAATTTACTCACCTATACAGTTATATACACCAGCTCACTTACTCATAAAAATACTAGCACATTCTTACGCTCCTATGCAATCACTGATGCAAGCACACACTCATCCATATAGCCACTCTCACAATACACACTCTCACTTATAGCCATTTATATACTCCAACACACATATATACTGCCTTTCACATATGTAGTTACTCACACATGTACCACTAAGATATACATTCAATCACTAACACACCCATACACACACTCACCCACGCATACAGTCCATCACAGACGCACTCTTGAAACCATGCACCCAGTGAATCACCCACTCACACATCTATGCACAGAGTCACACACACCCACCCACACAAACACTGAGGCACCCATACAGATATTCAGAGAACCAATCCATAACCCATATAGACACTCATTTAGCTAGTCAGAAACCCATGCAGTTGCTTACACAACAATAGACAGACGGATACAGACATTCACACAGTTTAGTCACTCACCCATGCATCCAGTAAGATACGTTTAATCACTCACTTATAGACTCAGTCACGCACCTACTAAATCATCCATTCAGGCGATTCTACATCCACTCATTCTTCAATACGCCTTTCCCTATATATATTAAACATATTTAAACTTTACACAAACACACAGTCACTGGATGATGTCATCAGTGATGTCATTTGAGATGTCATCAGTGATGTCACTGACCATGTCATCAGTGATGTAATATGTGACGTCATCAGCAGTGCATTGCGGGGCGCGAGTTATAGTTACCTGAACTAACTATAACGGGGGAATTTCACGGGTTTTGTACGAGTGCAATGTCCAACTAACTATAACTGTCCCTAAAACCTTATGGTTTTTCAGTGAATATATATATATATATATATATATATATTCACTGAAAAAACATAGGTTTTAGGGACAGTTATAGTTAGTTGGACATTGCACTCGTACAAAACCCGTGAAATTCCCCGTTATAGTTAGTTCAGCTAACTATAACTCGCGCCCTGCAATGCACTGCTGATGACGTCACATATTCACATCACTCATGACATGGTCAGTGACATCACTGATGACATCACTGATGACATCTCAAATGACATAACTGATGACATCATCCAGTGACTGTGTGTTTCTGTAAAGTTTAAATATTTTTTATATATATAGGGAAAGGCGTATTGAAGAATGAGTGGGTGTATAAGTGTCTGTATGGATGATTTAGTAGGTGCGTGACTAACTCTATAAGTGAGTGATTAAACGTATCTTACTGAATGCATGGGTTAGTGACTAAACTGGGTGAATGTCTGTATCCGTCTGTCAGTTGCTGTGTAAGTGGCTGCATGGGTTTGTGAATAGCTACATGAGTGTCTATATGAGTTATTGATTGGTTGTCTGAGTATCTGTATGGGTGCCTGAGTGTTTGTGTGGGTGGGGTGTGTGCGACTCTGTGCATAGATGTGTGAGTGGGTGATTCACTGGGTGGATGGTTTCAAGAGTGCATCTGTGATAGACTGTATGGGTGGGTAAGTGTGTGTAAGAGTGTGTTAGTGAGTGAATGTATGTCCCCAGTGGTACATGTGTGAGTAACTACATATGTGAAAGGCAGTATATATGTGTGTAGGAGTATATAAATAGCTATGAGCGAGAGTGTGTGATTGTGAGAGTGACTGTATGGATGAGTGTGTGCTTGTATCAGTGATTGTATAAGAGCGTAAGAATGTGCTAGTATTTGTATGAGTAAGTGAGCTGGTGTGTGTATAACTGTATAGGTGAGTAAATGGCAGTGTGTTTAATAATTTGCATGACTGACTAGTGTGTGAGTACCTCTATGGATGAGTGGCGGTGTTTGAGTGTCTATATAGGAGTATGAGTGCATATGATAGTCCTGTACTGAGTGACCGTAAGTATGAGTGACTGTACGGGTGAGTGAGTGGATGTGTGTGTAGACCTAAGAATCAATGAGTGGGTATGTAGTTAGTGGTGTTGGAGTGTCTATGGTTTTGCAAATGGCAGTCTGTAATTTAGAGTGGGTGTATCAAAGGTTATATTAGGGTGTGAGGAGGTGCATAAAATTATCACGTGGATGATGTCATCAGTGATGTCATCAGTGATGTCATTTGAGATGTCATCAGTGATGTCATCAGTGATGTCACTGACCAAGTCATGAGTGATGTAATATGTGACGTCATCAGCAGTGCATTATGGGCGCGAGTTATAGTTAGCTGAACTAACTATAACGTGGGAATTTCACGGGTTTTGTACGAGTGCAATGTCCAACTAACTATAACTGTCCCTAAAACCTATGGTTTTTTCAGTGAATTTGTAAGGTTTTTTAAATGCTAATTTCTAACTATAACGTGCCTGAAACCTATTGTTTTTTCAGTGAATTTCAAAGGTTTTTTAAATGCTAATTTCTAACTATAACGTCCCTGAAACCTGTGTTTTTTTCACTGAATTTCAAAGGTTTTTTAAATGCTAATTTCTAACTATGCCTACAGAGGTAGGACATGTGCAGAAAGAGGAAGAAAGACGCAGAAAAAAGCAAGAGAAATGCAGAAAGAGGCAACAGAAGTCCAGAAAGACGAAGAAAAGTGCAGAAAGAAGCAAGAGATATGTAGAAAGAACCAACAGAGGTGCAAAAAGAGGCCTTGTTGAAAAGTCATCCTGTGCCCCCAACTTTTTGCTGACTGGTACTGGTGGTAACTGACTCTGACTAACCAGGCCCGGAGACAGTGCTATGCTGAAAGACACTTAGAATACAGTGAAAACACCTACACACACTAGGATACACTATGGGTTGGGGTACCCCTGTGATTGGCATGACCTCCCCTGTAAGGCCCTAGTACATATTAGGGCAGGGGGATTAAAACTACCTCTAAGTCAGAGGTGCAAAAATAGGAAAGAGAAGTACAGAAAGAAGCAACAAAGGTGCCGAAAGAGGCAAGAGAGGTGCAGAAAGAAGCAAGTGAAGTGCAGAAAGAGGCAACAGAGGTGCATAAAGACGCAAGAGAGGAGCTGAAACAAGCAAGAGAAGTGCAGAAAGAGGCAAGAGAATTGCTGAAAGAAGCAACAAAGGTGTAGAAAGAAGCAAGAGAAGTGAAGAAAGAGGCAAGTGAGGTGCAGAAAGAAGCAAGAGCAGTGCAGAAAGAACCAACAGAGGTGCAAAAAGAGGCAAGAGGGGTGCAGAAAGAGGTAGGAGAGGTGCACAAAGAGGCAAGAGAGGTACAGAAAGAGGCAGGAGGGGTGCAGAAAGAAGGAAGAGAAGTGCAGAAAGAGGCAAGAGAATTGCTGAAAGAAGCAACAGAGGTGTGGAAAGAAGCAAGAGAAGTGCAGAAAGAACCAACAGAGGTGCAAAAAGAGGCAAGAGGGGTGCAGAAAAAGGTAGGAGGGGTACACATAGAGGCAAGAGAGGTGCAGAAACAAACAGGAAATGTGCAGAAAGAGGGAACAGGGATGCAGAAAGAGGCAAGAGAGGTGCAGAAAGAGAAAAGAGGGGTGCAGAAAGAGGCAAGAGCTCTGCAGAAAAAAGCAACAGAGGTGCTGAAAGAGGCAAGTGAGGTGCTGAAAGGGGCAAGAGATCTGCAGAAAAAAGCATTAGAGGTGCTGAAAGAAGCAAGAGAAGTGCAGAAAGAGGCAATAGAAGTGCAGAAAGAAGCAACAGAGGTGCAGATGAGGTAAGAGTGGTGCAGAAAGAAGCAAGAGCAGTGCAGAAAGAACCAATAGAGGTGTAAAAGGAGGCAAGAGGGGTGCAGAAAAAGGTAGGAGGGGTATACAAAGAGGCAAGAGAGGTACAGAAAGAGGCAGGAGGGGTGCAGAAAGAAGGAAGAGAAGTGCAGAAAGAAGGAAGAGAAGTGCAGAAAGAGGCAAGAGAATTGCTGAAAAAAGCAACAGAGGTGTAGATAGAATAAAGAGAAGTGCAGAAAGAGGCAAGTGAGGTGCAGAAAGAAGGGAGAGCAGTGCAGAAAGAACCAACAGAGGTGCAAAAAGAGGCAAAAGGGGTGCAGAAAAAGGTAGGAGGGGTACATAAAGAGGCAAGAGACGTACAGAAAGAGGCAGGAGAGGTACAGAAAGAGGCAAGAGAGATGCAGAAACAGGCAAGAAAGGTGCAGAAAGAGGGAACAGGGTACAGAAAGAGGCAAGAGAGGTATAGAAACAGGCAGGAAAGGTGCAGAAAGAGGGAACAGGGGTGCAGAAAGAGGCAAGAGAGATGCAGAAAGAGAAAAGAGGGGTGCAGAAAGAGGTAAGAGATCTGCAGAAAAAAAGCAACAGAGGTGCTGAAAGAGGCAAGTGAGGAACAGAAAGAAGCAGGAGAGGTGCTGAAAGAAGGAAGAGGAGTGCATAAAGAAGTAACAGATGTGCTGAAAGAGGCGCAAAGGGTGCAGAAAGAGCAAGAGAAGTGCAGAAAGAGGCAAGAGAGGTACAGAAAGAGGCAAGAGAGGTACAGAAACATGCAAGAGAGGTGCAGAAAGAGCAAAGAGGGGTGCAGAAAGAGGCAAGAGATCTGCAGAAAAAAGCAACAGATGTGCCGAAAGAGGCAAGTGAGGTGCAGAAAGAGGCAAGAGATCTTCAGAAAAAAGCAACAGAGGTGCTGAAAGAGGCAAGTGAGGTACAGAAAGAAGCAAGAGAGGTGCAGAAAGAGGCAATAGAAGTACAGAAAGAAGCAACAGAGGTGCAGAAAGAGGCAAGAGGGGTGCAGAAAGAGGAGAGAGAAGTGCAGAAAGAAACAACAGAGGTGCTCAAAGAGACAAGAGGGATGCAGAAAGAGGCAGGAGCAGTGCATAAAGAACTAAGAGAAGTGCAGAAAGAAGCAACAGATGTGCAGAAGGAGGTACAAGGGGTGCAGAAAGAAGGAAGAGAAGTGCAGAAAGAAGCAACAGAGGTGCTGAAAGAGGCACGAAGGGTGCAGAAAGAGGCAAGAGAAGTGCAGAAAGAAGCAACAGAGGTACAGAAAGAGGCAAGAGTGATGTAGAAAGAAGGAAGAGAGGTGTACAAAGAGGCAAGAGAGTTGCACAAAGAGGGAAGAAGGGTGCAGAAAGAGGCAAGAGCAGTGCAGAAAGAACCAACAGAGGTGCAAAAAGAGGCAAGAGAAGTGCAGAAAAAGGTAGGAGGGGTATACAAAGAGGCAAGAGAGGTACAGAAAGAGGCAGGAGGGGTGCAGAAAGAAGGAAGAGAAGTGCAGAAAGAAGTAACAGAGGTACTGAAAGAGGCGCAAAGGGTACAGAAAGAGCAAGAGAAGTGCAGAAAGAGGCAACAGTGGTACAGAAAGAGGCAAGAGAGGTGCAGAAACAGACAGGAAAGGTGCAGAAAGAGGGAACAGGGGTGCAGAAAGAGGCAAGAGAGGTGCAGAAAGAGAAAAGAGGTACAGAAAGAGGCGAGAGGGGTGCAGAAAGAAGCAAGAGCAGTCCAGAAAGAACCAACAGAGGTGCAAAAAGAGGCAAGAGGGGTGCAGAAAAGGTAGGAGGGGTATACAAAGAGGCAAGAGAGGTACAGAAAGAGGCAGGAGGGGTGCAGAAAGAAGGAAGAGAAGTGCAGAAAGAAGTTACAGAGGTGCTGAAAGAGGCGCAAAGGGTGCAGAAAGAGCAAGAGAAGTACAGAAAGAGGCAACAGTGGTACAGAAAGAGGCAAGAGAGGTGCAGAAACAGACAGGAAAGGTGCAGAAAGAGGGAACAGGGGTGCAGAAAGAGGCAAGAGAGGTGCAGAAAGAGAAAAGAGGGGTGCAGAAAGAGGCAAGTTATCTGCAGAAAAAAGCGACAGAGGCGCTGAAAGAGGTAAGAGAGGTGCAGAAAGAGGCAATAGAAGTGCAGAAAGAAGCCACAGAGGTGCAGAAAGAAGCAAGAGGGGTGCAGAAAGAGGCAAGAGCAGTGCAGAAAGAGGCAACAGAGGTACAGAAAGAGGCAAGAGAGGTGCAGAAACGGGCAGGAAAGGTGCAGAAAGAGGGAACAGGGGTGCAGAAATAGGCAAGAGAGGTGCAGAAAAAGAAAAGAGGGGTGCAGAAAGAGGCAAGAGATCTGCAGAAAAAAGCAACAGAGGTGCTGTAAGAGGCAGGTGAGGTGCAGAAAGAGGCAAGAGATCTGCAGAAAAAAGCAACAGAGGCACTGAAAGAGGCAAGTGAGGTGCAGAAAGAAACAAGCGAGGTGCAGAAAGAGGCAATAGAAGTGCAGAAAGAAGAAACAGAGGTGCAGAAAGAGGCAAGAGAGTTGCAGAAAGAGGAGAGAGAAGTGCAGAAAGAGGCAAAAGAGGTACTCAAGGAGGCAAGAGGGATGCAGAAAGTGGCAAGAGCAGTGCAGAAAGAACCAAGAGAAGTGCAGAAAGAAGCAACAGAGGTGCAGAAGGAGGCACAAAGGGTGCAGAAAGAAGGAAGAGAAGTGCAGAAAGAAGCAACAGAGATGCTGAAAGAGGCACGAAGTGTGCAGAAAGAGGCAAGAGAAGTGCAGAAAGAAGCAACAGAGGTACAGAAAGAGGCAAGAGTGGTGCAGAAAGAGGGAAGAGTGGTGTAGAAAGAGGCAAGAGAGTTACACAAAGAGGGAAGAGGGGTGCAGAAAGAGGCAAGAGGAGTGCAGAAAGAAGCAACAGAGGTGCCAAAAGAGGCAAGAGAGGTACAGAAAGAAGCAAGTGAAGTGCAGAAAGAGGCAACAGAGGTGCAGAAAGACGCAAGAGAGGTGCAGAAACAAGCAACAGAAGTGCAGAAAGAGGCAAGAGAGTTGCTGAAAGAAGCAACAGAGGTGTAGAAAGAAGCAAGAGAAGTGCAGAAAGAGGCAAGTGAGGTGTAGAAAGAAGCAAGAGCAGTGCAGAAAGAACCAACAGAGGTGCAAAAAGAGGCAAGAGGGGTGCAGAAAGATGTAGGAGAGGTGCACAAAGAGGCAAGAGAGGTACAGAAAGAGGTAGGAGAGGTGTACAAAGAGGCAAGAGAGGTACAGAAAGGCAGGAGGGGTGCAGAAAGAAGGAAGAGAAGTGCAGAAAGAGGCAAGAGAATTGCTGAAAGAAGCAACAGAGGTGTAGAAAGAATCAAGAGAAGTGCAGAAAGAGGCAAGTGAGGTGCAGAAAGAAGCAAGAGCAGTGCAGAAAGAACCAACAGAGGTGCAAAAAGAGGCAAGAGGGGTGCAGAAAAAGGTAGGAGGGGTACATAAAGAGGCAAGAGACGTACAGAAAGAGGCAGGAGAGGTACAGAAAGAGGCAAGAGAGGTACAGTTACAGGCAGGAAAGGTGCAGAAAGAGGGAACAGGGGTACAGAAAGAGGCAAGAGAGGTGTAGAAACAGGCAGGAAAGGTGCAGAAAGAGGGAACAGGTGTGCAGAAAGAGGCAAGAGAGGTGTAGAAAGAGAAAAGAGGGGTGCAGAAAGAGGTAAGAGATCTGCAGAAAAAAGCAACAGAGGTGCCGAAAGAGGCAAGTGAGGTGCAGAAAGAATCAGGAGAGGTGCATAAAGAAGGAAGAGGAGTGCACAAAGAAGTAACAGAGGTGCTGAAAGAGGCGCAAAGGGTGCAGAAAAAGCAAGAGAAGTGCAGAAAGAGGCAACAGAGGTACAGAAAGAGGCAAGAGAGGTGCAGAAACAGGCAGGAAAGGTGCAGAAAGAGGGAACAGGGGTATAGAAAGAGGCAAGAGAGGTGCAGAAAGAGAAAAGAGGGGTGCAGAAAGAGGCAAGAGATCTGCATAAAAAGCAACAGAGGTGCTGAAAGAGGCAAGTGAGGTGCAGAAAGAGGCAAGAGATCTGCAGAAAAAAGCAACAGAGGTGCTGAAAGAGGCAAGTGAGGTACAGAAAGAAGCAAGAGAGGTGTAGAAAGAGGCAATAGAAGTGCAGAAAGAAGCAACAGAGGTGCAGAAAGAGGCAAGAGGGGTGCAGAAAGAAGAGAGAGAAGTGCAGAAAGAAGCAAAAGAGGTGCTCAAAGAGACAAGAGGGATGCAGAAAGAGGCAGGAGCAGTGCAGAAAGAACCAAGAGAAGTGCAGAAAGAAGCAACAGATGTGCAGAAGGAGGCACAAGGGGTGCAGAAAGAAGGAAGAGAAGTGCAGAAAGAAGCAACAGAGGTGCTGAAAGAGGCACGAAGGGTGCAGAAAGAGGCAAGAGAAGTGTAGAAAGAAGCAACAGAGGTACGGAAAGAGGCGAGAGTGGTGCAGAAAGAGGGAAGAGAGGTGTACAAAGAGGCAAGAGAGTTGCACAAAGAGGGAAGAGGTGTGCAGAAAGAGGCAACAGGGGTGCAGAAAAAAGCAAGTGAGGTGCAGAAAGAGGCAAGAGAGGTGCAGAAAGAGGCAAGAGAGGTGCAGAAACAGGCAAGAGAAGTGCAGAAAGTGTCAAGAGAATTGCTGAAAGAAGCAACAGAGATGTAGAAAGAAGCAAGAGAAGTACAGAAAGAGGCAAGTGAGATGCAGAAACAGGCAAGAAAGGTACAGAAAGAGGGAAGGCGAGTGCAGAAAGAGGCAACAGGGGTGCAGAAAGAAGCAAGACAGGTGCAGAAAGAAGCATGGGAAGTGCAGAATGAAGCAACAGGGGTGCAGAAAGAGGCAAGAGAAGTGCAGAAAGAAGCAACAGAGGTGCAGAAGGAGGCAAGAGAACTGCAGAAATAGGCAAGAGAGTTGTAGAAACAGGCAAAAGAGGTACAGAAAGAGGGAACAGAGGTGCAGACAAAGGCAAGAGAGGTGCAGAAACAGGTAAAAGGGGTGCAGAAAGAGACAAGAGGGGTGCAGAAATTTGCAAGAGAGGTGCAGAAAGAAGCAAGAGCAGTGCAAAAGAACCAACAGAGGTGCAAAAAGAGGCAAGTGAGGTGCAGAAGGAGGCAAGAGAACTGCAGAAAGAGGCAAGAGAGTTGCAGAAACAGGCAAAAGGGGTGCAGAAAGAGGGAACAGGTGTGCAGACAGAGGCTTAGTACTGCGTAACGTATAGCCAGAGGTTAAGATGGCATCATAGTTTGCCGTCCCTGTGGTCTGGCTCAGATGTTGACACACAGCACGCCCCTTGACTTCAGCCCAGCAGCCGTAAAACCAGCACAGACATTTCCATTATCTTCACATTAACTGCCAGACCTCTTCCAGAGGTAAGCTGTAACCTATCTGTGCACCAATTCGCCATATTTATCCAGAAGAAATGTATATAATCTATATCTATACTTTAAAGTTAAATTTTTCAGGCTTGAGAGAATTTGGCATGAAAAGTTTTGCTGTCATAGAAGAAGTCTGAGGGACGAACAGCATGAGAGGCTGGCGTCCCCAAACGTCAAAAAACCCTGCAGGAGCTGTGCTCCTTTTAACAGACACCATGACCACCACCGCAGCGCGTCTAATATCTGTCCAAGGGTAACATTAGGAATCGCGGAAAAGAGGTTTCAGGCTTGGCATTCACCGCTCCGTCGGTGTCCCGCGTAAAATGGTATAAACATGGTTGTCCTTGCACCAAACGGACTTCCATACTCCTGACAGAAAAAAAGTCTTTTCTGATGACAAACCAATGAAAGAAGAAAAAAGGGAAAAGCTCCCAAGCAGCCTATGGAGCGTCCTGAACAGGATTTTCTCAGGTAGTCTTACCTATAGAAATGGTTCGAAAACGTTGTCACAAAATTCAGAGTACCACCCGAACAGCACACCATAGGGGCGCAAATTCTAGGAAACGTGCGTTGATTTTGTCATGCGTGGTTTATGGTTATACTTGCGAATGCATAATAGTGTTAGGTGTCTTCCCTTCCCACAAATGTGCAAATTACCCACCTGTAGACATCAAAATTGTGAGATTCTGTTTCCTTTTTAACCCATATATTTCCCTTCACATAAAATACATTTTATGTCAAACTTTTCAACAGGGCGATGCATGAATTACTTACCTACACTCAGGTTATATCAATAACTTACAAACGTTTTCCGCTTTATAAATCACACACAAAATACGTCGCCAAAGCTTTAAAAGCGTGCACCAACACGTTGCTCATTTTCACTTAAACTATGAGAGCTCATACTGCCAAGTTGTGTTACATGTTTTGAGAGGCTTTTGTCTACTAAATAGCACCCCTGATGACCCACTGCTTGGTTGGCTTTGCGAATTATAAAAATCCCAGACCTTCTGGTATTGCCAGTGCTTGTTTTTAACGATGCTTACTCTTCCTTAAATATGAAACGCCTCCGTGTGTTTGAATAGAATGGCATTCTTTGCAAACCGCCATCAGACAACCATAGGAGTTTACTCCGTTGACCTGAAGGCATCTCCCCAGCCCTTCTGCCTGCTCCCCGTGGAGGGGGCCTTGATTGGCAGGTGTGACGCAGCTGTAACCCTGTGACTTGCCAAGCTCACCAAGCAGGCTGTACTTCAAAGCTGCTGCCTCTGCTCTGGTGGGCAGGTGGAGCCGGCTGTGGGGTAGTCACTGACAGCCGAAGGTTGGTGGGGTTGAGGAGGCTGTGAGTCTGTTGTTACAGCAAACTAGATACAGGAAGGGGAAAAGACTCGAGGCGATCGACACAGGGGCAGGGGTGCCCTGTGTGGGCAGTTGTGGTACGCATAGAAGTCGTGTAGTGGGAAAGGCTGCTGTGCAGGGGCGGGCAAGGGCATAACACAGGCCCCTAAAACCCCTGCGGTGGGGGTGGGGGGGTCTTGATGGGGATCCCATTGAGCCAAAGCAAAATGAATATTTGTGAGATATTGACTGGGGGGTATCACATTCCGCGAAGGGGGTTGGGAGGGATCCCATCATTTTGCGTTACGTCACTGTGTTCTGGAAGTGGGCAAAGATTTGGGAGGGGTGTTGTGCAGGCTGCCCTAGCGGTGGGCAGTGCTGCAGTTTGTATAGCGCCTTGGGCTGTCCTGTGATGGGGAGGAGTACACTGCAGAGTGGGCAAGGCTAGCTTGAAAAGGAACACAGATGCGTGCATGGGCAAGACTGCTCTGGGAGTGGGCAGAGATGTTGCGGAGGTGGTAGGCTCAGTACCAGGAATGGGCCGAGGTCACGTGGAGGGAGTGGGCATGGCTGTCCTGGAGCGAGGGCTGCGGTGCAGGTGGACGAAGGGCTGTCCCAGCAAGGGGCAGGGCTGTCCTGGAGCGAGGGCTACGGTGCAGGTGGACAGAAGGGCTGTCCCAGCAAGGGGCAGAGCTGTCCTGGAGCAAGGGCTTTGATGCAGGTGGACAGTAGGGCTGTCCCAGCGAGGGGCAGGGCTGCGGTGCAGGAGGAGGGAGAGGCAGACCCTGGAGTGGGAACTGATACTGCACAGGGAGTGGGTGGGGCTGCAGCAGGAAGAGGCAGCGCTGTGCAGTCTGCAGCCTCCCTGACCTCTGCTGACACCGGCGTGGCTCCTCCTCCCCGGGCGGCGCTGCCCGGGCTCCTCCCGCCCTCCAGCTGCAGAAGAGGCTGCCTCACCCAGCAGAGCAGACATGACCCGCTGGGGTCCGCGCAGCCACCAGCAGGTGAGGGGGTCAGGGACCGGGCGCCCATGTTGAGCCTTTCAGACGCGTCTTCACGGGGCCGGCTAAGGCTTTGTAACTTTTGTGTCAGTGTTTGTATCCTGTGCAGCCCGGAGCATTGGTGGGAGAGGACAGGAGCCGGGGCGAGCATGCTCGCGTCAGAGCCTGTCCTGTGCCAGCCTCTGGACAGAGCAGCGCCTCTCTGTGGCAGCAGTGCCCGCATGCACGCACCCGACCGCCAGACGCCGGTCCTGCTACCGTCTGCGAAGTCACCATTTCCAGTCTTCAGAGGGAAGATGAGTCATGCTGCCATGTTTACGCGATCACTGCGGAACTGTCAAGATATGTATAAATAAGTATCTATTATGTGTATATATATAGACCCTCAAAACCTTCTATTCACTACAATGCATTTCAATGGGGTGCTATCATGTATATTGGTCCCAAGATGGCTGCCAGAAATTCCTGGATGAAGTGCTGACAGCCAATCAGATCTCACGATGAGATGTGTGGTTAGGCTCCGCCCAGATATCGATATTTTTTTATTTTTGAATTTCTTAGAAACTACTGAACGGATTTACACCATTTAAAAAAAAAGCACACTTTCTAGACCAAGATCTACCTTTTTGTCAAATTTGGTGTAATTCCGTTCAGCAGTTCGGGCTGTAACCTGTTTCAAAATTCCTATGGAAATTAACATGGGGATAACTCGCTTTGGGACCCCCCTTTTTTCTCAGCCCCTGCTTTATGAATCACCCCGAAACTTTCAACACAGGAGCTGACCGGTCCGCCCCACTAGTTTTGAAAATTTCGCAAAGATTCGTCAACTGGCGCCAAAGATATTGGCAAAATGGTTTCCGCCCTGGTCACAGTACAGAGACGGCTCTTCTGGCTGTGACAGAACATCTGCGGACCATTCTTGATTCCGGTCATACAGCGGCACTGATTCTACTTGATCTGAGTGCCGCATTTGACACGGTTTCACATAAAATTCTGTTACAGTGTTTGGAGGAGGCTGGGGTGGTGGGCCTAGCACTAGAGTGGTTTAGATCATTCCTGACAGAGAGATCTTTTCGAGTTTCGGCCCCCCTGTTTCTTTCTCAGGCTCATTCCATCGGGCAGGGGGTACGACAGGGCTCTGCATTGAGCCCCATATTGTTTAATCTTTATGTTCAGCCTCTTGCTAAGGTGGCTAGGAACATGGGCCTCACCATGGTCTCGTATGCAGATGATACACAGCTGGTGGTGGCCCTGTCCGATGGTTCCACTCAGGATGCTTCAAGGTTTTGGAGCGGCCTGGCCGCTGTGGCAGACTGGATGACTTTAAACTGTCTCCAGTTGAATGCGACGAAAACAGAGCTACTGTTGGTGGGGAGGGACAGGAGCCTCTGGAGTGAACAATGGTGGCCTAACGTACTTGGTTGTACCCCCACCCCTAAATTGGTGGTAAAAAACTTGGGGGTATGGATGGATGCTACCCTTAGCTTTCAAGAACATACCAAAAGAGTTGCGGGTACCTGTTTTGGCCTCCTGCGGGGACTGAGGCCCCTGCTGAAGTTTTTTGATTCATCTACGCGCCAACTGATTGTTCAATCAGCCATTCTATCCAGACTGGATTATGCTAATTCGCTCCTGTTGGGAGCTAATCAGGCTGAGATATTGCGATTGCAGCGTGTTCAAAACGCTGCCGCCAGGGTCCTGCTAGGGCTCCCACGTAACTGTCCTTCTACTGGGGCCATCCGGAGGTTACATTGGCTTCCGGTGGCCAAGCGGATCCAAATCAAGGCTCTTTGCTTATCTTTTAAGATTCTGAAACTTGCCTCGCCCAGTCTCCTGGCTAACTTGCTAGCCCTGTATGTCCCCACTCGCCAGCTGCGCTCCTTGGGACAGCATTTGGTAATCGCCCCCCGTGTGAAGCGCCTTCGGGTCGGAGGTCGATCTTTCCGTTATTTAGCTGCCAAGTTATGGAATTCCCTGCCTCCTCAGATTCGCAGCTTGGAACGCATTGTGGACTTCAGGAAAGCAATTAAAACTTTTCTTTTTCCTTCTGCTTAGTCCTGTTTGTCTTCTGTATATTCCTTACGCCTACTTGTTGTGTTCTTAGCCCTGTGTCTTCTGACGCTGGCAGCGCCGGGACGCCTCTTTGCTGGGGCAGCTGAGCACTATATAAACTCAGGTAACATAACATAACATAATATAACAAAAGAAAAGACGCTTTTTGAATAGAAACAAGGTCCTAACTATAACTACCTAATGGCGACCGCCAGTATATATATATATATATATATATATATATATATATATATATTCACTGAAAAACCCATAGGTTTCAGACACGTTATAGTTAGAAATTAGCATTTAAAAAAACCTTTGAAATTCACTGAAAAAACCATAGGTTTTAGGGACAGTTATAGTTAGTTGGACATTTCACTCGTACAAAACCATAGAAATTCCCCCGTTATAGTTAGTTCAGCTAACTATAACTCGCGCCCCGCAATGCACTGCTGATGATGTCACATATTACATCACTCATGACATGGTCAGTGACATCACTGATGACATCACTGATGACATCTCAAATGACATCACTGATGACATCACTGATGACATCATCCAGTGACTGTGTGTTTCTGTAAAGTTTAAATATGTTTAATATATATAGGGAAAGGCGTATTGAAGAATGAGTGGGTGTATAAGTGTCTGAATGGATGATTTAGTACATGAGTGACTGACTCTACAAGTGAGTGATTAAATGTATCTTACTGAATGCATGGGTTAGTGACTAAACTGTGTGAATGTCTGTATCCGTCTGTCTGTTGGTTTGTAAGCGGCTGCATGGCTTTCTGAATAGCTACATGAGTGTCTACATGGGTTATTGATTGATTGTCTGAGTATCTGTATGGGTGCCTGAGTGTTTGTGTGGGTGGGGTGTGTGTGACTCTGTGCATAGAAGTGTGAGTTGGTGATTCACTGGGTGCATGGTTTCAAGAGTGCATCTGTGATGGACTGTATGGGTGGGTGAGTGTGTGTATGGGTGTGTTAGTGATTGAATGTATGTCTCAGTGGTACATGTGTGAGTAACTACATATGTGAAAGGCAGTATATATGTGTGTTGGAGTATATAAATGGCTATAAGTGAGAGTGTGTGATTGTGAGAGTGGCTGTATGGATGAGTGTGTACTTGTATCAGTGATTGTATAAGAGCGTAAGAATGTGCTAGTATTTGTATGAGTAAGTGAGCTGGTGTGTGTATAACTGTATAGGTGAGTAAATGGGTGTGTGATTAAGTTTTTTGCATGACTGACTAGGTGTGTGAGTACCTCTATGGATGAGTGGCGGTGTGTGAGTGTTTATATAGGTGTATGAGTGCATATGATAGTCCTGTACTGAGTGACTAAGTATGAGTGACTGTACGGGTGAGTGAGTGGATGTGTGTGTAGACCTAAGAATCAGTGAGTGGGTATGTAGTTTTTGGTGTTGGAGTGTCTATGGTTTTGAGAATGGCAGTCTGTAATTTAGAGTGGGTGTATCAAAAGTTATATTAGGGTGTGAGAAGATGCATGAAATTATCACATGGATGATGTCATCAGTGATGTCATTTGAGATGTCATCAGTGATGTCATCAGTGATGTCACTGACCATGTCATGAGTGATGTAATATGTGACGTCATCAGCAGTGCATTGCGGGGCGCGAGTTATAGTTAGCTGAACTAACTATAACGGGGGAATTTCTATGGTTTTGTACAAGTGAAATGTCCAACTAATAATAACTGTCCCTAAAACCTATGGTTTTTTCAGTGAATTTCAAAGGTTTTTTAAATGCTAATTTCTAACTATAACGTGTCTGAAACCTATGGTTTTTTCAGTGAATTTCAAAGGTTTTTTAAATGCTAATTTCTAACTATAACGTGCCTGAAACCTATGATTTTATAAGTGAATTTCAAAGGTTTTTTTAAATGCTAGTTTCTAACTATGCCTACAGAGGTAGGACATGTGAAGAAAGAAGAAAAACGCACAGAAAGAAGCAAAAGATGTGCAGAAAGAACCAACAGAGGAGCAGAAAGAGGCCTTGTTGCAAAATCATCCTGTGACCACAACTTTTTCAGACGGGTACTGGTGGTAACTGACTCTGACTAACCAGAGCCAGTGCTATGCTAAAAGACACTTAGAATACAGTGAAAACACCTACATACACTAGGGAACACTATGCGTTGGGGTACCCCTGTGATTAGCATGACCTCCTCTGCAAGTCCCTAGTACATAATAGGGCAGGGGGATTAAAACTACCTCTTAAACACGCTACAGGGCGCGTTTGCACAGTGGTGAAGGGAGGGGGGCCTGAGGTGACATGTGTGCAAACGCACCCCGTGGCGCGTTTAAGTTGCGAGATTAAGTCCCCTTGAATTCTGAGGGTCCCTGGGGCCCAACTAGCCCCCCAGGTACCTAGAGTTAGGACCACAGAGCTGAGTTGCAGAGAGGCGTTCCGAGGCCACGCACCTTTTTCACCTCTCTGCAACGCAACTCTGTTGTGCTTACTGAAGGTACCTGGTGGGCTAGTTGGCCCCCAGGGTCCCTCAGGATTCAAAGGGAATTAATTCCCCAACTTAAAACGCACCACAGGGTGTGTTTGCGCACATGTCACCTGAGGCCCCGCCCCCTCCCTTCACCACTGTGCAAACGCGCCCCGTGGTGCGTTTTAAGTTGGGGATTAGGTCACCTTGAATCCTGAGGGTCCCTGGGGCCCAACTAGCCCACTAGGTACTTCCAGTAAGCACCACAGGCCTGCATTGCAACGGCCTGTAACAAATTGTGCAGTTGTGTTTAGGTAGTGAAGAGGGTCGTGCTGGGGGTAGTGTTTTAGGGTTTAGGGTAGTGCAGTGGTATTTGTGTAGTGTAGGGGGTCATGCTGGGGTAGATTTAGGGTTTAGTGTAGTGCAGTGGTGTTTGGGTAGTGTAGGGAGTCGTGCTGGGGGAGTGTTTTAGGGTTTAGGGTAGTGCAGTGGTGTTTGGGTAGTGTAGGGGGTCGTGCTGGGGGTAGTGTTTTAGGGTTTAGGGTAGTGCAGTGGTGTTTGGGTAGTGTAGGGGGTCGTGCTGGGGGTAGTGATTTAGGGTAGTGCAGTGGTGTTTGGGTAGTGTAGGGGGTACTGCTGGGGGTAGTGTTTTAGGGTTTAGGTTAGTGCAGTGGTGTTTGGGTAGTGTAGGGGTACTGCTGGGGGTAGTGTTTTAGGGTTTAGGGTAGTGCAGTGGTGTTTGTGTAGTGTAGGGGGTAGTGTTTTAGGGTTTAGGGTAGTGTAGTGGTGTTTATGTAGTGTAGGAGGTCGTGTTAGCACAGTAACTGAACGTAGCACA